>JAQIUQ010006695.1:0-59680 GCA_030378365.1 Hybognathus amarus
TATCTCTTCGTTCAGTTACATATACTAATCAAGGGATTAAGTTCGGTCAATGTTTTGATTTGAACCAGAATAGAAGTCATCACAACAAACAAAACAACAAAAATAGTATAAAACATACATAAATTACACTTGCTTTGGGGCAAGTCAAGACCAAACTCACTTCAAATCTTTGTAAGAGCCAAAATCCCACTTTCGAAGAAAATCTACAGTTCATCTTAGGGTCTATTTATAAGCTCTGAAAGAAGAAGCACTCATTTGGCCCTATGATGTAAGTAACTCACTCTTAAAATTCATTATCAGGAAAAAAGAGAGGAACAAAAAAGAGAGAAAGGGAGAGATACAAAAATAATTTTCACTCTTGAAGAGCAAAGGGATCTGACCTTGATAAAACTCTAATTGAAAGCTGCTATATTGCAACTTTTGAGTTCTACAAACCTTTAACTGGAAAACTTTTTAATATTAATTATATATATATATATATATATATATAAATAAGTTTTCTGGGTGAAAATAATCGAACCCAGTCAAGATATTGCACCCAAAAATCCATAAAATAAAGCTTGCTGAGAACAATCTAGCATTGGGACATTTTCAAGTTAAGCACATTCACCCACAATTCCATAAAAAAAAAATGACATACATAAATGTTTTTTTAGTACGGCCATACTAAAATACATTAACAAATGTATTTAATTCCCGCATCATTAAATGTATGCATCATGCTAGTATTTGTTGTTCCATATTTTATTTATATTGTTTTTAATAACAATATTCTAAATTATTTTAATCATATACATATTAAAATGATCACACTTTATTTACAATGCCTTTGTTACATATCTTACATGTACTTACTATGTAATTATGCATAATTTACTGTGATTACTAAGCAACTTAATCCTAATTAAGAGTAAGTTAATGTCGTTTATTAATCACAAATCCGTTCTTATTTGTAGAACACAGTAACAAGGCTAACAAAATAAAGTGCAACCAAAATTATGAATGAATGGGGGGTGCTTATATGTCAGGAAAATAATATATGTACATAAAAAAAAACAACGTACATATGTGTTTTCTCAGCATAGTATCTATTGAATAGATTACTATTAAAAAGTAACACCCCCAAAAAAAAAACATAATGTGACATTCTATGCCAAATGTACAGTTTACTGATGCAAAGGTGAAAATCCAGCAAGAATCATAACCCGTTCTTTAAGAACTGCACAACTAGGTTGTTTATTTCGTGATAACTGATACAGGATAAATGTTATACATTCTTTTTTTTTTTTCAAAACACTTGATATTTTGTAATTTTTCTGTTTTAATATGTAAAAATTACACCAAACAAAAGCAAGGATTTTGCGAGATTAATCTGACTACATGATCTGGATGTGTAACAAAATCGACTATAAATCATGAGCAGCGATTGACGGCGCAACACTGGCAATCCTCTGTTCAGTTATCAGAGACGATGATAACAAAGAACACAAAACAGAACTAAACGAGGACGTCCACGCATAAGATGCCAGTGCAGCGCCAGAGAACATAATTCGTCCAAGTCATCATTCATAGCCAAGAAAATGCACACAGAATAATCTTTCTGCTGTATATGCAATTGCTTCGAGCTCTTGAGTCGACTGTACTGTACAAAAGAGACATACAGATGTTGTAGACATATTTTAAACCTAGTCTCTCTCAATACTTTAGTATAAACAAAACAAAACTCTGCTTTCAGGAGCTAAAAACTACAATGGACTTTCTTAAAAAAGGAAAAGAAAAGTTTTTGACATTCACATTTCTGAAACGTCTGGTAACGGCATTGATTATGATGGACTAGTGTCGAGATGTGATGCTTTTCAATGAGGCATTCCCTCCTTTGAGCAGCCGTCGGTCCTCCTTAAACCACTCCTGTCTGTTCGGCGTCATTCGGCCGAGCACGTTTAACCTCGGCCGTGAGAATGAGTGAGCGAGAAGAGACGAAGAGAGAACGAGATCACAAAAATCCATCCCAAGGCTTGAGGTTGTTACGGTGAGGCGGGGGCCTTGCTGTTGTAGTGCACCTGGTACCTGTTGACTTGCAAGCCTTTGACCTGCACGGACACGCAGGTGGTCTTGCAGGGGATCATGTCCTCATCTTCTTCTCCCATGAGCCAGTCCTGCACGCTGCGCTCGCGGCGGGGGACACGTTATCGCTCAACCAGCCCCGGTGCCACTGTTCAAAGCGCTCGTGTTGAGCCCGTGCTACTCTGTGCTGGGACTAGAAGAGAGACGGGACACAATAAAGAATAAACAAACGACAGTTCAAAAGCTTGGAGTCAATACCAGTGAATATTTTTAGGTACTGCTGAAAGATGATAGAATGAAAAATGTATATTGACTAAGTTGACTTGTTGTATTTTATTTGATCAACGTACTCTCCGGGCCTTCACCAGGGCTCCTCGGCGGTACATGTAGTCTTCGGAGTTCATCACAAACACCATCTTGTGCGTGTTGAGTTTGAAACGGCAGTCCAGGTTCCCGGCTGTCTCCACACCCATCTTCCAATGCCCACTTCTCTCCGGCAGCGTCATGGTCTTCCACCTGCTTGAGCTGCCAGCCGCGGAAATGTTCTCAGGATTCCTAAAGGGGAGACACACAGAGGAGCAGAACACACATCAAACTTCTCTCAACTTCTTTCAATTCTCATTTTTGTTACAGTTATGCAACAGTGGTCTAGTATGAAAGATTAAAAATTAAATTAAAAAAGGTAATTGCAACTTCTAGATTCTGACTTTTTTCTCCGAAAATAATCAAGTTTATATCTAGCAATTCTAAGTTCATAACACGTCAACTGCAAGATTTAAAAGGCAGAATTGTGAGATCTAAAACTTTAAATTCGAAAAAAAAAAGCCAGAAATTGCCGAGATAAAAAAGTCAGAATTACGAGATAAAAAAGTCAGAATTGTGGAAAAAAAATCAGAATTCAGCGATAAAAAAAAAGTCAGAATTGCGAAGATAAAACAAGCTCACAATTTGCGACGAAAAAAAGTCAGAGTTGCGAGAGATAAGAATTCAGAATTGCGAAAAAAAAATGCAGAATTTGCAAGATAAAAAAAAGTCAGAATTTGCAAAATGAAAAAAAGTACAGAGTTGCAGAGGTAAAAAAATTCAAAGTTGCAAGATGAAAAAGTCAGAAGTTGCGAGGTAAAAAAAGTCAGAGTTGCGCAAGATGAAAAAAAAGTCTGAATTGCGAGGAAAAAAAAAAGTACAGCTGAATTCTGAGAAATAAAAAAAAAGTCAGATTGCGAATTAAAAGTCACAATTGACACTTCGCTGAAGCCACGCCCGAAAACCGCCACTGGCCAATCGTGTCTTAGCAACCGTAAGCTATGCGCGGGAGGTCTGGCAAGCTTTCGAACGAGGGAAACACTCTGAAGCATTGTTTGTGCGTATGGATTATGCAAATCCGATACCGGTATACTAAAAAGTTTGGACTGGGGAGAGGAATTGTTTGCCTTCCACAAAATCTAAAAGCCAAGGGAGAAATGATGAGGGCGTGATCAAGCAGTGTGGGAGACCCATTCACAACTACCAGTAAATGTTGACATGGTTAACAAGAACACCTATTGCTTGGAAATATTGACGGTTCTTTGGTCATAATGATAACGTAAAATAAGGCCATTAAAGACAAGACGGATGCTCACTGACATACTTTAAAATATATTTCAGCCTTTTGTTAATCGACGTCCTACTTAAGGTCGTAGGACGTCTCTGTCCGTTACCCCTGACTAAGTAACTTTATCCCAATCCGATCGCAGCTCTCCCGGTATTAGTGTTATTCCACAAGATTTATGGATAAGCTGTTTGATGTATAATTATTAGGGATTATTTTCACATACCCTGCTATGCACAAGCATAACTGTTCCTCAATTTCTGTTTCCCATTTGAATGCTCAGCATATGAGGCAGTTGCTGCTTGCGCTCAGGACTTGAACATTAGGCTTTAGCTTCAATTTAAGAAATTATTCTCTAATCGGTTGCATATGTCATGAATAAATCCCTTGAATGCAATACTGCAGTCCCTTTTGTCTTGCTCTATCAGATATTTCACTTGTTCGCTGACAATTTCTAATCATCTCATTGGGAATGTCTGACACCGGTGCATCCACACAATATAATAGATGTGCCAGCTGCGAAAGCTTGATGGGCGTAGCAACAGTAACTAGGGAGGGCGGGGCTTAGTGAAGGGTCAATTATGTGTTTAAAATTGTTCTATTCCATAGTCTAGGTCTAGGGACTTCACACTAGAAACCAATTTATTACAGAAACATTAGTGTCTGATACATATGGGAATTTATGAGAGAAACCAAGTGGTATCTGGGCTTATCTACACCATGATCTGGGCCACCCTCCAAATAAAATGAACAAAAATAATAATAGTAAAAGAAATAAAATAAAATCATTGCACCTTTAAACAAGGAATTGACTATTAACCATCTGGCCACAAAAGGGAAATAACATGCATAAACAGAGCAGGTTAAACATGTGCATAAATGTTATTACCTGGGTAGAAACACAGGCTTGAAGTAGTAGCCTTCTGCCTGAGAGCACACAGACTCTGTCCCTATATACTGCTCCATGTAATTAGACAGGCTCTGAAACAACACCATAAACGACAGTTATGCACTAGAACAACACTACAGTCCACCCCACCAACCAGATTACCCCATTACATTTAAAGCTTCTAAGGACAAACCATTTTCTGTTGTAAAAATAAGGTAGGTACCTGAACATCCAGCGGGTCATCACCCTGGGCCTCCTCCGTGTCCAGCAGCTCAATAGTTAAGGTGACCTGACCTTTGTTTTGAATGAACATGACCTGACAAGAGAAAGAGTCAAGAAATTACAACTGAAAGTCATTACAAAACATGCATTGAAGTTCTTAAGATGAATGCAAATGAGGAGGTGAATATCACATCTTAAATTAGATATCCATATAAATGTTGGTCACAGCATAAGGTCAAGCACCTTGAAGCAGTTCTCTTCAGCCATTACTCTCTCTGCCTTCCATTGGTAACTGGCCTCCCAAGCGGCACGGACACACTGGGACGAGAGATTCCCACCAGCGGCCCCCCTCTTCCTCTCGGACAGGTACAGCTCGGTGACTTGCAGACACACCTCATCACTGACCAGATGTTGAAGCTGCCAATCAGAGAGAAGAGCATGTTAACACCCCAATCACAGTAAAGGCTCTTTGATGCATTTGCAGGAATACAGAAATGCAGACTGTCACTCTTATGATTCTATAATAGGGCTAAACAATTAATTGAAATAAAACAGAAAAAAATCTGCACCCATAGAACTTCACAAAAATGGACATCATGTCACTTACAAGTCATACAAATTGTTCTTTCCTGGCATATATATTTATGACACTTTTCTTAATTTCAGCTTTCAGTTTCAAATATGTGTATTACTCATTTTGGAAACATTTCACAATAAGGTCTTATTTGTTAACATTACAATAATGTTCCATTGTTAACATGCACTAAAAGCATATTAACTAAGCATTACCCTCTTGTTTTGTCCTTAAAATGAACCAGAACCAAGATCATTTATAGAAAGCAAAACCAGCCATTAGGAAAAGAGTTAAGAGTAATTTACATTGGTGCAATAAACCTTGACTAACATTATAATTGAACTTTAAGGGAAAAACCCAAATGCACAGGCCTCTTATAGAAGTATACAAATTACCCCCAAAAACGTAGCTTTGTGCAACCCAACTCTCTGACTCACCTGTCTTACGATATTCTGAATGAGCTTGTCAACGGTGAAGCCGATGTAAGCATGGATGGTGAACATCTCTCTCAGGGTGTCCTTGGTACTGCGTGGACTCCAGGTTTCCATCCAGTAGACTGCGTACCATGTCTAAGAATGCTGGGTAATATTCCTCTAACTCCACCTCACCTAATTTAACAGACATTACATGTAAAAATAGGCAGGAAGACTTAACCATCGCAAAGTGAATGTGAGGGGTTACTTGCTTCCATACAAAACTTGCTTACACATTGCTATCTGTAGGTGGAAGTGTAAATGGAAGTGCATTAGGGCTGCACAATATTGAAGAAAAGTGATATATGCAATAATAATGCAATAAGATATTATTGACAAAACAGATATTGAATAATCAAATGTAAAAATAAAACTTGTCTTCACTGTAGGAATTACATACACTCTCAGAAAAAAAAGGTATAAAAGCCGTTACTGGGGCTGTACTTTTTCAAAAGGTACACTTTTGTACCCAAAGGCTGCATATTGGTACCTTAGTGGTACATTATAGCACCTAAAATGTACACATTACCACCTAAAATTGACATATTAGCTCATGAAATGGACATATTAGTACCTAAAATGTACATATTACCACCTAAAATGTACATATTAGCACCTAAAATGTATTAACATTAAAAATGTACATATTAGTACCTAAAATGTACATATTAACATTAAAAATGTACATATTAGTACCTAAAATGTACATATTAACATTAAAAATGTACATATTAGTACCTAAAATGTACATGTTAACACTTAAAATGTACATATTAGCACCTAAAATGGACAAAAGTGTACCTTTTGGAAAGGTACAGCCCCAGTCACAGCTTTTGTACCTTTTTCTGAGAGTGTAGACACTAATTCTTAATTTCTTATCATAGCTATAAAAGTTATTCAGCAGTGAGTGATTTTTTGTTGTTGTTAGATTAAAATTAGTAACACAGATGGCAGCAGATACATTAGGCTCCTGTCACTTTAAGAGCTAATGCATGGATCCAACATACCAGCTTTTAACCCATGTGTTTTCTGTCTCAAACCAATTATGCTCACTTAAGACACTACCGACTGTTTAAGTGAACACTCACCAAGATGGGCATTTTGACATAATTTTGCGTGTATTTGGCCACATGAGCTGCGGAAGATAACTGCATTCTGAAAAGTGTGTGCACAAGTTCTTTTATTGCGCTCGACTCTTTTTAACATCATGCATATCACACGTATGTAACAGTCATGTGTCTTATTCACTGCTATCTGTCAACCTAAAATTTACATTTACCTAACTTCTTGAAGTATTAAAATCATTCAGTTATCGCAAGCAATTGTGATATGTACATTTATGATATTTTGATCTATTGTGCAGCCCTAATGTGCATCATTCAGGAAAATCTACTCACTTGGCTGTTTTCAGACGCAGCTCCATGGCCAGGTCATTGGCCTTTTCTCTGCGGCCCTCTCCCATGAGCAGCCGTTCCCGATTCTGCTCCGCCCTGTGTTCCAGTAACTGTCTCTCGGCTTGCCTGTAAACCTTCAGCAGCCGTGAGCAGAGGGTCTGGTGCAGCCTCAGGAAGAAGTACCAGTTATTATTGACGAAGAACAGGTTGTAGACTCCATCCAGCTCCTTCTGGTGCTCAGCTTCTGGGTCTCGCAGATCCACCACCTCTCCCTCTGGATTCATGCTGTGGGAGGCCATAGAGGTGTCCATGCTCTGAGGGGAAGTGCATCGTCTTCGTCTGGAATCGCCGTTCAACTGTTGTTGGCCGCCTGACGCCGAGACTCCGCCTCCCGCGGCGGCGCCCATCCTCACCCTCCGCCTCCTCGTCCGTAAACTCCTCAGTCTCGCTAAGCTCTCCACGACGGGCAAAAAAGAGGTCAGGAACAAAGTGCTGGATGATGCGCTTGATGTGGTCCTTGTCATCCTTGTGGATGGTGGGCTGCCGCTTGACGTGGTAGATGATGAGGGAGGCGGCGTCCTCCAGGATCTGTTTGTCTTCATGAGTGAAGATCATGTGGGGCTCGCTGGTCAAACCTGTGCCCGAGCCGTCACGACCTTGCTGACCAACGCCGCCCTCTTCTGTGCTCTGCTCCTGCCGCTGCGGAAGGGAACAAAAGGGCTAGTAACAAGTTGTTATCTGCATGACACACACAAGACTTTTGTAGCAAGTGACTTAATATGAGATTTCAGGTGCTGTACTCTGTTCTTATTAAACAGGAATGCAGAATTAAAATATTGAAGATAATATTTAATGTGTTCTTAATCTTGTATTTAAGCTTATTGTGACAATAAAGACAGATCTATGTGATATTCCTAAGTAATATTGGTATGTGGCACTGCCGCTTTTTTGTCATTTATCTCTGAAGTGTAAAAACAAATGAATAATAATTATAATAATTGACAAATAAATTAAAATGATAATTTGCCAAATAAGGTAATAAAAAAATGGTATAATCTATTGTCTATAAGTCTATACTCTATAATCCAGTCTATTGTGTTTCCATACCTAAGAAACATTCTCAAAATGATGGATGTTAATAGGGATAAGAAGTGAAAGAACTGGATTGTTGAAGATTGGGAAAATGTAATGAAATCTTATTGTTCATGCTGCTACATGGGAATATACTTTGATTAATTCAACCTATCAAAAAGATTAATCATTTATCATAACATTTTAAAAATATTGAAAAATAAAAATAAAAACATAATAATAAAAATAAAATTAATAATTATATATATATATATATATATATATATATATATATATATATATATATATATAATTAGTGGTGTTTGCCAGACAAAGCAACACTATTGTTATTGCTCATACTTATTCTTAAATGTTATTTTGGGCATTAAAGGTTTCCGCTCTATTGTGTTTTCCTACTCGATAAACATTATTATAGTTAGGGATGCTATGAGAAAAAAAGGGAATTTAGAATGTAATGTTTAAAAAGGAGAATAAAACAAGTGACTTGAGGTGTGAGATACATATACATACATGACATGAAAACAATCTTTGTTATAGATGCAATTATTTATGGTTTGACTTTCAAATCAAACATCACTGTGACTAAATTAATTAACTTTAACCATCATTGAACAGTTGTCAGTCAAACACAAGTTTAGTTCTTTATTAACTCCCACTGTGAAGATATAGACCTATATAGAAATTACCACTACTGCAGTCAAAATAATGTGCGAGACTCAAAGGAACAGGAACAGATTATAGTTATGGGAAAAAGTTGCAGAATAAGGAGAGCAGCTTAACTCACCTCATCATAGATGCTCTCTATTTCATTGAGAAGACTCTTGGATCGGAGGGCCTTCATGTCGTTCTGTTTGAAGTTGACACCCTGGTGGTCCAGTGATTTCAGATACGCCTTCTCGTATTGCTCTCTCCAGATTTTGTTGAAACCCTGCTGGGCCTCCCTCCACTCCTCCTCTTTAGCTTTCAACCTACGGGGAGAAAATCATCAACTTTTACATCAAAATGCATTTTTTTCTTGCTAGACGGAGGAATTTTTAAAAATTTATGAACACAAATGACTACACATTACAATCCTCAGCTATGGTTTTCATTTTAGATGATCTATACCTTTAATTTAGCTGTCAAATGAAACTGTAGAGCTGCTTTAGTAGTTATTAAAGGGTTTATTCACCCAAAAATGAAAATCATTAACTCCCTCTCATTCCAAAAGCCTTTCATTCATATTCGGAACACAAAAAAGATATTTTTAAATTTAGTCTGATAGATTTCTGCTCCTCCATTGAAAGTCTATTCACCCAAAACTCTTCATGGTTCAAAATGTTCATAAAGAGATTGTAAAATAAATCCTTATGAATGGTGTGGTTTGATCCTAGTCTTCTAAATAAACACGATCAGACGTACATGCTTGAACAAACCTCATTGGTTCTTGCAGAACCACAGACATGCTGCCCTAACACTCAAAGGATGAATCTCATTGGATCTCATGGCTCAAGCAAGCATTAAATCTGTTCATCATGAAAAGCGATTGTGTCTCTTCAGAGGACTTTTATTTAAACTGCTGGATTCGTATAGATTTCTTTTGCAATCTATTTTAAAATGTTTTAAACCTTCATAGTTTTGGGTAAATAGACTTTCAATGGAGGTACAAAATTTCTCGGATTTCATAAAAAATATTGTTTGTGTTCTGAAAATGAACAATAGTTTTAATGGGTTTGGAACGGCATAAAGTTGAGTAATCAATAACAATTACATTTTTTGGGTGAACTATCCCTTTAAGGTTTTTAAGAGGCAGTGTGAGAGATGCAGAATCAAGAACAGAGAATTAAAAAGGAAAGAAAAATAAAAACTGTGTTAACCTTTTAAGTACAACAGGAACTGCAGTGGCTGGACTCTTCTTCAACCCCTCAATAATCTCTGGAGCCTTGTCGCCATATATACGATAGACTGCGCGGCGCTGTATGACCTCAGAAGTTCCACCTAGGCAGTCGTCCAATCGGAAACGCTCTTGATCCTCAGGCGAAGGCGTGATAGCTTCTTCTGCACGCTTTCCAAAACTCTTATCGTCGCCAAATTAGTCTCAAGCACAACATCCAGCTGCAAGGTTAAAAAAAAGAATAAATCACTATCCATCTCAACTTAAACCCTAAACCTCCTGAAATTTTTCAAAAAGTCAATCTTACCTCAAATCTCTCATCCTCACAGCGATGAAGTTGCTCTTCATATGGTGTTTTCTTGGAACTCACAAAAGTAGAGTCTTCAGACCAGGAAGGGAATGAGACCCAGGTGTCATTCAGCACCTAAAAACGAAACAATGCGCTTGAACCGCTTGCTACTACCATCTGACCCTATGACTGAAGCCTCCATAGATGTAGCAGTATCTGATTGCTACTTTAAAGATGTCTGGAACACCAGCCACTTCAGATTTGGGATGAATATCTAGCTTATTACCTACAGATAAAATTACTGTTTACAAACAAGCGTTCAGCGACGACACCACCAGACACCCTGGAAAAAGAGCTAATTGAGACAAGTGCTTCCATTCAAATTGGGAAAAAAAAGTGCAGTGTGAGGGCTGAAACACTCCCGTTTCCAAATTATTCATGGAGATTTAGATTTCTGCAGATTTGTACCAATATTTGTGGATCAGGAAAACTGACGGCAGCGTGGATGATGATTTTGTCATGGCAGATTTGCATTTATCTTGTACGTATGAGGAGATTCATATTAAACAGGGTTTCTGCAGGTTTCAGTAAGTCAAATTTAAGACATTTTAAGACCATAAACATTGAAATTTAAGACCTACACAACGCATTATCAAAATTTTAAATAAAAAAAATATTCTGAAAAAAATATATATATTTTGTGTGTGTGTTTGTGCGTGTGTGTGTGAAAGAGCGTCAGAGAAAATAACATTTACAGAAAGTATAGAAATTTGTACTTTGCATTTTATACTGTAAAAACACAAATAAAGTTGATCTTATAGTTGAAATTTTAGTTGATCATACCAAGAGATGAAATGGCATGAACATTTATTTTCATGAGAATACTGAAATCAATTCAGAGACTGAGCTTTCAATGCTGTTACGGAAGGGGCTGATTGGTTGGTTTTTCAGTTCGTTTGCGGCATTCTGAATTTAATTTTTTTATTAAGAAACCAAGCAAATAAACAAATCAATAACAATGTCAAATCTTATTACAAACATACATCCTTCGGAGACAAACAATTGTTGGCATTCTGAATCTGAAATGGTGAGATTTTTTTCAATCTCGCTGCGGATGCCACGCACCTATATTTGAATGAACTTGAGCTCACAAACCCAGTGTGTAAATGGCCTCTTGGCGAGCTGCCTCGTATCAACCCACAAGCTAATGCTAGCACGCGAGCGGCGTGTTTGAACCGTTTTGAACCCCTGCTCTAGAGTTCCACTTTGTAGGCTACGACTCAATACTTTTTTGCTACTTTGTAATAACTTAGACTACTTTGTAACTACTTTAATTTAATGACTAAATCAAATTTAAGACCTCGGATGAAAATCTGGACGTTTTAAGACTTTTTAAGGCCTTAAATTTAAAGTTCAGAATTTTAGACTTTAAGACCCCGCAGAAACCCTGATTAAACAAACACACATATGCACACACATAAAAACTACATTATTAACAACTAGGGTTGTCAAAAGTACCGACTTGGTATTGAAGTGTACAGAAATGTAAAAAATATGATGCTTTGAGTGCTGTTGAGCAGATTTATAAACACCTGTGATTGGCCATTGTGTTCACGAAGCTCATCAGATATGTCTGTGATTGGTTACAATGATCAACGCACAAGCAGGCCTCTATCAGAACCAGTGGATCAATCCACTGACGGACGCCTGCTTTCAAATGCTCACGTGTGTATCTGTGCAAGCGCTCGCTGAAGAGCGTCACTGATGTACATTTACAACATGTTTTTGAAGCGCTGATCGTTGTAGCCAATCACAGACTTTCATGAGTGCGCGAGTATAACGGCCAACACAATGACACACACATTATTTTTGTAGTAATTATAGTACAACTATCATATTGCTTGTATGACATCATAATTTGATCTAATACCAGTGAAAGTGCAGTACCTCTTTGCATATAGCAGTTCGGCCAGTGCATTTGGGCTGCTGGTAGGTCTTGGGCAGGGCTCTGTAGCTGGAACCCAGGCGTTTACAGGAGGCGTAATCCACTTCTCTGCCTCCAGCCTCCATATATCGGATTCGGAGAGAGCCCGAGAGGGCATGAGACAGCTCTTTATCACCCAAAAATGACTTAAATTGGGTGTACAGTTCTGGAAATTTCCTACAGAATGAGACCAGTGGAATAAGACTCACAAATGTCATATAAGGGCTGCAATATGCAACACATGAAAACAAATAGGATTAAATAAA
Source organism: Hybognathus amarus (assembly GCA_030378365.1). NCBI lineage: Eukaryota > Metazoa > Chordata > Actinopteri > Cypriniformes > Leuciscidae > Hybognathus > Hybognathus amarus. Next base: position 12,709 of record JAQIUQ010006695.1, read on the forward strand.
CATGCCCTCATTTAAATCTGTCTTACCCCAAGAATGGAGTCACAAGCTGCAGGAGTTCGGCCCCTGAAACTACTTCCTGATTGAACAGGGCTATGCAGCGTAAGAAATTCTCATACACCTCCTGACTCTTTAGCAGGCGGCGAACCTAAAATGAAAAATTAAATTGAATTGTTCAATGGTTGAAATCATGCAATAAATCCTAAGGGAACGGCTGACTTGCTACAGCTTTGAATACAAGTGTCTATGAAACGCACCTTGTCAAAGAACGTGAATTCCCGCAGGACTCCATGTTTTCCTACAGCAGCAAACGACGGGTCCTTGGAACATGAATACTTCATTTTTTTCTATATTGGTAAAGATAAATTGTTGAAGCATAAGTAACCCACATATAATAGGGGGATATATCAACTTTAAGTCTTTCAGATACAGAGGTATATAGGATATACGAGTGAACTCTGACCTTCAGAAGCGGGGTCATGTGGGGCATCAGCATAGGTCTAGGTCTCTTCTTGCTTTGTTTATTCATTTCCTCTTCCTCTGCTCTCTTCAAATGATCTTTGCCAGTCAAAGAACCACCAGTGAACTGGAATCAAAGACAGTCCATGTAAAAATCACTTTACCCATAAAAAGTTTGGGGTTGGTAGGTTTTTGAAGGAAGACAGTGATGATAGGAAATTAAAGTAACATATTGTTTTGGCTTTACATCAGCTCTAGAATAAAGTTATTGCCAAGCTAAAGTTAGTTTTGACTAATTAATTTCCGTTAACTTAGGGGCCACTTAATATGTGAAATATTATTAGAATTTAAAATGGCTGTTTTCCATTTACAATGCAATTTATTAATTTGATGGCAAAGCTGAATTTTCAGCATTGTTAATCTTCAGTGTCACATGATCCATCAGAAATCATTCTAATATGCTGATTTGGTGTTAAAACATTTCTCATTCTTATCATCAATGTTGAAAACAATTGTGCTGCTTTAATATTTTAGTGGAAAGTAAACGGTGATAAAAAAACAAACATTTATTTGACATAAAAATGCTTTGTAACATTATAAAATGTATTTAAAATTAATTAACTACAAATAATTAAAGTATGAATTTCTTTTTAAAAAATTACGATCCCAAACTTTTAAATGGTGGTGTACACAAAGTGAAAAACAAAAGGAAAATTAAAATAAATTACACAAAAGGTAATTTTCTAACCAGAGATCTCTTTGCATCAGGCAAAAACTGGCCAAACTCCGCAAGTAGATCCTCTTGACCTTTGAAAAGGCTTGCCACTTTAGAGAAAACCTCATCTTCAGTCATTCCTCCAGTGCTACGGCCTCTGCTCTCCTTCACCTCCAGCTGCTCCTTCTGCAGATGGACACAGGATGCCCAAAATCAATGAACATCGATAAGTTTAAGGGATGGGTAGGAAAACAGTCCAAGAGCCCACTTCCTTTAAAGCTAGTAGGTGGTAGCCTAGTCTCAGCCACTCAAACAGTGTTTTCATCGACAGTCTGATGCTTACTGAATGAAAAACGACAGACAATTGCAAAAAAAAAATCACAAGCTCCAATCTGATTGGCTTGCTGAAACTGAAGATACCCACAAGAAGAACTGAACATTCCAAAATATGCTTTGTTTTCTGATTTAATGTCTGAAATTATGAGGACCTACTACTTTTAGACTAGCAGAAATTCAGAAGTATACAGGCATTGTTTGCTAAATTAAATGCACATAATGAAAAAAGAAATAAGTAATGGCTTTTCATGTTGGTCAAACAATTTCCAGTCTTAAACTGGAAATTGAAGGTGATTCTGTAGATCACTGTAGGTGATTTTTTGTTCTGCTGGTTGAAAGTCTCCTCATATCCTTATAGCATACATATGTCGTTCTGTGGAAGGCGTAGGACTATAAAATGTTCGCTCAATCGTTGTGTTTCGGTCCAAACTGTCTTATAGCATTTGTTCCCTGTTAGTCAATGTGTTTGCATACCACTGTGCAACCTGTTCATGCAGACATAAGTCATCAGCGCGTTCACGTACGCTAGGGTGACCATATTTTGATTACCAAAAACCAGGACACTCGGCCCGGCAAACAGATGGGCCTACTCAAATGATACTCGAAGTTTACTCAAAGATACCTTGTTAATTTCAATACATTTAAAGTAGGTTATGCCTCCTCTGTATGGATAGAAAATGGTTATATTGATATATGAAAACAGGACATGTCCTGGGAAAACAGGACAGTTGGTCTCCCTAACGTACGCTGTGCAGAAAGAGTGAGAATGGCAAGCAAGCGGCAACATCCTCACTTTCCTTCTTAACTGACAACAAGTGGCACTGGCAAAGGATCTAAGATCTATACATCATCGTAGCCAAGCAGACTCATAGTGGAAACAAAGTCATGCCAGAAATATTACACACTGACAAGTTTTGTTAGCTAAACAAACCGAAAACTTGGTGCATCTAATTCTGGTTTTAAGAATTTGCTTACATTTGGTATTGTAGTGTTACTCACTATACTATAAAGTTTTCTTAAAGGGATACTCCACTTTTTTCAGCCGATTTTCTTATATTTAGAAATCAGTAACCAGTTTCTGGTCTCATTGACTACCATCAGTAGGAAAAAAAATACTATGGTAGTCAATGAGACCAGAAACTGTCTGGTTACTGATATTCTTCTAAATATCAGAAAATCGGTTTAATGGATTTGAAAATGGTAAAACTCAACTGTTTAACTCTGGGGGAGTTGTTAAATGAGCCTATTTCCAAAGAAAGTGGAGTATCCCTTTAAACTTTGTCTTAATGAATGAATGACGCATGATATTGGTTTTGCAGTAACACCGTCTCCAGTCTTCATGCTTTCAGGAGGCGTGGCTTTGGGTGGCGATTTGCGGAGAGGGTTGGGTACACTTTTTCTGCTATCAGGCTGAAGTTAGCATTTGTCTGTGTTTTACATTCCCAGATGTCCTAAAACACCTTTAATGAGCAGTTCAAGGCCAGAAAAATGCTACATACTGGACCAGATCTTATGTTGACAGTCAAAAGTCCAGTGATATCTGTGGTAGCCTAGTGGTTAAGAATTTGGGCTGGTAATACAAAAGGTTGTTGGTACGGTCAAACCTAGAGAAAAACAGAACAAAATGTAGTTTGCTCTCACCTGGTATGTATGTAGAATTTCCAAAAAGGACCGGTAGGTTTCTGGGTTGTCCAAAAAACGGTTTTTGATTTTATTGACGTAACTGATGGCGCTGTCAAACTCCACTGGACTAGGCTCTGATGTGGGAGGGGACACTGATGTGGTGGCCGGCTGTGATTGGCTGTCTCGGCTGGGCAGAGGAAGTGACAACCTGCTTGGTTGTTCAGGAGGTCCAGATGATGAAGCGATGCTCTCAGGAGAGGTCACAGCTTCATTCTGAGCCGACCCCGCCTCAGCCACTGCTGACGAAGAGGCGCTAACCACAGGGCTGCCCGTGCTCCTTCCTGGTCCAGGAGAGACCTGAGGGCAAAGAGTAAGAACCATTTAACCAAAGCCTTACTTCAATATACCAAGACATACAACATCCCACATTGGTTCATTACATCACTTTTACACAAAACATAAAAGTGAACTAGCATTCAAAAAGTCTCTCTCTAATACTCAACAAGGATGCATTTATTTGAAGATGAATACAGTACAAACAGTAATATTGTGAAACTGTATCACAAAGCTGAATTTACAGCATCATTACTCCAGTCTTCAGTGTCACATGAACCTTCAGAAATAATTCTACTAATATGCTGATTTGCTGCAATATTTTTTTAATTATTAATGTGAAAACAGTTGTGCTGCCTAATATTTGTGAGTAAACCGTGATATGTTTTTTCATGATTATTTAATGAATAGAATGTTCAAAAGAACAGCATAAAGAAATAGGAAGTATAATTTTTTTTTCAAATTTTTTTTTTTGAATTTGTGCAAAAAAACAGCTTATAAGTTCTCAAATGCAACAGACAACATAGTCTCAAACTATTTTATACTTAATTGGTTAAAGTTTAATGGTGTGAACTAAATTCATCCACAAACTGAATTCATCATGCTAAAAAATATTGAGGAAATATCCATAAAAGTGCTATATAAATTGGAGGAATTATAGTTATGGAATTACAACGATAACTGTTGACAATGCGAATTACATTTAAACAGTAATAAACCTCTTGCAACTTTTCATGAAGTAACTGTCCATTTATTCTTAAACTCAGAGCTAATGGGATTGATTCAGTGGACTACTCCCCGACAGTCTATGTGGCATGACATCACCAAAGCGTGAACTCAAAGGAAGCCAGTGAGGGGCCCATCTGAGACGGGGCCAAAGTCAACATGAAATCAATATCAACCCTATTTACTCTCTTAATACACATTCCTGTATTCCACATTCCACAATTCACGAGTACACATTAATAAAATTAAATACAAATATTTGTCTTTGCAATCACTCATTAAAAAATCTTTAACCACGTCGTCTTCTCTTTTCTTTTCTTTTCTGCCAGGAAGTCAATGTTGGCCATTTGAAAAGACCAAACAGCTATTTAGGCATTGTTTTAGGAATCTTGTGTTCTAGTTATGGAACGCTTACTTTTTACAATCCATTACCAAAACAATAAGAAAAGTAAATACCTCCCCTAAATAGGCTTTCTCCAAATATCTTGTTTCACTCAGAAATAAAATTACTTCTAAAAGTTGACCTTTTCACAGTTGACAAACTAAAACAAGCAGTGAAAATGAAGAGCAAATCACAGACACCAATGCAAACAAGTAGTAAACTGTTTTGCGCCACAAGTTGTACCTGTGAGGGAAACGGGGACTGAAGAAATGCCATTCCATTCTTGGGAATTTCGATCCGATAGCCAGGAGGTAAAAAGGCATTAAAACCCAGGACAAGGTCAGGGTGTCCATGGAAGAGCTGAGAAACTCTGTTGATAACGCCTGGTGTGTCAATGCTGAGGATGGAGATATCAGAAATACAATCATTCATTAATGCTTTTTTAGTGCATTGGATCACATTTAAAGTCCACAGACACTCACATACCTTTGAGACTTAAACTCTTTCATGATATCCAGAAACTTATTGTATATTCCCGTAATCATTTCCAAACCGTATTTTGACTTGGTCCAAGTAAGATAAGGCATCCTCCACCTGCAACAGGAATAAACGTTGTTTACCAAAATTATGCTTTCAACACATTAAACATGAGCATTGACAGAACGCTTACTGGGGCCTGTACCATGATGGTAGTTGAACAAACTCAGGGTTGCAGGATTAGTTTCGAAGTTAGACAAAACCAAACCAATCCAACCAGGCTTTGTTGGTACCATGATGCTGATCATCAACTTTCTGTGTCAACTCAGGCTTTTATTCAGAGTTTAGGTGTGACACCAGTAGCGAACAGCCAATCACATGCTGAGAAAGAGTGAAACTCATTGAAATGAATTTCTCACGAGAAGTAGCGCAATTCACTTATTAAATAAACTATTAAAATATTAAGAATTTAAACAAATTTACACAGCAAGAAGAAAATGGCTGTTTGTGAAAGAGGTCAACTAAAAGAAAGTCTCGCTACTGTATATCAGTGCAAGTAAAAGTTGTGAAGTATTTTACAGTTGATAAAGATATAGAGAGAATTGAACATTAAATATAACTTAATTTATTGATTCTAAAGCGTATGTATATTACCCTTATATACGTAAAAAATTATATTACCTTTATATACGTTAAAATCATTTGCTGTGGAGTGACTTTATCGCGTCATAAAGGTGCCACTCTGCTGACAGCTGATTGGTCCAAGTTCGTTTGCAACCATGGAACATAACCTGTCCTGGACCAGGTTAGCCGTAGAGTGTTAGTTACTATGGCAATGAACACTGCTAAAAGCCAAACCACTTTCATGGTACCTAAAACACAGGGTTGGCACAAACTAAACTGAAACATACCTAGCTAGCCACCTAAACCAGCTTCATGGTAAAGGCCCCCGGTCTGATATGTGCTGTGGTGTTAACCTGGTATAGTAAAGGTATGGGATGGTAATAGCATTTACATCAGTAAAAAAAAGAAAAGCAACAGTCAGGGCATATTTTTGACCTAGTACTGTAGCACTATAGTAGGCTAATCATGGAAGTACCATGGAATATTAAGACAGATGCATGAATTTCACTACCATGGTATATAGATCAAAGTAACATGGCATTACCACCGTACTTTCCCCAAGGTGCATAGCCTTTACAAAAAACTGTGGTGGTTTATGGTACTTTTAGTGCCTTTTTTGGCTCGTGAGAGGACAGATGTGGGTCATCAAGTCCATTTCCAGTGAATGTGGAGCCCCATCCCATTGAATGACTTTGCATTTGCTTACAATATTTAAGTAATATTGTCTACAGTACATTCTTTGGATTATACAAGACAAAAAAAAAAATCACGGAGACGTTTTATTTTTTAACCACTACACGCATAGAAAGCGCAAGTTATTGGATTTTCCTTTCTCTGTTCAGAAGAACAAAACCCCAATGAGGAAAAAAAGCACGCCTTAATAAACCTTCAAAATAAAAAGAACAGTTACAACGTCCTATACAACCAACATGACGCAAAAAAGTGACAAAAACAAGCGGTCTAAAAGAAAAGCAGACGGTTTATATTCTCTTTGTATTTTAATAAAATTTTCAGTGAGGAAAATAAAGGCTCACTCACTGACTGACTCTTTTAGCTTTGCTGCGTTAGCAGTAGTGCTAGTCACAACACACAACAACCCCGCTACGATTTCACAACAAAAACAAACAAATCGCGATTCAAACTGCTTTTTAACAGAGAATCGCTTAAGCGATGCTTAACAGACACTTTTGAGTTCTTTCGACGGTCAGGTTAAAAACAAAAACGGACAAATTTATGACAAAAGAAGGTGTTAGCTGAGCAAACCCCCTTTCTTTCTCTTTCCCATCTACGTCAATTACATTAAAATAACCCGTCTTAATGTTAAACAAACCAGGCGTAACGTGTGATATTTTTGGCGGACACAGTCAAAATCTACGTTACCGGTTTTGGTTTTAACAAAGAGCAGCGGTGAAAACACGACCGCGTAAAGGGAAAACATTAGACTTTAATTCAGCAGATACACTTCCATCTTGTTTGACTGGTAAACTAGCATTGGTTTGACCAGGAATCGGTGCGTTAAGAGAATATGAATCGACTTTTCTAGCTTAAATAAGTGCGTAAGATTTTCAAATCCATTTAACTGTTACACACACACACTCAAGTGTGAATGCTTTGATATGCCCCATATGCATATGAACAGCACAGCACTTCCTAATACACACAATGCGTTGTGAGAGAGAAGGAAACACATGCACTTGCTGCAATGCTCTTTACCTTTAGTTTCTGAAAGTGCTGCTGCTGGACCTGCTTCTGAACCACATAGGCCTTGTCTTGGATCTGGTTGATTTGCTTCGCAGTGCTGCTGTGAGCCTGAATTTTCGCCATGGTGCGTTTCCTTCGCCACCAACAGCCACGATGATTTACCGTCCCTCCGTATTTGCAGGTTGTTCTGGCGTGCAAAAAAATCAGTTCGGTAGGCTACTGGGGGCCACCCAGCTCTCTTCCCCCCACAAGTCCAGTCTACTTTACGGACGGCCACCCAGTTACTCCAGTGTAGACTTCCAGATCAAGCCCGCAAGTGTGTCGAGACCTCTCAATCCCAACTAAAACTACACCATCAAGCGGAAGAATCAATAACGAGTCCCCATCGAAATCCACGAAGAGAACGATAAACAATGTATGTTTTCCCCTCTCCAATGATCGTATTATTTAAATAAATTGTGTATGTCTCTTTAAATTCGGCGGCAGCTGTGCGCTCGATCCTAGGGTCCGGAAACGGAGGGAGTTGTGGAGAATTGAAAAGCGCATGCGCACAAACCGAAAGAGGGCGGAGCGCACGGAATCTCAGCGGCCGCATGCATGAATGGGATTCTGCACACGTTTTTGTTCATCGGGCGAGTGTTGCAAAAAGTTGTTTTGCATCGATTTTAAATGTTTTTGACTGATTGATTGCTTTGATCAGTAATTTTGATAAAACTATAGGCTGTATAACATGCTAAAATAGATTGTTTTAAACATTTTAAATAAACTTTAGGGAAAAAATCCCATTGTTTCAGGAGAAAAATAAACAGTTTAGTTATTATTTATTATTATATATTCGTGTATGAAGAATACATTTTCTACACTAGTCTTCAATATTGCAGCAGGGAAAGGTAATGTCTAAAGGAAGAAAAAACGTGCAAACTATTGTATTCAAATTTAAATCTAGCTGTTGCCACCTATTCAAATATTTTATTATTTGCTTATACCGAATGTATAAATTCTTTGAGTCAGTCTCTTGTTTGTGAATAAATAAGGCAGACACAAAATGAAGGTTTTAAAAATAAGCGTGGTTTATAAAACCCAAATATGACAGGATCACCAAAGTGTATACAGAAACACAAATGAGATCATCAGTGGAACCATAGGAATACACTCAACATTTACAAACTACTCTGTAAAAGGGGAAACTCTGAGACATTTTCATTTTCATGTGTCTATTTATTCACAGAACCACAAGTTTTTCTATTTTTCTTTAAGTCTTAAATTACTCAAAAGTACAACCATCTACCAACTACAAACAATGTCACAGTCAAGTATTTAAGAAGGGATACAACATCAAGATAGGAAGATAGAAAAAATGCAGAGATATCAAGCACTTAACATCATGGGTGTAAGCAAGCAATCAAGTCAACATAGTTTATTTCCCCATGAAGAAATGATGTCAGGGCTTGTGTATTATTCTAGTTCTGTATTTGAAAAAGTAAAAAAGAAAATTACAAAATAAAAACCCTACATTTTGAGGGTTCATCTCATAATGAGAATGTTAACATGTCCCTTTCTTCTCCCAATCCTCACAGCAATTCCTTATCGGAGTTCACAATAAACCACCGTCACCCAACAAGTCCTGTCAAATGGGCACAAACCCTGGGGATGAAAGTGTTACGAGTAGAAATATACAGATAAAACCGATCACATTCCATATTCACTAAAGCATCTTAAGTTATACTATTTCGATAGAATTCACATGTAAGACAATGTGGGATTGTGGCTAATCAAAAATGCCCTTCATCTACCATAATACTGCTCATTTAAAGAAAAGGTCTTGTACATAAATAATTAGTACAATAAATTAAACAACATTCTTTTACACATTTCAAATGTAAAAAAAAAAACTATTTACAGTGCAAAACAAAAGCAGCATGCAGGCAAGACAATTGGCAATGCATTACAAAAAGCACTGAATGGGAAATTTGTGCTCAGCATCCATTTATATACGGCGATATTGGTTCACAAATGTGTGTATAATTAAAAAACGAAATTGTGTGCCACTCGGTAGTCCACTTAATTAAGGACTCAGTCAGTTCTGAGAGAACTAAAGACAGAGCAAAGTAAGACAGGGTGCCAAAAGGTCATTTTGAGAACAAGATTGACATTTCAATAATATTATAGGACAAAAGGACTGCACATAACATCACATTTTGGAACAAAGATAGCACTCTATGTTTTTGCAGCCACAAATCACATGTAGTTTTCCCCCTTCTTCTTTGATTTGAATCTTTAAATTTTGCCTCAAATGTGTTTAAGCAAAACAATAAACTTAGTCAACTAATATGTTACTCACAAACACAATGCTATCTGTACATCTTTTTTTTCAGAAAGCAGGAACACTTTTCTTTTAAAGAGCAAATAAGAATATGAAACGGCAAGTAAGAGCAATTGTGAAGACAAATCTTTCTTTTGATTAGATTTTAGTTACAGCTGAAAGATTGTGCTTGCAAAATACATCAAAGCATGCTGCTGAGAAAAGTATCAAAATCAACTAAATGCTGAAAAAAAACCCAAAACATACATATCAGCTAAAACAGCCCTGGTGTTTTCATTTTTATGATGACAACAATAGATATTAATCATAATAAAAGTCATTCTAAGTTAAACTGACAGTATTCGCTCACTTCTGTCAAAGCATTGTAATAAAAGAGGTGAAAACCACTAAATATGCTGTCTGAAATTCAGAGACCACATATGAAAATGTATGAAAGACAAGGTAGTTACACCTATCCCACAAAAATGTACATTATAAATCATGTACAATCACATTTTTTCATCAAAATGTAAAGATGATTATAAAGATGTTGCCACACTCATGAAGCACACACATTAAAAAAACTGTGATCACAGTTAAGGTGATCATTCACTCAAAAATAAAAAGTAAAAATCTAACCAAACAGTAACCACATTCTTCAAAATATATTTATGTTCAGCAGAAGAAAGTTGAGGGTGAGTAAATGATGACAGAATTGTTTTTGTTTTTTTGTGGGTGACTATCCCTTTAAGACGTTGGTAAAAGGATTTCATAAAAGACATCTCCTCGACGCAAGTGAACTACTTTTTGATGCACAAAATCTCTTATGGTTTACCATAATACAAAACTGATATCACAACTATAAGAAATATAATTGACTGGCAGTGGTCGCATTTCCTCTTTGGCTTGCAGTGGTTATAACAATTGTTAATAAGCGATAGAAAAAGCCATGTAGGAAACACATTAGTTCGGTGTCCACTTCCCTTTAGTCTGCAATTTGGTGACAATTATTACTGAATCTTTTCAGTTTAGTGCATTATTATTACAATTTAAATAGTTCACAGAATCATCTGATCTTTTTCAGTGGGCAGCATTTCTTTTATTCAAATATTAACCAGCAATGACCGCTTTTCTTACAGTAGTTTCACTGGTTAAAGTGTGAATATGCAATTCTAACAGCAGTATGTAAACTTTTAGTTTAACATCAGCTCGCCAAAAGAAAACACACACATGCACACATTCTCTCAAACACAAACATACATGGCAAAAATATGACAGCTTTGATATCAAAGCAATGCATGTTAAAAAATAAAAAAATAAAATATATTTGCATATTAAATATGATGAAACAATAAAACACTATGTTTTTAAAGGTAAGGAAATAACAAGGATTTCCAAACAGTGCCACCAGGGCCGTACTCTGATGTCGTGACAACTCAAAAAAACAAAACGAAAGAAAAAACTATTACCGACTAAATATAACAAACATCAGCCACTGAGCTCTTGTTATTTCTAAATGTGTGCGGCTTGAGTCCGTGCTGTGTACGATATTATATTATTCTTTCCTATGATAACTCTCCTCCCTGTAGATCCTAGTTATTTTAAGTTTGTAAACAGTCATGTGCAGTAATATAAATTTCAAAAAACCTAAACAAATGTACAAAAATGTATCAATATAGAAGAACAAAAGTAACAAATCTAATAAAAAAAAGTACCTTGAGGAAAATTCCACACTTGGTTTTTCTCAGTGCGTGTGTATATATCGTTGTGTTTGTACGATGTCACTGTTGTGTCCTGATATGTCTCACGGCTGTTTTTGTGCTTAACTCTGTCCACTACTCTGTCTTTGGATGGTATCTGTGAGTGCTGAAGTGAAATATGTGTGTATCTGTGTGTGTTTGAGATCAGGTGTGCTGAGGCAGCTCTGTGAAGAACCAATAGGAAGCCGAGACAGGTGGCGGGACAGTGAGATCTGGGTTCAGCTGAAGGCCTCATCGTCCGTATCCTCAATGAGCACCTTAGTATCCTTCTTAGACCTGTCAGAGAAACAGATGTATACATTTCAAGCAGCTCTAAACAGTGCCACTTACTCATCTCAAACAGTTAGATTCAGGTTTTTTTTTTAAATAAATGAATGCATTTGTTTTTAGCTAGGTTAGGCATTAAATTGATCAAAAGTGATAGTAAATATTGTTTAAATGTTACAAGTATATTTCAAATAAATGCTGTTCTTTTGAACATTCTATTCATCAAAGAATTCTGATATGGTTTGCATAAAAACATTAAGCAGCACAACTGTTTTCATCATTGATAATAAGAAATGTTTCTGATTTCTGAAGTATCATGTGACTGAAGCCTGGAGTAATGATAAATTATAAATAAATTACATTTTACAATATATTAAAATAGAAAATAGTTATTTTAAATTGTAAGAATATTTCAAATGTTACTGCTTTTGACACTATTTTTTATCAAATAAATGCAGAACAGAAAAAATCTTACAAATCCCAAACTTATATTTATACAGTATCTGTTAAAACCACTGTTCAAAGTGTTGACCTGCGCTTTTTTTATCAAATTACATTTTAATTAGCAACTAATATTATTACCTAATCCAACCCTCAAATTAAGTTTTGTTTGTGCAACCTAAAGCATTTAAATAGGTTTGGTGCTGTTAATATATGAAGAGTTCAGATGCAAAAGCCTCTAAATGCCATTTGAAATTTTCTTCTAAAATAACCATTTTTATCAAGCTTGTATATTTAAGTTCAGTAATTTCACTTAAATTACCATTAATAGGTAATCTTCATTGCCATTTAAGTGAAATTACTGAACTTAAATATACAAGCTTGATAAAAATGATTATTTTAGAAGAAAATTTCAAATGGCACTTAGAGGCTTTTGTATCTGAACTCTTCATATTAATATATGTAATAAAATAATGGTAACGCTTCCTTTTACAGTCCAGTTACCCATGTAAATACTATGTACTTATTCTAGTAACTACAATTACTGGGTAATAACTAGTACTAACCCTGAACCTACCCCTAAACCTACCCCTGTTCCATGTACTTACCTTATATTAGCCAGTACTTTCTAGGTAAGTACACTGTAAGTACTATACTGTAAAAGGAAGTGTTACCAAAATAATATTTTTGACAATTATATTTTTAGATTAATTTTAATTGCATATGTTTGCAATGGGTTATTAAAGTTATCCATTAAGTGTTATCAGTAATTTAAATACAGACTAATTGCATAAAGGTGCATTAATCGGGGCTGCCCTACCCAAAAACTGCTGAGATATGTCTATTATATCTATAATCTCTTACTGAGAGGACAGCAGGGGTCGTCGTAAGGACAGGCTGTAGCTCCGTTTCCAGCTCTTTTTGCCCTGTCTGTTTCCGGACTCCATCCTCCTGGTCCATCATCTGCTCCAGCAGCGTCTGGTCGTCAGCGTTAGAGGAGCCACCGAGATGTCTCGCACCGCTCGGAACTCACCGCAGTTATTCAGGTGCTCATTCTCAAGACGGAAGAAGTTCCACACAAAACGTCTACGGGGAGAACAAATGCAAAGAAAGAGAAAAGATTAAGAAAGGGAGAAGATTAAGAGAGAGAGAAAGTTTAGCATGTGTTTAATGTTGTACAAAAGGGTTTCCAATACTGGGCTTCGTGAGTTCATGAAAAACTAATTAAAAAGGCCATATTATGCCCTTTTACAATGTTTTGATTTAGTTTTTGTGGTCTACTAGTTTTCATGCTCGACTGTTAAAAAACCTTATTTTAAAGGGGTAGTTTACTTTGAAATTAATTTTTGGTATGTTTTAGCCTGACCTCAAGTTACCTCAACACAGTTTACATTGTTGCAGCACTCAACTGTATAGTTCCAGTCTCAACCCTTCCTGATTGGTTGGCTAGATCAGTCTGATGTGATTGGCAGTTTTGGGTGTAATGTATTACCAAGCAATAGATTACTGTAATTTAATTACTTAAGGGATTACTATTTTTTCTTCTGGATTTAACATCAAAATATAGCAAATAGTAACAAGTAATGCAATACTTTTTAGAGAGAGCAAATAGTACAAAAATCTAATTACACTGTTGAAGAGTAATTAATGAAATTTTTTTCTGTGTAACTCAACTAACCGCTTTGAGCATGTCATGTGGCCATCAACTGACACCAGAGAACCATGAACATGCAAATGTGTAGTGAAAATCTCAGGAGGTGCTTCAAGTAACTATTTTATCTCAAAGGGATTTGGCTGATGAAAAGAATAGGGAATCCCTGTTCGACACAAACATCTCACCTAAACACTTCCAGAGGAGCTAAAATTGTAACCACGATGTCCTCGATGGAAGGAATGACAGTCATGGAAGTCAGAGAGATCTGCAGTGTCCAGGCGAAAGCGTCAGGATCACGTCTTCTATGATAGCAGAGTAGTAGTAGGCCTAAAAGGAAAAGGAAGTGACATCATGACAGTTGGGGTTAACAGATAAATATCCCTGCTGACAGTTATAATAATATCCCTGCTGAACAAAACATCTTAAACCAACCAAAGCTGGTTTGCTGCACTTGTCAGCAGAGGAGAACAGCTGGCTGAACAACTAAACCAGCTTAAAGGGATAGTTCTTCCAAAAATGTTTATATCTGAATAAAAGCCTAAATTAAAATTGTTCATCATATAATGACATTGTGTCTCTTCAGAAGAAATAGATTAAGTAGTTTGATTTATTTTATGATCTCTTCATCACCCAACTCTTCAGTTTTGGGTGAATTAATGAAGGATTTTTAATGACATTCATTAAAAAAATCTTCTAATTGTGTTCCAAAGATGAATGAAATTCATATGGGTTTGGAACAACATAATAATGGTAAGTAAAGTAATTGATGACAGATTTTAATCCAGAGCAGATCTTTGACCACTCGTGATGGACATAATACTGTTTTCAAGATGGCACATTATGTTCTGGCATATCTTACTTTATGTGGGTAAACAATCTCCTCTCTCAAGAAGGTATTCTCTCCAGCGATTGCGGTCGGAAGACCCCAGTCCATCTTTAGATCCCAGATGAGCGTGTAAAGTGAACTGACGACTGAAGACAGGACCAGCATGTAGAAAAACACCTCAGCATCTGCATGTTTCTGATCTGAAACAGAGAAAGTCACAAGTGAATTTGACACTATGTCCACTAGAGGGAGACTGTTTACCATCCATCTATCTACACTTAAAAAAAAACAGTTTTGAGACTGTTTGAATTAATAATGCCATTGTGTCTATGGCTATTAATCTTTTGAAAGGTAATTCGCTGTTAAATTACCGGTCCATGTCAAATACTAGTGTTTTAGTATTAATTAAAACAATGTCATAATGACCAAAATGCACCTTAGTAGGTTAAGGTTACATGAACAATAAAAAATATTTTCATATAAATTTGAAATTCTTGAAATCCTTCTGTTTTTACTGATGAAAACCAATACATACATGTGTCCTACTATCATTACCTTACATTACCTATTACACCTACTACATCTTACAGGCCTACAACTTTCAAAAGTTAGTTTATATTTAGCTATTTTTACATTGCTGTTCCAAGAAAATAATATTACATTGGATATAGTTCAACATCTTATAATTTTTTACCAGAATATGAAGAAATCTACTTGTATTTTAATCAGCAACGTCTTTTTTTGTGTGGCTTAAGACCAAAATTAGTACAATCCTTATAAATAAATAACCTTGAAGCAACTGGTTTAATATAATCTGTTGAAAGGCAGATAGAAGCTGTATGGGAAAAGGAATTAGAAACTAATATTGATGAGGACATATGGAATAATGCCACAATATATTGCGCAATACATAAAAAATAAATGTAAAAAAAGTATGCAGAACTGAAATATAAGAATAAGAGCTATCTTGCAGTACAATGTTAGAGCATCAGTGTAAGTTAATAGAGGGGCGAGACATTTATCAGATCAAGTCAGGTCTCAGGTCAGTGAATGGTTAAATCTCTCTGGCCTCAGACAGCAGACGGTGCTGAATCTGGAACAGGCCCATCCGTCTTAATAAAGCCTTTCACACGCTGCCATCCAGGCGCCAGGAAACCAGCGGAGGACATTTTTCGCCGGAACACATAATAGCCCAGTCCATCCTATTTCAGAGCTGAGCTATGAGTGCCCATGCTGAATATGGTGTCCCTAGATTACCCAAGATGCTCCAGATGCTCGCCCTAACAAGATACTTTAAGAGTGCAATGCAAGTCTAATCCCTTCACACAGGCCAACGGCATTATAGTGGCATCAACATTTGAGCTGATATTAGAGCCACCATCAAATCTAAATAGATGATTCTTCCTCCTTTAATGGAATATTGCGGTATTTATTATAAATTATGCATCCGTGCATATCATTACTTTTTTTTTATAAATTCATGTGTCCTCATAATCTTTAATGAGAATAACTTCCCCTCTCTCTTGCAGTGACATCTCTTCTATTCTCTGATGACAGTGCTAGGGCTGCAACAAACGATTATTTTGATAATCGATTAATCTAATGAGTATTAGAACGATTAACCGACTAATTGCCGGCTAATCAGTAAGTTCGGAACAATTATTCAGCTTTTCAATTAGTTAAAACATTGAGTTATACATATTCTTACTATAACATAAAAAAGAATCAGTTCAGCTTTTGAAATGGCTGTTTTAATGAGTTTTGAGCCAACTAAACAGGTCTTTCTCTTTAAGTTTTGTCACTGTGACTGTGTTTGCTAGTGCGAGGGCGGGGCAACCTGTCACTCACATGAGACTGACCAATAGCAAACCACAACCATCCAATTAATTCCAGACAGACACAATCAAGTCACATTTTTTTCTTGCTTGAGAAGTCGTTTCACTCGGATATACAATAGTCAAGAAAAAACTTTCGCAACTTCTGTTTCATGCCAACTTTTAAGTATTGTATTTTACATTATACACTGCAACATATTTCTACATTTAATGCACATAAGTATTATTGTTTTACCTTGACAATACCATTTGCTCAAACTTAAGCAACAGCAAAGCTCCATCCCAAGATCATTTATGAAAACTAAGCTGTGAGGATGGATAATTCATGAATCTTAATAGCTCTGAGAATATTAATATTTGACAGACTAAATCTACATACATGCATATTTAGTATTAAGCAACACTTTGCATGTAAAGTTGAAGTTAGCTAATTAAAACAACAGTTATTTAACATATAGAAGTCTTAACGGTACATGAGCACAAAAACCTGTGCAAATCAGAGGTCAGAGAGAAAATGGTCATAAAAAAACAATTTAGGGTGCAAGAAACATTGACTAAAATAAAAATATAAAATAAAACAATAAAATCAAATCAATAATGCTACAAACGTGAACATGGTTCTTATTAAACGTATCCTATATCTGAAACAATATTTTGATATTCAAAATATTTGGCCCATTATATTTTGCTGTAGTATAGTGACTATGTGAGATATAAGATATATGGATACGTTTAATAAGAACCATGTTCACGTTTGTAGCATTATTGATTTGATTTTATTGTTTTATTTTATATTTTTATTTTAGTCAATGTTTCTTGCACCCTAAATTGTTTTTTTATGACCATTTTCTCTCTGACCTCTGATTTGCACAGGTTTTTGTGCTCATGTACCGTTAAGACTTCTATATGTTAAATAACTGTTGTTTTAATTAGCTAACTTCAACTTTACATGCAAAGTGTTGCTTAATACTAAATATGCATGTATGTAGATTTAGTCTGTCAAATATTAATATTCTCAGAGCTATTAAGATTCATGAATTATCCATCCTCACAGCTTAGTTTTCATAAATGATCTTGGGATGGAGCTTTGCTGTTGCTTAAGTTTGAGCAAATGGTATTGTCAAGGTAAAACAATAATACTTATGTGCATTAAATGTAGAAATATGTTGCAGTGTATAATGTAAAATACAATACTTAAAAGTTGGCATGAAACAGAAGTTGCGAAAGTTTTTTCTTGACTATTGTATATCCGAGTGAAACGACTTCTCAAGCAAGAAAAAAATGTGACTTGATTGTGTCTGTCTGGAATTAATTGGATGGTTGTGGTTTGCTATTGGTCAGTCTCATGTGAGTGACAGGTTGCCCCGCCCTCGCACTAGCAAACACAGTCACAGTGACAAAACTTAAAGAGAAAGACCTGTTTAGTTGGCTCAAAACTCATTAAAACAGCCATTTCAAAAGCTGAACTGATTCTTTTTTATGTTATAGTAAGAATATGTATAACTCAATGTTTTAACTAATTGAAAAGCTGAATAATTGTTCCAAACTTACTGATTAGCCGGCAATTAGTCGGTTAATCGTTCTAATACTCATTAGATTAATCGATTATCAAAATAATCGTTTGTTGCAGCCCTAGCACTGTCATCAGAGAATAGAAGAGATGTCACTGCAAGAGAGAGGGGAAGTTATTCTCATTAAAGATTATGAGGACACATGAATTTATAAAAAAAAAGTAATGATATGCACGGATGCATAATTTATAATAAATACCGCAATATTCCATTAAAGGAGGAAGAATCATCTATTTAGATTTGATGGTGGCTCTAATATCAGCTCAAATGTTGATGCCACTATAATGCCGTTGGCCTGTGTGAAGGGATTAGACTTGCATTGCACTCTTAAAGTATCTTGTTAGGGCGAGCATCTGGAGCATCTTGGGTAATCTAGGGACACCATATTCAGCATGGGCACTCATAGCTCAGCTCTGAAATAGGATGGACTGGGCTATTATGTGTTCCGGCGAAAAATGTCCTCCGCTGGTTTCCTGGCGCCTGGATGGCAGCGTGTGAAAGGCTTTATTAAGACGGATGGGCCTGTTCCAGATTCAGCACCGTCTGCTGTCTGAGGCCAGAGAGATTTAACCATTCACTGACCTGAGACCTGACTTGATCTGATAAATGTCTCGCCCCTCTATTAACTTACACTGATGCTCTAACATTGTACTGCAAGATAGCTCTTATTCTTATATTTCAGTTCTGCATACTTTTTTTACATTTATTTTTTATGTATTGCGCAATATATTGTGGCATTATTCCATATGTCCTCATCAATATTAGTTTCTAATTCCTTTTCCCATACAGCTTCTATCTGCCTTTCAACAGATTATATTAAACCAGTTGCTTCAAGGTTATTTATTTATAAGGATTGTACTAATTTTGGTCTTAAGCCACACAAAAAAAGACGTTGCTGATTAAAATACAAGTAGATTTCTTCATATTCTGGTAAAAAATTATAAGATGTTGAACTATATCCAATGTAATATTATTTTCTTGGAACAGCAATGTAAAAATAGCTAAATATAAACTAACTTTTGAAAGTTGTAGGCCTGTAAGATGTAGTAGGTGTAATAGGTAATGTAAGGTAATGATAGTAGGACACATGTATGTATTGGTTTTCATCAGTAAAAACAGAAGGATTTCAAGAATTTCAAATTTATATGAAAATATTTTTTATTGTTCATGTAACCTTAACCTACTAAGGTGCATTTTGGTCATTATGACATTGTTTTAATTAATACTAAAACACTAGTATTTGACATGGACCGGTAATTTAACAGCGAATTACCTTTCAAAAGATTAATAGCCATAGACACAATGGCATTATTAATTCAAACAGTCTCAAAACTGTTTTTTTTTAAGTGTAGATAGATGGATGGTAAACAGTCTCCCTCTAGTGGACATAGTGTCAAATTCACTTGTGACTTTCTCTGTTTCAGATCAGAAACATGCAGATGCTGAGGTGTTTTTCTACATGCTGGTCCTGTCTTCAGTCGTCAGTTCACTTTACACGCTCATCTGGGATCTAAAGATGGACTGGGGTCTTCCGACCGCAATCGCTGGAGAGAATACCTTCTTGAGAGAGGAGATTGTTTACCCACATAAAGTAAGATATGCCAGAACATAATGTGCCATCTTGAAAACAGTATTATGTCCATCACGAGTGGTCAAAGATCTGCTCTGGATTAAAATCTGTCATCAATTACTTTACTTACCATTATTATGTTGTTCCAAACCCATATGAATTTCATTCATCTTTGGAACACAATTAGAAGATTTTTTTAATGAATGTCATTAAAAATCCTTCATTAATTCACCCAAAACTGAAGAGTTGGGTGATGAAGAGATCATAAAATAAATCAAACTACTTAATCTATTTCTTCTGAAGAGACACAATGTCATTATATGATGAACAATTTTAATTTAGGCTTTTATTCAGATATAAACATTTTTGGAAGAACTATCCCTTTAAGCTGGTTTAGTTGTTCAGCCAGCTGTTCTCCTCTGCTGACAAGTGCAGCAAACCAGCTTTGGTTGGTTTAAGATGTTTTGTTCAGCAGGGATATTATTATAACTGTCAGCAGGGATATTTATCTGTTAACCCCAACTGTCATGATGTCACTTCCTTTTCCTTTTAGGCCTACTACTACTCTGCTATCATAGAAGACGTGATCCTGACGCTTTCGCCTGGACACTGCAGATCTCTCTGACTTCCATGACTGTCATTCCTTCCATCGAGGACATCGTGGTTACAATTTTAGCTCCTCTGGAAGTGTTTAGGTGAGATGTTTGTGTCGAACAGGGATTCCCTATTCTTTTCATCAGCCAAATCCCTTTGAGATAAAATAGTTACTTGAAGCACCTCCTGAGATTTTCACTACACATTTGCATGTTCATGGTTCTCTGGTGTCAGTTGATGGCCACATGACATGCTCAAAGCGGTTAGTTGAGTTACACAGAAAAAAATTTCATTAATTACTCTTCAACAGTGTAATTAGATTTTTGTACTATTTGCTCTCTCTAAAAAGTATTGCATTACTTGTTACTATTTGCTATATTTTGATGTTAAATCCAGAAGAAAAAATAGTAATCCCTTAAGTAATTAAATTACAGTAATCTATTGCTTGGTAATACATTACACCCAAAACTGCCAATCACATCAGACTGATCTAGCCAACCAATCAGGAAGGGTTGAGACTGGAACTATACAGTTGAGTGCTGCAACAATGTAAACTGTGTTGAGGTAACTTGAGGTAGGCTAAAACATACCAAAAATTAATTTCAAAGTAAACTACCCCTTTAAAATAAGGTTTTTTAACAGTCGAGCATGAAAACTAGTAGACCACAAAAACTAAATCAAAACATTGTAAAAGGGCATAATATGGCCTTTTTAATTAGTTTTTCATGAACTCACGAAGCCCAGTATTGGAAACCCTTTTGTACAACATTAAACACATGCTAAACTTTCTCTCTCTCTTAATCTTCTCCCTTTCTTAATCTTTTCTCTTTCTTTGCATTTGTTCTCCCCGTAGACGTTTTGTGTGGAACTTCTTCCGTCTTGAGAATGAGCACCTGAATAACTGCGGTGAGTTCAGAGCGGTGCGAGACATCTCGGTGGCTCCTCTAACGCTGACGACCAGACGCTGCTGGAGCAGATGATGGACCAGGAGGATGGAGTCCGGAAACAGACAGGGCAAAAAGAGCTGGAAACGGAGCTACAGCCTGTCCTTACGACGACCCCTGCTGTCCTCTCAGTAAGAGATTATAGATATAATAGACATATCTCAGCAGTTTTTGGGTAGGGCAGCCCCGATTAATGCACCTTTATGCAATTAGTCTGTATTTAAATTACTGATAACACTTAATGGATAACTTTAATAACCCATTGCAAACATATGCAATTAAAATTAATCTAAAAATATAATTGTCAAAAATATTATTTTGGTAACACTTCCTTTTACAGTATAGTACTTACAGTGTACTTACCTAGAAAGTACTGGCTAATATAAGGTAAGTACATGGAACAGGGGTAGGTTTAGGGGTAGGTTCAGGGTTAGTACTAGTTATTACCCAGTAATTGTAGTTACTAGAATAAGTACATAGTATTTACATGGGTAACTGGACTGTAAAAGGAAGCGTTACCATTATTTTATTACATATATTAATATGAAGAGTTCAGATACAAAAGCCTCTAAGTGCCATTTGAAATTTTCTTCTAAAATAATCATTTTTATCAAGCTTGTATATTTAAGTTCAGTAATTTCACTTAAATGGCAATGAAGATTACCTATTAATGGTAATTTAAGTGAAATTACTGAACTTAAATATACAAGCTTGATAAAAATGGTTATTTTAGAAGAAAATTTCAAATGGCATTTAGAGGCTTTTGCATCTGAACTCTTCATATATTAACAGCACCAAACCTATTTAAATGCTTTAGGTTGCACAAACAAAACTTAATTTGAGGGTTGGATTAGGTAATAATATTAGTTGCTAATTAAAATGTAATTTGATAAAAAAAGCGCAGGTCAACACTTTGAACAGTGGTTTTAACAGATACTGTATAAATATAAGTTTGGGATTTGTAAGATTTTTTCTGTTCTGCATTTATTTGATAAAAAATAGTGTCAAAAGCAGTAACATTTGAAATATTCTTACAATTTAAAATAACTATTTTCTATTTTAATATATTGTAAAATGTAATTTATTTATAATTTATCATTACTCCAGGCTTCAGTCACATGATACTTCAGAAATCAGAAACATTTCTTATTATCAATGATGAAAACAGTTGTGCTGCTTAATGTTTTTATGCAAACCATATCAGAATTCTTTGATGAATAGAATGTTCAAAAGAACAGCATTTATTTGAAATATACTTGTAACATTTAAACAATATTTACTATCACTTTTGATCAATTTAATGCCTAACCTAGCTAAAAACAAATGCATTCATTTATTTAAAAAAAAAACCTGAATCTAACTGTTTGAGATGAGTAAGTGGCACTGTTTAGAGCTGCTTGAAATGTATACATCTGTTTCTCTGACAGGTCTAAGAAGGATACTAAGGTGCTCATTGAGGATACGGACGATGAGGCCTTCAGCTGAACCCAGATCTCACTGTCCCGCCACCTGTCTCGGCTTCCTATTGGTTCTTCACAGAGCTGCCTCAGCACACCTGATCTCAAACACACACAGATACACACATATTTCACTTCAGCACTCACAGATACCATCCAAAGACAGAGTAGTGGACAGAGTTAAGCACAAAAACAGCCGTGAGACATATCAGGACACAACAGTGACATCGTACAAACACAACGATATATACACACGCACTGAGAAAAACCAAGTGTGGAATTTTCCTCAAGGTACTTTTTTTTATTAGATTTGTTACTTTTGTTCTTCTATATTGATACATTTTTGTACATTTGTTTAGGTTTTTTGAAATTTATATTACTGCACATGACTGTTTACAAACTTAAAATAACTAGGATCTACAGGGAGGAGAGTTATCATAGGAAAGAATAATATAATATCGTACACAGCACGGACTCAAGCCGCACACATTTAGAAATAACAAGAGCTCAGTGGCTGATGTTTGTTATATTTAGTCGGTAATA
Organism: Hybognathus amarus; assembly: GCA_030378365.1. Lineage (NCBI taxonomy): Eukaryota > Metazoa > Chordata > Actinopteri > Cypriniformes > Leuciscidae > Hybognathus > Hybognathus amarus. Next base: position 35,846 of record JAQIUQ010006695.1, read on the forward strand.
GTTTTTTCTTTCGTTTTGTTTTTTTGAGTTGTCACGACATCAGAGTACGGCCCTGGTGGCACTGTTTGGAAATCCTTGTTATTTCCTTACCTTTAAAAACATAGTGTTTTATTGTTTCATCATATTTAATATGCAAATATATTTTATTTTTTTATTTTTTAACATGCATTGCTTTGATATCAAAGCTGTCATATTTTTGCCATGTATGTTTGTGTTTGAGAGAATGTGTGCATGTGTGTGTTTTCTTTTGGCGAGCTGATGTTAAACTAAAAGTTTACATACTGCTGTTAGAATTGCATATTCACACTTTAACCAGTGAAACTACTGTAAGAAAAGCGGTCATTGCTGGTTAATATTTGAATAAAAGAAATGCTGCCCACTGAAAAAGATCAGATGATTCTGTGAACTATTTAAATTGTAATAATAATGCACTAAACTGAAAAGATTCAGTAATAATTGTCACCAAATTGCAGACTAAAGGGAAGTGGACACCGAACTAATGTGTTTCCTACATGGCTTTTTCTATCGCTTATTAACAATTGTTATAACCACTGCAAGCCAAAGAGGAAATGCGACCACTGCCAGTCAATTATATTTCTTATAGTTGTGATATCAGTTTTGTATTATGGTAAACCATAAGAGATTTTGTGCATCAAAAAGTAGTTCACTTGCGTCGAGGAGATGTCTTTTATGAAATCCTTTTACCAACGTCTTAAAGGGATAGTCACCCACAAAAAAACAAAAACAATTCTGTCATCATTTACTCACCCTCAACTTTCTTCTGCTGAACATAAATATATTTTGAAGAATGTGGTTACTGTTTGGTTAGATTTTTACTTTTTATTTTTGAGTGAATGATCACCTTAACTGTGATCACAGTTTTTTTAATGTGTGTGCTTCATGAGTGTGGCAACATCTTTATAATCATCTTTACATTTTGATGAAAAAATGTGATTGTACATGATTTATAATGTACATTTTTGTGGGATAGGTGTAACTACCTTGTCTTTCATACATTTTCATATGTGGTCTCTGAATTTCAGACAGCATATTTAGTGGTTTTCACCTCTTTTATTACAATGCTTTGACAGAAGTGAGCGAATACTGTCAGTTTAACTTAGAATGACTTTTATTATGATTAATATCTATTGTTGTCATCATAAAAATGAAAACACCAGGGCTGTTTTAGCTGATATGTATGTTTTGGGTTTTTTTTCAGCATTTAGTTGATTTTGATACTTTTCTCAGCAGCATGCTTTGATGTATTTTGCAAGCACAATCTTTCAGCTGTAACTAAAATCTAATCAAAAGAAAGATTTGTCTTCACAATTGCTCTTACTTGCCGTTTCATATTCTTATTTGCTCTTTAAAAGAAAAGTGTTCCTGCTTTCTGAAAAAAAAGATGTACAGATAGCATTGTGTTTGTGAGTAACATATTAGTTGACTAAGTTTATTGTTTTGCTTAAACACATTTGAGGCAAAATTTAAAGATTCAAATCAAAGAAGAAGGGGGAAAACTACATGTGATTTGTGGCTGCAAAAACATAGAGTGCTATCTTTGTTCCAAAATGTGATGTTATGTGCAGTCCTTTTGTCCTATAATATTATTGAAATGTCAATCTTGTTCTCAAAATGACCTTTTGGCACCCTGTCTTACTTTGCTCTGTCTTTAGTTCTCTCAGAACTGACTGAGTCCTTAATTAAGTGGACTACCGAGTGGCACACAATTTCGTTTTTTAATTATACACACATTTGTGAACCAATATCGCCGTATATAAATGGATGCTGAGCACAAATTTCCCATTCAGTGCTTTTTGTAATGCATTGCCAATTGTCTTGCCTGCATGCTGCTTTTGTTTTGCACTGTAAATAGTTTTTTTTTTTACATTTGAAATGTGTAAAAGAATGTTGTTTAATTTATTGTACTAATTATTTATGTACAAGACCTTTTCTTTAAATGAGCAGTATTATGGTAGATGAAGGGCATTTTTGATTAGCCACAATCCCACATTGTCTTACATGTGAATTCTATCGAAATAGTATAACTTAAGATGCTTTAGTGAATATGGAATGTGATCGGTTTTATCTGTATATTTCTACTCGTAACACTTTCATCCCCAGGGTTTGTGCCCATTTGACAGGACTTGTTGGGTGACGGTGGTTTATTGTGAACTCCGATAAGGAATTGCTGTGAGGATTGGGAGAAGAAAGGGACATGTTAACATTCTCATTATGAGATGAACCCTCAAAATGTAGGGTTTTTATTTTGTAATTTTCTTTTTTACTTTTTCAAATACAGAACTAGAATAATACACAAGCCCTGACATCATTTCTTCATGGGGGAAATAAACTATGTTGACTTGATTGCTTGCTTACACCCATGATGTTAAGTGCTTGATATCTCTGCATTTTTTCTATCTTCCTATCTTGATGTTGTATCCCTTCTTAAATACTTGACTGTGACATTGTTTGTAGTTGGTAGATGGTTGTACTTTTGAGTAATTTAAGACTTAAAGAAAAATAGAAAAACTTGTGGTTCTGTGAATAAATAGACACATGAAAATGAAAATGTCTCAGAGTTTCCCCTTTTACAGAGTAGTTTGTAAATGTTGAGTGTATTCCTATGGTTCCACTGATGATCTCATTTGTGTTTCTGTATACACTTTGGTGATCCTGTCATATTTGGGTTTTATAAACCACGCTTATTTTTAAAACCTTCATTTTGTGTCTGCCTTATTTATTCACAAACAAGAGACTGACTCAAAGAATTTATACATTCGGTATAAGCAAATAATAAAATATTTGAATAGGTGGCAACAGCTAGATTTAAATTTGAATACAATAGTTTGCACGTTTTTTCTTCCTTTAGACATTACCTTTCCCTGCTGCAATATTGAAGACTAGTGTAGAAAATGTATTCTTCATACACGAATATATAATAATAAATAATAACTAAACTGTTTATTTTTCTCCTGAAACAATGGGATTTTTTCCCTAAAGTTTATTTAAAATGTTTAAAACAATCTATTTTAGCATGTTATACAGCCTATAGTTTTATCAAAATTACTGATCAAAGCAATCAATCAGTCAAAAACATTTAAAATCGATGCAAAACAACTTTTTGCAACACTCGCCCGATGAACAAAAACGTGTGCAGAATCCCATTCATGCATGCGGCCGCTGAGATTCCGTGCGCTCCGCCCTCTTTCGGTTTGTGCGCATGCGCTTTTCAATTCTCCACAACTCCCTCCGTTTCCGGACCCTAGGATCGAGCGCACAGCTGCCGCCGAATTTAAAGAGACATACACAATTTATTTAAATAATACGATCATTGGAGAGGGGAAAACATACATTGTTTATCGTTCTCTTCGTGGATTTCGATGGGGACTCGTTATTGATTCTTCCGCTTGATGGTGTAGTTTTAGTTGGGATTGAGAGGTCTCGACACACTTGCGGGCTTGATCTGGAAGTCTACACTGGAGTAACTGGGTGGCCGTCCGTAAAGTAGACTGGACTTGTGGGGGGAAGAGAGCTGGGTGGCCCCCAGTAGCCTACCGAACTGATTTTTTTGCACGCCAGAACAACCTGCAAATACGGAGGGACGGTAAATCATCGTGGCTGTTGGTGGCGAAGGAAACGCACCATGGCGAAAATTCAGGCTCACAGCAGCACTGCGAAGCAAATCAACCAGATCCAAGACAAGGCCTATGTGGTTCAGAAGCAGGTCCAGCAGCAGCACTTTCAGAAACTAAAGGTAAAGAGCATTGCAGCAAGTGCATGTGTTTCCTTCTCTCTCACAACGCATTGTGTGTATTAGGAAGTGCTGTGCTGTTCATATGCATATGGGGCATATCAAAGCATTCACACTTGAGTGTGTGTGTGTAACAGTTAAATGGATTTGAAAATCTTACGCACTTATTTAAGCTAGAAAAGTCGATTCATATTCTCTTAACGCACCGATTCCTGGTCAAACCAATGCTAGTTTACCAGTCAAACAAGATGGAAGTGTATCTGCTGAATTAAAGTCTAATGTTTTCCCTTTACGCGGTCGTGTTTTCACCGCTGCTCTTTGTTAAAACCAAAACCGGTAACGTAGATTTTGACTGTGTCCGCCAAAAATATCACACGTTACGCCTGGTTTGTTTAACATTAAGACGGGTTATTTTAATGTAATTGACGTAGATGGGAAAGAGAAAGAAAGGGGGTTTGCTCAGCTAACACCTTCTTTTGTCATAAATTTGTCCGTTTTTGTTTTTAACCTGACCGTCGAAAGAACTCAAAAGTGTCTGTTAAGCATCGCTTAAGCGATTCTCTGTTAAAAAGCAGTTTGAATCGCGATTTGTTTGTTTTTGTTGTGAAATCGTAGCGGGGTTGTTGTGTGTTGTGACTAGCACTACTGCTAACGCAGCAAAGCTAAAAGAGTCAGTCAGTGAGTGAGCCTTTATTTTCCTCACTGAAAATTTTATTAAAATACAAAGAGAATATAAACCGTCTGCTTTTCTTTTAGACCGCTTGTTTTTGTCACTTTTTTGCGTCATGTTGGTTGTATAGGACGTTGTAACTGTTCTTTTTATTTTGAAGGTTTATTAAGGCGTGCTTTTTTTCCTCATTGGGGTTTTGTTCTTCTGAACAGAGAAAGGAAAATCCAATAACTTGCGCTTTCTATGCGTGTAGTGGTTAAAAAATAAAACGTCTCCGTGATTTTTTTTTTTGTCTTGTATAATCCAAAGAATGTACTGTAGACAATATTACTTAAATATTGTAAGCAAATGCAAAGTCATTCAATGGGATGGGGCTCCACATTCACTGGAAATGGACTTGATGACCCACATCTGTCCTCTCACGAGCCAAAAAAGGCACTAAAAGTACCATAAACCACCACAGTTTTTTGTAAAGGCTATGCACCTTGGGGAAAGTACGGTGGTAATGCCATGTTACTTTGATCTATATACCATGGTAGTGAAATTCATGCATCTGTCTTAATATTCCATGGTACTTCCATGATTAGCCTACTATAGTGCTACAGTACTAGGTCAAAAATATGCCCTGACTGTTGCTTTTCTTTTTTTTACTGATGTAAATGCTATTACCATCCCATACCTTTACTATACCAGGTTAACACCACAGCACATATCAGACCGGGGGCCTTTACCATGAAGCTGGTTTAGGTGGCTAGCTAGGTATGTTTCAGTTTAGTTTGTGCCAACCCTGTGTTTTAGGTACCATGAAAGTGGTTTGGCTTTTAGCAGTGTTCATTGCCATAGTAACTAACACTCTACGGCTAACCTGGTCCAGGACAGGTTATGTTCCATGGTTGCAAACGAACTTGGACCAATCAGCTGTCAGCAGAGTGGCACCTTTATGACGCGATAAAGTCACTCCACAGCAAATGATTTTAACGTATATAAAGGTAATATAATTTTTTACGTATATAAGGGTAATATACATACGCTTTAGAATCAATAAATTAAGTTATATTTAATGTTCAATTCTCTCTATATCTTTATCAACTGTAAAATACTTCACAACTTTTACTTGCACTGATATACAGTAGCGAGACTTTCTTTTAGTTGACCTCTTTCACAAACAGCCATTTTTTTCTTGCTGTGTAAATTTGTTTAAATTCTTAATATTTTAATAGTTTATTTAATAAGTGAATTGCTGCTACTTCTCGTGAGAAATTCATTTCAATGAGTTTCACTCTTTCTCAGCATGTGATTGGCTGTTCGCTACTGGTGTCACACCTAAACTCTGAATAAAAGCCTGAGTTGACACAGAAAGTTGATGATCAGCATCATGGTACCAACAAAGCCTGGTTGGATTGGTTTGGTTTTGTCAACTTCGAAACTAATCCTGCAACCCTGAGTTTGTTCAACTACCATCATGGTACAGGCCCCAGTAAGCGTTCTGTCAATGCTCATGTTTAATGTGTTGAAAGCATAATTTTGGTAAACAACGTTTATTCCTGTTGCAGGTGGAGGATGCCTTATCTTACTTGGACCAAGTCAAAATACGGTTTGGAAATGATTACGGGAATATACAATAAGTTTCTGGATATCATGAAAGAGTTTAAGTCTCAAAGGTATGTGAGTGTCTGTGGACTTTAAATGTGATCCAATGCACTAAAAAAGCATTAATGAATGATTGTATTTCTGATATCTCCATCCTCAGCATTGACACACCAGGCGTTATCAACAGAGTTTCTCAGCTCTTCCATGGACACCCTGACCTTGTCCTGGGTTTTAATGCCTTTTTACCTCCTGGCTATCGGATCGAAATTCCCAAGAATGGAATGGCATTTCTTCAGTCCCCGTTTCCCTCACAGGTACAACTTGTGGCGCAAAACAGTTTACTACTTGTTTGCATTGGTGTCTGTGATTTGCTCTTCATTTTCACTGCTTGTTTTAGTTTGTCAACTGTGAAAAGGTCAACTTTTAGAAGTAATTTTATTTCTGAGTGAAACAAGATATTTGGAGAAAGCCTATTTAGGGGAGGTATTTACTTTTCTTATTGTTTTGGTAATGGATTGTAAAAAGTAAGCGTTCCATAACTAGAACACAAGATTCCTAAAACAATGCCTAAATAGCTGTTTGGTCTTTTCAAATGGCCAACATTGACTTCCTGGCAGAAAAGAAAAGAAAAGAGAAGAACAGCTGGTTAAAGATTTTTTAATGAGTGATTGCAAAGACAAATATTTGTATTTAATTTTATTAATGTGTACTCGTGAATTGTGGAATGTGGAATACAGGAATGTGTATTAAGAGAGTAAATAGGGTTGATATTGATTTCATGTTGACTTTGGCCCCGTCTCAGATGGGCCCCTCACTGGCTTCCTTTGAGTTCACGCTTTGGTGATGTCATGCCACATAGACTGTCGGGGAGTAGTCCACTGAATCAATCCCATTAGCTCTGAGTTTAAGAATAAATGAACAGTTACTTCATGAAAAGTTGCAAGAGGTTTATTACTGTTTAAATGTAATTCGCATTGTCAACAGTTATCGTTGTAATTCCATAACTATAATTCCTCCAATTTATATAGCACTTTTATGGATATTTCCTCAATATTTTTTAGCATGATGAATTCAGTTTGTGGATGAATTTAGTTCACACCATTAAACTTTAACCAATTAAGTATAAAATAGTTTGAGACTATGTTGTCTGTTGCATTTGAGAACTTATAAGCTGTTTTTTTGCACAAATTCAAAAAAAAAAATTTGAAAAAAAAATTATACTTCCTATTTCTTTATGCTGTTCTTTTGAACATTCTATTCATTAAATAATCATGAAAAAACATATCACGGTTTACTCACAAATATTAGGCAGCACAACTGTTTTCACATTAATAATTAAAAAAATATTGCAGCAAATCAGCATATTAGTAGAATTATTTCTGAAGGTTCATGTGACACTGAAGACTGGAGTAATGATGCTGTAAATTCAGCTTTGTGATACAGTTTCACAATATTACTGTTTGTACTGTATTCATCTTCAAATAAATGCATCCTTGTTGAGTATTAGAGAGAGACTTTTTGAATGCTAGTTCACTTTTATGTTTTGTGTAAAAGTGATGTAATGAACCAATGTGGGATGTTGTATGTCTTGGTATATTGAAGTAAGGCTTTGGTTAAATGGTTCTTACTCTTTGCCCTCAGGTCTCTCCTGGACCAGGAAGGAGCACGGGCAGCCCTGTGGTTAGCGCCTCTTCGTCAGCAGTGGCTGAGGCGGGGTCGGCTCAGAATGAAGCTGTGACCTCTCCTGAGAGCATCGCTTCATCATCTGGACCTCCTGAACAACCAAGCAGGTTGTCACTTCCTCTGCCCAGCCGAGACAGCCAATCACAGCCGGCCACCACATCAGTGTCCCCTCCCACATCAGAGCCTAGTCCAGTGGAGTTTGACAGCGCCATCAGTTACGTCAATAAAATCAAAAACCGTTTTTTGGACAACCCAGAAACCTACCGGTCCTTTTTGGAAATTCTACATACATACCAGGTGAGAGCAAACTACATTTTGTTCTGTTTTTCTGTAGGTTTGACCGTACCAACAACCTTTTGTATTACCAGCCCAAATTCTTAACCACTAGGCTACCACAGATATCACTGGACTTTTGACTGTCAACATAAGATCTGGTCCAGTATGTAGCATTTTTCTGGCCTTGAACTGCTCATTAAAGGTGTTTTAGGACATCTGGGAATGTAAAACACAGACAAATGCTAACTTCAGCCTGATAGCAGAAAAAGTGTACCCAACCCTCTCCGCAAATCGCCACCCAAAGCCACGCCTCCTGAAAGCATGAAGACTGGAGACGGTGTTACTGCAAAACCAATATCATGCGTCATTCATTCATTAAGACAAAGTTTAAAGGGATACTCCACTTTCTTTGGAAATAGGCTCATTTAACAACTCCCCCAGAGTTAAACAGTTGAGTTTTACCATTTTCAAATCCATTAAACCGATTTTCTGATATTTAGAAGAATATCAGTAACCAGACAGTTTCTGGTCTCATTGACTACCATAGTATTTTTTTTCCTACTGATGGTAGTCAATGAGACCAGAAACTGGTTACTGATTTCTAAATATAAGAAAATCGGCTGAAAAAAGTGGAGTATCCCTTTAAGAAAACTTTATAGTATAGTGAGTAACACTACAATACCAAATGTAAGCAAATTCTTAAAACCAGAATTAGATGCACCAAGTTTTCGGTTTGTTTAGCTAACAAAACTTGTCAGTGTGTAATATTTCTGGCATGACTTTGTTTCCACTATGAGTCTGCTTGGCTACGATGATGTATAGATCTTAGATCCTTTGCCAGTGCCACTTGTTGTCAGTTAAGAAGGAAAGTGAGGATGTTGCCGCTTGCTTGCCATTCTCACTCTTTCTGCACAGCGTACGTTAGGGAGACCAACTGTCCTGTTTTCCCAGGACATGTCCTGTTTTCATATATCAATATAACCATTTTCTATCCATACAGAGGAGGCATAACCTACTTTAAATGTATTGAAATTAACAAGGTATCTTTGAGTAAACTTCGAGTATCATTTGAGTAGGCCCATCTGTTTGCCGGGCCGAGTGTCCTGGTTTTTGGTAATCAAAATATGGTCACCCTAGCGTACGTGAACGCGCTGATGACTTATGTCTGCATGAACAGGTTGCACAGTGGTATGCAAACACATTGACTAACAGGGAACAAATGCTATAAGACAGTTTGGACCGAAACACAACGATTGAGCGAACATTTTATAGTCCTACGCCTTCCACAGAACGACATATGTATGCTATAAGGATATGAGGAGACTTTCAACCAGCAGAACAAAAAATCACCTACAGTGATCTACAGAATCACCTTCAATTTCCAGTTTAAGACTGGAAATTGTTTGACCAACATGAAAAGCCATTACTTATTTCTTTTTTCATTATGTGCATTTAATTTAGCAAACAATGCCTGTATACTTCTGAATTTCTGCTAGTCTAAAAGTAGTAGGTCCTCATAATTTCAGACATTAAATCAGAAAACAAAGCATATTTTGGAATGTTCAGTTCTTCTTGTGGGTATCTTCAGTTTCAGCAAGCCAATCAGATTGGAGCTTGTGATTTTTTTTTTGCAATTGTCTGTCGTTTTTCATTCAGTAAGCATCAGACTGTCGATGAAAACACTGTTTGAGTGGCTGAGACTAGGCTACCACCTACTAGCTTTAAAGGAAGTGGGCTCTTGGACTGTTTTCCTACCCATCCCTTAAACTTATCGATGTTCATTGATTTTGGGCATCCTGTGTCCATCTGCAGAAGGAGCAGCTGGAGGTGAAGGAGAGCAGAGGCCGTAGCACTGGAGGAATGACTGAAGATGAGGTTTTCTCTAAAGTGGCAAGCCTTTTCAAAGGTCAAGAGGATCTACTTGCGGAGTTTGGCCAGTTTTTGCCTGATGCAAAGAGATCTCTGGTTAGAAAATTACCTTTTGTGTAATTTATTTTAATTTTCCTTTTGTTTTTCACTTTGTGTACACCACCATTTAAAAGTTTGGGATCGTAATTTTTTAAAAAGAAATTCATACTTTAATTATTTGTAGTTAATTAATTTTAAATACATTTTATAATGTTACAAAGCATTTTTATGTCAAATAAATGTTTGTTTTTTTATCACCGTTTACTTTCCACTAAAATATTAAAGCAGCACAATTGTTTTCAACATTGATGATAAGAATGAGAAATGTTTTAACACCAAATCAGCATATTAGAATGATTTCTGATGGATCATGTGACACTGAAGATTAACAATGCTGAAAATTCAGCTTTGCCATCAAATTAATAAATTGCATTGTAAATGGAAAACAGCCATTTTAAATTCTAATAATATTTCACATATTAAGTGGCCCCTAAGTTAACGGAAATTAATTAGTCAAAACTAACTTTAGCTTGGCAATAACTTTATTCTAGAGCTGATGTAAAGCCAAAACAATATGTTACTTTAATTTCCTATCATCACTGTCTTCCTTCAAAAACCTACCAACCCCAAACTTTTTATGGGTAAAGTGATTTTTACATGGACTGTCTTTGATTCCAGTTCACTGGTGGTTCTTTGACTGGCAAAGATCATTTGAAGAGAGCAGAGGAAGAGGAAATGAATAAACAAAGCAAGAAGAGACCTAGACCTATGCTGATGCCCCACATGACCCCGCTTCTGAAGGTCAGAGTTCACTCGTATATCCTATATACCTCTGTATCTGAAAGACTTAAAGTTGATATATCCCCCTATTATATGTGGGTTACTTATGCTTCAACAATTTATCTTTACCAATATAGAAAAAAATGAAGTATTCATGTTCCAAGGACCCGTCGTTTGCTGCTGTAGGAAAACATGGAGTCCTGCGGGAATTCACGTTCTTTGACAAGGTGCGTTTCATAGACACTTGTATTCAAAGCTGTAGCAAGTCAGCCGTTCCCTTAGGATTTATTGCATGATTTCAACCATTGAACAATTCAATTTAATTTTTCATTTTAGGTTCGCCGCCTGCTAAAGAGTCAGGAGGTGTATGAGAATTTCTTACGCTGCATAGCCCTGTTCAATCAGGAAGTAGTTTCAGGGGCCGAACTCCTGCAGCTTGTGACTCCATTCTTGGGGTAAGACAGATTTAAATGAGGGCATGTTTATTTAATCCTATTTGTTTTCATGTGTTGCATATTGCAGCCCTTATATGACATTTGTGAGTCTTATTCCACTGGTCTCATTCTGTAGGAAATTTCCAGAACTGTACACCCAATTTAAGTCATTTTTGGGTGATAAAGAGCTGTCTCATGCCCTCTCGGGCTCTCTCCGAATCCGATATATGGAGGCTGGAGGCAGAGAAGTGGATTACGCCTCCTGTAAACGCCTGGGTTCCAGCTACAGAGCCCTGCCCAAGACCTACCAGCAGCCCAAATGCACTGGCCGAACTGCTATATGCAAAGAGGTACTGCACTTTCACTGGTATTAGATCAAATTATGATGTCATACAAGCAATATGATAGTTGTACTATAATTACTACAAAAATAATGTGTGTGTCATTGTGTTGGCCGTTATACTCGCGCACTCATGAAAGTCTGTGATTGGCTACAACGATCAGCGCTTCAAAAACATGTTGTAAATGTACATCAGTGACGCTCTTCAGCGAGCGCTTGCACAGATACACACGTGAGCATTTGAAAGCAGGCGTCCGTCAGTGGATTGATCCACTGGTTCTGATAGAGGCCTGCTTGTGCGTTGATCATTGTAACCAATCACAGACATATCTGATGAGCTTCGTGAACACAATGGCCAATCACAGGTGTTTATAAATCTGCTCAACAGCACTCAAAGCATCATATTTTTTACATTTCTGTACACTTCAATACCAAGTCGGTACTTTTGACAACCCTAGTTGTTAATAATGTAGTTTTTATGTGTGTGCATATGTGTGTTTGTTTAATCAGGGTTTCTGCGGGGTCTTAAAGTCTAAAATTCTGAACTTTAAATTTAAGGCCTTAAAAAGTCTTAAAACGTCCAGATTTTCATCCGAGGTCTTAAATTTGATTTAGTCATTAAATTAAAGTAGTTACAAAGTAGTCTAAGTTATTACAAAGTAGCAAAAAAGTATTGAGTCGTAGCCTACAAAGTGGAACTCTAGAGCAGGGGTTCAAAACGGTTCAAACACGCCGCTCGCGTGCTAGCATTAGCTTGTGGGTTGATACGAGGCAGCTCGCCAAGAGGCCATTTACACACTGGGTTTGTGAGCTCAAGTTCATTCAAATATAGGTGCGTGGCATCCGCAGCGAGATTGAAAAAAATCTCACCATTTCAGATTCAGAATGCCAACAATTGTTTGTCTCCGAAGGATGTATGTTTGTAATAAGATTTGACATTGTTATTGATTTGTTTATTTGCTTGGTTTCTTAATAAAAAAATTAAATTCAGAATGCCGCAAACGAACTGAAAAACCAACCAATCAGCCCCTTCCGTAACAGCATTGAAAGCTCAGTCTCTGAATTGATTTCAGTATTCTCATGAAAATAAATGTTCATGCCATTTCATCTCTTGGTATGATCAACTAAAATTTCAACTATAAGATCAACTTTATTTGTGTTTTTACAGTATAAAATGCAAAGTACAAATTTCTATACTTTCTGTAAATGTTATTTTCTCTGACGCTCTTTCACACACACACGCACAAACACACACACAAAATATATATATTTTTTTCAGAATATTTTTTTTATTTAAAATTTTGATAATGCGTTGTGTAGGTCTTAAATTTCAATGTTTATGGTCTTAAAATGTCTTAAATTTGACTTACTGAAACCTGCAGAAACCCTGTTTAATATGAATCTCCTCATACGTACAAGATAAATGCAAATCTGCCATGACAAAATCATCATCCACGCTGCCGTCAGTTTTCCTGATCCACAAATATTGGTACAAATCTGCAGAAATCTAAATCTCCATGAATAATTTGGAAACGGGAGTGTTTCAGCCCTCACACTGCACTTTTTTTTCCCAATTTGAATGGAAGCACTTGTCTCAATTAGCTCTTTTTCCAGGGTGTCTGGTGGTGTCGTCGCTGAACGCTTGTTTGTAAACAGTAATTTTATCTGTAGGTAATAAGCTAGATATTCATCCCAAATCTGAAGTGGCTGGTGTTCCAGACATCTTTAAAGTAGCAATCAGATACTGCTACATCTATGGAGGCTTCAGTCATAGGGTCAGATGGTAGTAGCAAGCGGTTCAAGCGCATTGTTTCGTTTTTAGGTGCTGAATGACACCTGGGTCTCATTCCCTTCCTGGTCTGAAGACTCTACTTTTGTGAGTTCCAAGAAAACACCATATGAAGAGCAACTTCATCGCTGTGAGGATGAGAGATTTGAGGTAAGATTGACTTTTTGAAAAATTTCAGGAGGTTTAGGGTTTAAGTTGAGATGGATAGTGATTTATTCTTTTTTTTAACCTTGCAGCTGGATGTTGTGCTTGAGACTAATTTGGCGACGATAAGAGTTTTGGAAAGCGTGCAGAAGAAGCTATCACGCCTTCGCCTGAGGATCAAGAGCGTTTCCGATTGGACGACTGCCTAGGTGGAACTTCTGAGGTCATACAGCGCCGCGCAGTCTATCGTATATATGGCGACAAGGCTCCAGAGATTATTGAGGGGTTGAAGAAGAGTCCAGCCACTGCAGTTCCTGTTGTACTTAAAAGGTTAACACAGTTTTTATTTTTCTTTCCTTTTTAATTCTCTGTTCTTGATTCTGCATCTCTCACACTGCCTCTTAAAAACCTTAAAGGGATAGTTCACCCAAAAAATGTAATTGTTATTGATTACTCAACTTTATGCCGTTCCAAACCCATTAAAACTATTGTTCATTTTCAGAACACAAACAATATTTTTTATGAAATCCGAGAAATTTTGTACCTCCATTGAAAGTCTATTTACCCAAAACTATGAAGGTTTAAAACATTTTAAAATAGATTGCAAAAGAAATCTATACGAATCCAGCAGTTTAAATAAAAGTCCTCTGAAGAGACACAATCGCTTTTCATGATGAACAGATTTAATGCTTGCTTGAGCCATGAGATCCAATGAGATTCATCCTTTGAGTGTTAGGGCAGCATGTCTGTGGTTCTGCAAGAACCAATGAGGTTTGTTCAAGCATGTACGTCTGATCGTGTTTATTTAGAAGACTAGGATCAAACCACACCATTCATAAGGATTTATTTTACAATCTCTTTATGAACATTTTGAACCATGAAGAGTTTTGGGTGAATAGACTTTCAATGGAGGAGCAGAAATCTATCAGACTAAATTTAAAAATATCTTTTTTGTGTTCCGAATATGAATGAAAGGCTTTTGGAATGAGAGGGAGTTAATGATTTTCATTTTTGGGTGAATAAACCCTTTAATAACTACTAAAGCAGCTCTACAGTTTCATTTGACAGCTAAATTAAAGGTATAGATCATCTAAAATGAAAACCATAGCTGAGGATTGTAATGTGTAGTCATTTGTGTTCATAAATTTTTAAAAATTCCTCCGTCTAGCAAGAAAAAAATGCATTTTGATGTAAAAGTTGATGATTTTCTCCCCGTAGGTTGAAAGCTAAAGAGGAGGAGTGGAGGGAGGCCCAGCAGGGTTTCAACAAAATCTGGAGAGAGCAATACGAGAAGGCGTATCTGAAATCACTGGACCACCAGGGTGTCAACTTCAAACAGAACGACATGAAGGCCCTCCGATCCAAGAGTCTTCTCAATGAAATAGAGAGCATCTATGATGAGGTGAGTTAAGCTGCTCTCCTTATTCTGCAACTTTTTCCCATAACTATAATCTGTTCCTGTTCCTTTGAGTCTCGCACATTATTTTGACTGCAGTAGTGGTAATTTCTATATAGGTCTATATCTTCACAGTGGGAGTTAATAAAGAACTAAACTTGTGTTTGACTGACAACTGTTCAATGATGGTTAAAGTTAATTAATTTAGTCACAGTGATGTTTGATTTGAAAGTCAAACCATAAATAATTGCATCTATAACAAAGATTGTTTTCATGTCATGTATGTATATGTATCTCACACCTCAAGTCACTTGTTTTATTCTCCTTTTTAAACATTACATTCTAAATTCCCTTTTTTTCTCATAGCATCCCTAACTATAATAATGTTTATCGAGTAGGAAAACACAATAGAGCGGAAACCTTTAATGCCCAAAATAACATTTAAGAATAAGTATGAGCAATAACAATAGTGTTGCTTTGTCTGGCAAACACCACTAATTATATATATATATATATATATATATATATATATATATATATATATATATATAATTATTAATTTTATTTTTATTATTATGTTTTTATTTTTATTTTTCAATATTTTTAAAATGTTATGATAAATGATTAATCTTTTTGATAGGTTGAATTAATCAAAGTATATTCCCATGTAGCAGCATGAACAATAAGATTTCATTACATTTTCCCAATCTTCAACAATCCAGTTCTTTCACTTCTTATCCCTATTAACATCCATCATTTTGAGAATGTTTCTTAGGTATGGAAACACAATAGACTGGATTATAGAGTATAGACTTATAGACAATAGATTATACCATTTTTTTATTACCTTATTTGGCAAATTATCATTTTAATTTATTTGTCAATTATTATAATTATTATTCATTTGTTTTTACACTTCAGAGATAAATGACAAAAAAGCGGCAGTGCCACATACCAATATTACTTAGGAATATCACATAGATCTGTCTTTATTGTCACAATAAGCTTAAATACAAGATTAAGAACACATTAAATATTATCTTCAATATTTTAATTCTGCATTCCTGTTTAATAAGAACAGAGTACAGCACCTGAAATCTCATATTAAGTCACTTGCTACAAAAGTCTTGTGTGTGTCATGCAGATAACAACTTGTTACTAGCCCTTTTGTTCCCTTCCGCAGCGGCAGGAGCAGAGCACAGAAGAGGGCGGCGTTGGTCAGCAAGGTCGTGACGGCTCGGGCACAGGTTTGACCAGCGAGCCCCACATGATCTTCACTCATGAAGACAAACAGATCCTGGAGGACGCCGCCTCCCTCATCATCTACCACGTCAAGCGGCAGCCCACCATCCACAAGGATGACAAGGACCACATCAAGCGCATCATCCAGCACTTTGTTCCTGACCTCTTTTTTGCCCGTCGTGGAGAGCTTAGCGAGACTGAGGAGTTTACGGACGAGGAGGCGGAGGGTGAGGATGGGCGCCGCCGCGGGAGGCGGAGTCTCGGCGTCAGGCGGCCAACAACAGTTGAACGGCGATTCCAGACGAAGACGATGCACTTCCCCTCAGAGCATGGACACCTCTATGGCCTCCCACAGCATGAATCCAGAGGGAGAGGTGGTGGATCTGCGAGACCCAGAAGCTGAGCACCAGAAGGAGCTGGATGGAGTCTACAACCTGTTCTTCGTCAATAATAACTGGTACTTCTTCCTGAGGCTGCACCAGACCCTCTGCTCACGGCTGCTGAAGGTTTACAGGCAAGCCGAGAGACAGTTACTGGAACACAGGGCGGAGCAGAATCGGGAACGGCTGCTCATGGGAGAGGGCCGCAGAGAAAAGGCCAATGACCTGGCCATGGAGCTGCGTCTGAAAACAGCCAAGTGAGTAGATTTTCCTGAATGATGCACATTAGGGCTGCACAATAGATCAAAATATCATAAATGTACATATCACAATTGCTTGCGATAACTGAATGATTTTAATACTTCAAGAAGTTAGGTAAATGTAAATTTTAGGTTGACAGATAGCAGTGAATAAGACACATGACTGTTACATACGTGTGATATGCATGATGTTAAAAAGAGTCGAGCGCAATAAAAGAACTTGTGCACACACTTTTCAGAATGCAGTTATCTTCCGCAGCTCATGTGGCCAAATACACGCAAAATTATGTCAAAATGCCCATCTTGGTGAGTGTTCACTTAAACAGTCGGTAGTGTCTTAAGTGAGCATAATTGGTTTGAGACAGAAAACACATGGGTTAAAAGCTGGTATGTTGGATCCATGCATTAGCTCTTAAAGTGACAGGAGCCTAATGTATCTGCTGCCATCTGTGTTACTAATTTTAATCTAACAACAACAAAAAATCACTCACTGCTGAATAACTTTTATAGCTATGATAAGAAATTAAGAATTAGTGTCTACACTCTCAGAAAAAAAGGTACAAAAGCTGTGACTGGGGCTGTACCTTTCCAAAAGGTACACTTTTGTCCATTTTAGGTGCTAATATGTACATTTTAAGTGTTAACATGTACATTTTAGGTACTAATATGTACATTTTTAATGTTAATATGTACATTTTAGGTACTAATATGTACATTTTTAATGTTAATATGTACATTTTAGGTACTAATATGTACATTTTTAATGTTAATACATTTTAGGTGCTAATATGTACATTTTAGGTGGTAATATGTACATTTTAGGTACTAATATGTCCATTTCATGAGCTAATATGTCAATTTTAGGTGGTAATGTGTACATTTTAGGTGCTATAATGTACCACTAAGGTACCAATATGCAGCCTTTGGGTACAAAAGTGTACCTTTTGAAAAAGTACAGCCCCAGTAACGGCTTTTATACCTTTTTTTTCTGAGAGTGTATGTAATTCCTACAGTGAAGACAAGTTTTATTTTTACATTTGATTATTCAATATCTGTTTTGTCAATAATATCTTATTGCATTATTATTGCATATATCACTTTTCTTCAATATTGTGCAGCCCTAATGCACTTCCATTTACACTTCCACCTACAGATAGCAATGTGTAAGCAAGTTTTGTATGGAAGCAAGTAACCCCTCACATTCACTTTGCGATGGTTAAGTCTTCCTGCCTATTTTTACATGTAATGTCTGTTAAATTAGGTGAGGTGGAGTTAGAGGAATATTACCCAGCATTCTTAGACATGGTACGCAGTCTACTGGATGGAAACCTGGAGTCCACGCAGTACCAAGGACACCCTGAGAGAGATGTTCACCATCCATGCTTACATCGGCTTCACCGTTGACAAGCTCATTCAGAATATCGTAAGACAGGTGAGTCAGAGAGTTGGGTTGCACAAAGCTACGTTTTTGGGGGTAATTTGTATACTTCTATAAGAGGCCTGTGCATTTGTGTTTTTCCCTTAAAGTTCAATTATAATGTTAGTCAAGGTTTATTGCACCAATGTAAATTACTCTTAACTCTTTTCCTAATGGCTGGTTTTGCTTTCTATAAATGATCTTGGTTCTGGTTCATTTTAAGGACAAAACAAGAGGGTAATGCTTAGTTAATATGCTTTTAGTGCATGTTAACAATGGAACATTATTGTAATGTTAACAAATAAGACCTTATTGTGAAATGTTTCCAAAATGAGTAATACACATATTTGAAACTGAAAGCTGAAATTAAGAAAAGTGTCATAAATATATATGCCAGGAAAGAACAATTTGTATGACTTGTAAGTGACATGATGTCCATTTTTGTGAAGTTCTATGGGTGCAGATTTTTTTCTGTTTTATTTCAATTAATTGTTTAGCCCTATTATAGAATCATAAGAGTGACAGTCTGCATTTCTGTATTCCTGCAAATGCATCAAAGAGCCTTTACTGTGATTGGGGTGTTAACATGCTCTTCTCTCTGATTGGCAGCTTCAACATCTGGTCAGTGATGAGGTGTGTCTGCAAGTCACCGAGCTGTACCTGTCCGAGAGGAAGAGGGGGGCCGCTGGTGGGAATCTCTCGTCCCAGTGTGTCCGTGCCGCTTGGGAGGCCAGTTACCAATGGAAGGCAGAGAGAGTAATGGCTGAAGAGAACTGCTTCAAGGTGCTTGACCTTATGCTGTGACCAACATTTATATGGATATCTAATTTAAGATGTGATATTCACCTCCTCATTTGCATTCATCTTAAGAACTTCAATGCATGTTTTGTAATGACTTTCAGTTGTAATTTCTTGACTCTTTCTCTTGTCAGGTCATGTTCATTCAAAACAAAGGTCAGGTCACCTTAACTATTGAGCTGCTGGACACGGAGGAGGCCCAGGGTGATGACCCGCTGGATGTTCAGGTACCTACCTTATTTTTACAACAGAAAATGGTTTGTCCTTAGAAGCTTTAAATGTAATGGGGTAATCTGGTTGGTGGGGTGGACTGTAGTGTTGTTCTAGTGCATAACTGTCGTTTATGGTGTTGTTTCAGAGCCTGTCTAATTACATGGAGCAGTATATAGGGACAGAGTCTGTGTGCTCTCAGGCAGAAGGCTACTACTTCAAGCCTGTGTTTCTACCCAGGTAATAACATTTATGCACATGTTTAACCTGCTCTGTTTATGCATGTTATTTCCCTTTTGTGGCCAGATGGTTAATAGTCAATTCCTTGTTTAAAGGTGCAATGATTTTATTTTATTTCTTTTACTATTATTATTTTTGTTCATTTTATTTGGAGGGTGGCCCAGATCATGGTGTAGATAAGCCCAGATACCACTTGGTTTCTCTCATAAATTCCCATATGTATCAGACACTAATGTTTCTGTAATAAATTGGTTTCTAGTGTGAAGTCCCTAGACCTAGACTATGGAATAGAACAATTTTAAACACATAATTGACCCTTCACTAAGCCCCGCCCTCCCTAGTTACTGTTGCTACGCCCATCAAGCTTTCGCAGCTGGCACATCTATTATATTGTGTGGATGCACCGGTGTCAGACATTCCCAATGAGATGATTAGAAATTGTCAGCGAACAAGTGAAATATCTGATAGAGCAAGACAAAAGGGACTGCAGTATTGCATTCAAGGGATTTATTCATGACATATGCAACCGATTAGAGAATAATTTCTTAAATTGAAGCTAAAGCCTAATGTTCAAGTCCTGAGCGCAAGCAGCAACTGCCTCATATGCTGAGCATTCAAATGGGAAACAGAAATTGAGGAACAGTTATGCTTGTGCATAGCAGGGTATGTGAAAATAATCCCTAATAATTATACATCAAACAGCTTATCCATAAATCTTGTGGAATAACACTAATACCGGGAGAGCTGCGATCGGATTGGGATAAAGTTACTTAGTCAGGGGTAACGGACAGAGACGTCCTACGACCTTAAGTAGGACGTCGATTAACAAAAGGCTGAAATATATTTTAAAGTATGTCAGTGAGCATCCGTCTTGTCTTTAATGGCCTTATTTTACGTTATCATTATGACCAAAGAACCGTCAATATTTCCAAGCAATAGGTGTTCTTGTTAACCATGTCAACATTTACTGGTAGTTGTGAATGGGTCTCCCACACTGCTTGATCACGCCCTCATCATTTCTCCCTTGGCTTTTAGATTTTGTGGAAGGCAAACAATTCCTCTCCCCAGTCCAAACTTTTAGTATACCGGTATCGGATTTGCATAATCCATACGCACAAACAATGCTTCAGAGTGTTTCCCTCGTTCGAAAGCTTGCCAGACCTCCCGCGCATAGCTTACGGTTGCTAAGACACGATTGGCCAGTGGCGGTTTTCGGGCGTGGCTTCAGCGAAGTGTCAATTGTGACTTTTTAATCTCGCAAATCTGACTTTTTTTTTATCTCGCAAATTCAGACTTTTTTTTTTTTCCTCGCAATTCAGACTTTTTTTTCATCTCGCAACTCTGACTTTTTTTACCTCGCAACTCTGACTTTTTTCATCTTGCAACTTTGAATTTTTTTACCTCTGCAACTCTGTACTTTTTTTCATTTTGCAAATTCTGACTTTTTTTTATCTTGCAAATTCTGCATTTTTTTTTCGCAATTCTGAATTCTTATCTCTCGCAACTCTGACTTTTTTTCGTCGCAAATTGTGACTTGTTTTATCTTCGCAATTCTGACTTTTTTTTTATCGCTGAATTCTGATTTTTTTTCCACAATTCTGACTTTTTTATCTCGTAATTCTGACTTTTTTATCTCGGCAATTTCTGGCTTTTTTTTTTCGAATTTAAAGTTTTAGATCTCACAATTCTGCCTTTTAAATCTTGCAGTTGACGTGTTATGAACTTAGAATTGCTAGATATAAACTTAATCTTTCGGAGAAAAAAGTCAGAACTAGAAGTTGCAATTACCTTTTTTAATTTAATTTTTAATCTTTCATACTAGACCACTGTTGCATAACTGTAACAAAAATGAGAATTGAAAGAAGTTGAGAGAAGTTTGATGTGTGTTCTGCTCCTCTGTGTGTCTCCCCTTTAGGAATCCTGAGAACATTTCCGCGGCTGGCAGCTCAAGCAGGTGGAAGCCATGACGCTGCCGGAGAGAAGTGGGCATTGGAAGATGGGTGTGGAGACAGCCGGGAACCTGGACTGCCGTTTCAAACTCAACACGCACAAGATGGTGTTTGTGATGAACTCCGAAGACTACATGTACCGCCGAGGAGCCCTGGTGAAGGCCCGGAGAGTACGTTGATCAAATAAAATACAACAAGTCAACTTAGTCAATATACATTTTCATTCTATCATCTTTCAGCAGTACCTAAAAATATTCACTGGTATTGACTCCAAGCTTTTGAACTGTCGTTTGTTTATTCTTTATTGTGTCCCGTCTCTCTTCTAGTCCCAGCACAGAGTAGCACGGGCTCAACACGAGCGCTTTGAACAGTGGCACCGGGGCTGGTTGAGCGATAACGTGTCCCCCGCCGCGAGCGCAGCGTGCAGGACTGGCTCATGGGAGAAGAAGATGAGGACATGATCCCCTGCAAGACCACCTGCGTGTCCGTGCAGGTCAAAGGCTTGCAAGTCAACAGGTACCAGGTGCACTACAACAGCAAGGCCCCCGCCTCACCGTAACAACCTCAAGCCTTGGGATGGATTTTTGTGATCTCGTTCTCTCTTCGTCTCTTCTCGCTCACTCATTCTCACGGCCGAGGTTAAACGTGCTCGGCCGAATGACGCCGAACAGACAGGAGTGGTTTAAGGAGGACCGACGGCTGCTCAAAGGAGGGAATGCCTCATTGAAAAGCATCACATCTCGACACTAGTCCATCATAATCAATGCCGTTACCAGACGTTTCAGAAATGTGAATGTCAAAAACTTTTCTTTTCCTTTTTTAAGAAAGTCCATTGTAGTTTTTAGCTCCTGAAAGCAGAGTTTTGTTTTGTTTATACTAAAGTATTGAGAGAGACTAGGTTTAAAATATGTCTACAACATCTGTATGTCTCTTTTGTACAGTACAGTCGACTCAAGAGCTCGAAGCAATTGCATATACAGCAGAAAGATTATTCTGTGTGCATTTTCTTGGCTATGAATGATGACTTGGACGAATTATGTTCTCTGGCGCTGCACTGGCATCTTATCCGTGACGTCCTCGTTTAGTTCTGTTTTGTGTTCTTTGTTATCATCGTCTCTGATAACTGAACAGAGGATTGCCAGTGTTGCGCCGTCAATCGCTGCTCATGATTTATAGTCGATTTTGTTACACATCCAGATCATGTAGTCAGATTAATCTCGCAAAATCCTTGCTTTTGTTTGGTGTAATTTTTACATATTAAAACAGAAAAATTACAAAATA
The DNA here is from genome assembly GCA_030378365.1 of Hybognathus amarus. NCBI lineage: Eukaryota > Metazoa > Chordata > Actinopteri > Cypriniformes > Leuciscidae > Hybognathus > Hybognathus amarus. The sequence goes on from JAQIUQ010006695.1 coordinate 58,384, forward strand.
TCAAGTGTTTTGAAAAAAAAAAAAGAATGTATAACATTTATCCTGTATCAGTTATCACGAAATAAACAACCTAGTTGTGCAGTTCTTAAAGAACGGGTTATGATTCTTGCTGGATTTTCACCTTCATCAGTAAACTGTACATTTGGCATAGAATGTCACATTATGTTTTTTTTTTGGGGGTGTTACTTTTTAATAGTAATCTATTCAATAGATACTATGCTGAGAAAACACATATGTACGTTGTTTTTTTTTATGTACATATATTATTTTCCTGACATATAAGCACCCCCCATTCATTCATAATTTTGGTTGCACTTTATTTTGTTAGCCTTGTTACTGTGTTCTACAAATAAGAACGGATTTGTGATTAATAAACGACATTAACTTACTCTTAATTAGGATTAAGTTGCTTAGTAATCACAGTAAATTATGCATAATTACATAGTAAGTACATGTAAGATATGTAACAAAGGCATTGTAAATAAAGTGTGATCATTTTAATATGTATATGATTAAAATAATTTAGAATATTGTTATTAAAAACAATATAAATAAAATATGGAACAACAAATACTAGCATGATGCATACATTTAATGATGCGGGAATTAAATACATTTGTTAATGTATTTTAGTATGGCCGTACTAAAAAAACATTTATGTATGTCATTTTTTTTTTATGGAATTGTGGGTGAATGTGCTTAACTTGAAAATGTCCCAATGCTAGATTGTTCTCAGCAAGCTTTATTTTATGGATTTTTGGGTGCAATATCTTGACTGGGTTCGATTATTTTCACCCAGAAAACTTATTTATATATATATATATATATATATATAATTAATATTAAAAAGTTTTCCAGTTAAAGGTTTGTAGAACTCAAAAGTTGCAATATAGCAGCTTTCAATTAGAGTTTTATCAAGGTCAGATCCCTTTGCTCTTCAAGAGTGAAAATTATTTTTGTATTCTCCCCTTTCTCTCTTTTTTGTTCCTCCTTTTTTTCCTGATAATGAATTTTAAGAGTGAGTTACTTACATCATAGGGCCAAATGAGTGCTTCTTCTTTCAGAGCTTATAAATAGACCCTAAGATGAACTGTAGATTTTCTTCGAAAGTGGGATTTTGGCTCTTACAAAGATTTGAAGTGAGTTTGGTCTTGACTTGCCCCAAAGCAAGTGTAATTTATGTATGTTTTATACTATTTTTGTTGTTTTGTTTGTTGTGATGACTTCTATTCTGTTCAAATCAAAACATTGACCGAACTTAATCCCTTGATTAGTATATGTAACTGAACGAAGAGAT
>JAQIUQ010006697.1:0-22500 GCA_030378365.1 Hybognathus amarus
AGGATTCCGACAGGATCGCGGCCGTTTCAGAAGAACCGGCGCGCTGTGGCTGCAGGCGATTTAAACGTGTTGATTGGAGTGAGGACATAACAAAAATCCGCTCGTGTAGCTTGACCGCTGCTGATTCTCGCCATACTTCCGTTGCCAATATGTGTGCGCTTAGTTGCCACTTCATCATTGTGTACAAACCGTAAAAGGGCCTATACTGTACGAAGCACTTCTTTCTTCATTTTATATCAATTAGTCTGTTCCTTTAATCCCAATCAGAATGACTTGTATTCGTTCACACTTTCCCATCTGCTGATGATCTTATTAGTGAATTAGAAATGTACTTTTGTCACAGGGCCAAAAAGCAGTGAAATTAGGGTTTCTGTGATGAAGAGAATCAAAGAGGTGTTTTGTTGTTGTTGTTGTTGTTGTTGTTGTTGTTGTTTTGTTTTTTCAACTAAAATGCACCTGATCACTCACAATAATCTAGAAACAATGTGAATTAGGGATGGGCATTCGATTAAATTTTCTTAGTCGATCGTCGGAAGAATTAATGATCGACTATCGATTAATCATTGATATTTTTAAATATTATTAATTTAACTTATCATAAATTAAAAATGTAATGAAAATACAAAAATACAGCGTGTTTTTCCTCGATTAGATCTTTATTACAAGATGATGATATTACAAGATCAACTTGAAACAGTTAAACTGGACGTTCGGTTAACGTTAGGCTAAATTTGAAGATATGCGCGGCGGTGCTCTAACCAACGCAACTGAACCTGCAGCTGCGAGTTGGCCCTCGTGAGACCCTCGTTTGTTACAAAATAATAAATAATAATAAAAATAACTTAACCAAAAACATAATAACATTTATCTGACAGCAGGTTTTGTAAAAATGTAACTCAATCAAGGCACGGAGTCGAGAAAGGGTGAGAGAGATTAGCCTAACGCTAACAATCAATTAGGCTAGGCTACTTAAAGCTTCATAAAAAATAACTCACATACAACTTCTGCTCCAGTCTACTGATTTTTGTTGAGAAAGATAAGCATGTTGATGACATGATCTGGGGTCAGACGCGACCGCAACCTGCATGGTGACCGTCAAGCCTTGTTTACACTTTCGCCTGGCACTTCAGCGCGAGTCTCTGCAGACTGCGCGCGCACCTCCCTCGTGCGGACGCGTCGAGTGTAAACAAATGCTTCAGTCCAGCCGCTGAAAACACCGCTCTGATGAGGAGACTGACGTTGCCGGCGGGATGCACAGGTACCTCCGCGCTAACATGACCAGCCCGGGGAACACGTTCACTTTCCACTCACACTACGCAACGCAGCAGCATTAGTTTAATGATAATCGATAACAAATTAACGTGATCGACGAAATTCTTAATGATCAATAATCGATCGTTGATTAATCATGCCCATCCCTAATGTGAATCAACACCACAAGTGATGCAGCAAACTTTTATGAAACCCAAAATTTGTCACTGCCAAAACTTTTGGTCAAGGACATAGTGGCAATGATAATTTATTAGGATTAATTTCAGTAAGCCAATGTGTTTCCAAGATACATCCTAATTTAATTGGCATCCTATCAAATGCTAAAGATAGCAAGATCTCTCAGGGTATTGCAACAAATATACAAAGTAAGTTCAATGTCGATACATTAAATCATTCCTGATTAGTGTTGTTGCATCAAATTCATTAATGCAACTGGTTTGACTTCAATTGTTGGCCACAATGGTCTCAAGATAATTCCAAATCTGAGGGTATCCAATTCTGATCCAAATCTGATCCAAAATAAATAAATTTCAGACTGCGGCAATCGGTTCAATAGTTATTAATGTACATGATATTTTTATATTTTATCCCTAAAAGCGTAATGAAGAAAAAGTTATTTTGCAAAGGAAATTTAATATTTAACTACCATTATTCAAACAAATTAAAACTGATTGTGAAGGTGATCTTTAGACCAACAGAGAACACTCCGCCTTCACATGCAGGAACGCCCACTGAGATGACATGGTGTCTAGACACGTTCTGCCCCAGACAGTTATTCATGGTGCTTAGCCTTCAGAACACACACACACACACAGAGAGTTTATTAAAGCTTCTTTCCTCCTGCCCACATGGCACAGCAGAGATGCCACTCTGTGGCAAACAGACCTTGGCAGCACACTTTCTCTTCTCTCTCTGCTGTGCCTGCCATCCCTTATTTACACCCTGTTTGAGTGTGTATGTATGTGCTTGTGAAGAAGGGTATAGAAGAGGTGATGATGAGATGTACAATATGTAGTAAACTATGAATGTGGTATTGGCATCTATTGATGCAACAGGTTGGGGGTAAATGGACTTTTTATATTTTTTTATTTTTTTGCATTTTATTTTTTTGTATTCAGCAAGGACGCATTGAACTGATAAAAAGGGAAATTTATGTAAGACTTGATTTTCCTGCTGAGACAAAAGCTGAGATAAAACTGCAATAAAGCAATACAATGTACCCTGGACAGAAGATTCGCAAAAGAAAGAGCATAGGACACTGTCTTGCCCAAACTTATACCCTTGTTTATAGATGCATCCCCCTCTCCCTACTCCCTTCCTTTCACTAAATTTTTGTAATTAAAGTCACTATAGTTGTCTATATAGCCTATCATGTATGATGTATCTTGTGAATCTATTGTTTTTTCTTTTCATGTTTGATATCATTTTAAATGTCTTAATTTCAGTGCAGTCATTGGAGCCGGTTCTCATCCTTCGGCAGCATATAGGTGATGCCATATGACATTTCGTCAAAATACTATGCACATGGCAATATAACACAGCAGAACCCAAGACATCATTTAGGTGACTGGCATCCTTTAGCGTCAATATGAGACGCAGACCCTAGCCCAGACCTAAACCGACCCATAACAGTGCATGTTATATTGATGCTAAAGGGAGCCATGTGCGTAGTATTTCGACGAAATGTCATATCGTCACCTATGTGACGCACAAAGGATGAAAGTGTGTTGGTCATTGGTATTATGAGAAAGATTGAAAACTTAGGAGAATCCTGTTCTCCTCTTTGGGTGGTGTCTCTTGACTTCAAGATATCTGAAAATTGCCCCCTCTTTCCCCAAAACCAGGTGTACACAAATAGACCCAAAAACAACTCTGAAAAATGTTTGTTTATGCCTTTTATTATGGCTCTAGGTATATATTAGGGTAAGTGGCAGAGCAGTCTTTGTGAACCTGTAACCAGAAAAACCCCCATGCAGTGCTGTGTCAGTGTCTTCCCGAGGCTTACACTTGTAACACACTCACACACCACTGTGTGTCTCTGTCAGGAATACACTTTTTTACTCTTTAGAGTCGTCTTTGTGAGAGTCTGGTGTTACCTCAAATCTCTAGATCAAACTGAAGGCGCTAATGAATGGAGCATGGAGCACATCATTAAGGAGACCTTCTGATTTCTTTCTATCACTGACTTAGCAAGATGCAGCTCATAACGTAACACAGTCTCATCCCAATTCGTCATATAACTGACGTTTTGGGACGTCTTTTGACCATTCGTCAATATATGACTTTTTAGGGCCCCCTTAAACGTCGGTAGATGACGATCCCGGGTCGTCATACAACTGACGCTTTACCTTTAACATCAGTTCAGGTGACGAGTTGGGTTTAGGGTTAGGTTTAGGTCTGGGTAGAGTTAGGACCCCATTACGTCATCTACCGACGTTTAAGGGGGCCCTAAAAAGTCGTATATTGACGAATGGTCAAAAGACGTCCCAAAACGTCAGTTATATGATGAATTGGGATCGACTATTCAAAAATTACACCTTTTGTTATGAGTAAGCAGAGAGTGACCGCTTAAGGGTAAAATAGTTTGCACGGCAACCTGACTACGCCAGAACTGGTTAGTTTGCGATAGTGAGCGCACATTTGCGATGTCACGGTCTCAAAGCAATACAGGGTCCCTTAATGAATGAATAATTAAAAGTATGGGATACCCAGAATTATGACAAATATCTAAATTCAATTATAATCAGTCTTTGTGATTAATTTCTAATAAGCAGCATAATCTAAATTTGATTGTCATTCGAAATTGAAGTCAGATCAAAGGCCATTGCACGAGTCCGGAATTTCGTATGCGTTTTTCCGTATTCGATGATTCAGCGGCTCTGAATTGTAAAAACATTCAAACACCATTCAAACTGCTTGCTACGAATGCGAAAACGCAGAAAATCGAACCCGATTCGATTTTTTTTATGACAGACAAAAGTTTCTGAGGCAGTGTGCGAACGTGAATGACATAACGTGAGGTCGTATTTTTTAACGTGCGAAAATTTTGGACGCAAATTTCGGACTCAGTGTACAATGGCCTTAAGCGTAGAATGAACGTAATACTGAAACTAAATTCTAATAAATTAGGTGAACTTAACTAGAGCGCTTAAAAGACGCTTTATACCTTCGCCCACACCGTTGAATTCCGTCGTTGGGCCAATGGGTGGCCTTTACATTTATGTTACAAAAACTTTCTATTTATAAAATAATTCTGATGTATAATGCCTTCCACAGAAGCAGCACAACTGGGTTCAACATTGATAATGTTTTTTTTTTTTTTGACCAACCCTAACTGTATGTATGCATGTATGTGTAATATATATATATATATATATATATATATATATATATATACTGTATATATATATATGAAGAGTTCAGATGCAAAAGCCTCAATTTTCTTCTAAAATGACCATTTTTATCAAGCTTGTATATTTAAGTTCAGTAATTTCACTTAAATGACAATTAATAGGTAATCTTCATTGCCATTTAAGTGAAATTACTGAACTTAAATATATAAGCTTGATAAAAATTATCATTTTAGAAGAACATTTCAAATGGCACTTAGAGGCTTTTGCATCTGAACTCTTCATATGTGTATGTATGTATGTGTGTGTAAATGTAACTGTCCATAGCCTACCATCTCTTGCAGATTAATTTACCAGACTTAACAAACAAAACACATTAAATACTATTATCAATACTTTGTCTTTTTTTATAACTCTGCTGTGTCATGCTACTTCTATATGGTTATGACAACAATTTTTCTTCAATGGAAATGGGAAAAACCTGGTGTGTGTTTGTGTCTTGCATATATTTTTTGGGAGCTGTGTGTGTCTCTGATAACTTTAATTACGGAGAGTGTGATTATGAATGATTGAAGTTTTTTCCCTTCTCAGTTCTGGGAAAATCACTCCTGTAATTAGTTTCATGAGAAGGTCAAATCTCAGTGACTGAAGGGAAGCTGCATAAGCCAGCATTTTGCACACTTTTGTGTTTTTTTCATGCAGATGTACAGCTGTGTTTAGACTTCTGATGGGTAAGGCTAAGCAAAGACTCAGCCAAAGATAGTGAAACTATATGCTACACCTTCATAGACTAGTAAAACACATTTGGTTTGATTTGTTTAGATCAAAACAAAGTTCGACTACACCCATATGCCTCCACAAGTCTGTTTTTACATTATACTTTTGGGCCCAAAATGCAGTGTGTATCATGATTCACCACTTTTTATATGAAAAATGGATGGAGATGAAATAAAAGATTTATCAATTTAAGAATACAATGAAGTGTAAGTGCAGCACTGAGGTCAAAGTGATCCAAATCAAGCATGTTTCTTCCCACAAGCTGTCAGACCACTGAATGACCATCTGACAACCTACAACTGGACTGTCCACCATCTCCCCTCATTATATTCTCCTTCAGACTGATCTTTACATAGCAGATGCACTGCATTTACTGTCGAGGAATAGTGAAGCCAAAAAGTCAATTCCAAATCTGCAAGATGTTATTTTCCAGGCAAGCACAGCATTTAATTTATTTTGCTCCTTTTCAGTAGTTAATAGTGACCGTGCTTGTCAAGATCCAAATGAGGACAAAAAACATTATTATATTATCTATTAATCATTCACATCCTTCAAAACCTGTAAGATGTTATTTTTCCAGTGGATATTTTTTCTGCTTATTTTCATATAACAATCGTTTTTGTAAGTCATGTTTAGTTCTCACTGTCTTGTTTAGTTTACGGCAACAATGTACTTAATACTGAAATGGTTTTCCCTTTTGTTTTTCGTGTACAGATGACAAAGTTGGGCATGATGTCACTGTTGTCACAAATTTGCATTTTTGTAGTTTACATGGAGACAAGTTCAAAAACTTGAATCCTGTTATCAAAACTTTACATTTTCAGGCTCGTGTGTCAATCAATACAAAATGAGTTCTGAAACAACAACAGAAAATGGCCACTTTTTTTCTACCCCAAGAAGTATACTACTTTCTTTACATATACCCATTACCTCAATGATAAAACCTATACATGCCATGGAGCAACCTCATTTAATTAAGTGAAGGTGACCTAAAGACACAAACAATTCAAAGCATGAGCAGCATAAAACAAATTTACATAGAAGGTCAGGAACAGCGCTCTCGATTAAAATGCATCCATTAAAAACATCACTATTAAACCACAGTTAATGACCTGACCTGATACTAGCACAAGCTTGTTTGCAGAATCAAAGAATGGATTCAGACAAGACAAGAGTGCTATGCTACTGTGACATAATATTACCCTACCCCACAGACTTATGGGAACTGTAGGGTGTCTAGGACAGTCATTCCCAATGGCGAGGTCGCGGGGATGTTGTATGAGTCGCCAAGTGCGTAACAGTGCATAACGGTCTGAAATGAATTCGGATTCGTTCGCCTGAAGAGGTTTCTCTGTCAGTAACAACAAATAGAGAACAAAATAGCACTGGTTTCAGTTGTTTCACTGGTTTACTTTCAACTAGGCAGCATGGTCCAGTGGATAACGTAATCGCAAAGCTAAAGTAGTTGCATTTACTCCCGGTCCCGGACACTAGTATTAAACAGCGTTGCGACATCCAGTGAAGCGTTTCAGTCGGACACTCCTCTCTCTTTTGAGAATGAGGAGTCACGTGCCGATTTGGGCGGGGTCTGAGCCGGTCGGCCATAATGGTTGGATACGCTATTGGACTTACCAGGGCAACGCCTTTAGAACCCTATGTTAGAACCCCACAAGACACGACTAAACATTCCAGAGCTCTTTAATTTTCGCGCATTTATTATTTTGGCAGGACAGAGATGGATCTAAGAATACGAGAAAAAGGAAGTAAGTAAAGCAATGCAAAAAGATAAGGCGAAAGAAGCAGCATCAAGATATTTGTTCTTTTGCACTAATAACAGTATTATTATTTTATTATTATTATTTATGTTGTCCATGAAACTTATATTGTCCAAATATACATATATTTCAGTTCTCAATAAATATTGTTAAACCATATCAGTTGTTTCAAACATTTATTTCAAAGAAATAAAAAAGTAATGATCAAGGCACTCAAACAACACTTTTGCGTATGTTCGTTAAGGCACAGCAAACAGTGAAAATCGTATACTAAAGGCATCAGCCAACCATGCGTCTCCTCGTCAGAGACTCTCCCTGATGCTGTGTCCATTTCGATAACCTAAAAAACTCCATTGTTCCTATGTTTTCCATATGTCTCGTGTGAGTTACTGGAGGAGTTTTTTAACGCAGCAGTGACTTCCAGGCATGGTAAAACAGTGCGGAATTGCGAGAAACTCCTCTACTACCGAGCTAAAAACACACGTAAACACACGTACTGTTTTACCGTGGGAATCCAACCAACATGGCGGAGAGAGGAGGGGCTTTGTACAATGACGTCAACTCCTCATTCTCAATACAAACCACAAATCACTCAATGATTTTAACTAGTTTTAGAATCGGATGAAACAGCCTTAACATCCCCAACACTACTGATGAGGTAAATAGAAGAAACATGCCCTAATCACCGGTACAGAAATTTACCATGTAATAGCCTATGAAGTGTGGAATATTTATATTGAATATGATGTTATAGTCATTTATATTGCATTAGATTTATTAGGGTGGTAGAGGAATATATAATTAATTGTGTGTATAGTTTTTTACCTGTTTAGGCATTTTTTATACAGTGTGAGCCATGCATGGTTACAAAGTCTCACTGTCAGGATATTTTAATTTAAGCCTATAATAATTATTATAGTAAATTGTGTACCTTGTAATGATGAGAATATTAAATATTAGACCTTAAAAATGGTCATACATATTTTGTTAATGCACAAATTCTCTTCGTGATATATGAACTATATGGGCCTATGTTTATTCGGTCACGAGGATTTATCGACTTTAAAATGTGGGTCCCCAGAAAAAAAGTTTGGGGAAACACTGGTCTAGGACTCATCCGTTCACACTGTTACATTTATGCCAGGTCCTAAAGCACAACTTTGGAGAATAATTTCTATGATCAATACTCGCCAAACGGCCCCTTGCAGTATACCGAACGATGCATTAAAACGAAGAAGTTTTTCCTTTTGCGTACAGACAACAAAAATGTCAAACCGATCACCCTTCACACGGTTGACTGAGTTAAAAATACTGTATTATGCTGCCAGGCCAGTGGCGATGTCACTTTGTAAAATAAAAGTACTCGCCTAAAGACCGATTAAGGCCTGAAACGAGACTTCAAGAGATTTCCACGACACATGCGCAAGAATTGCAATCTCCTTCAACTACTTCAGTTCAGTTCTCGTGCATTTAAAAAAAAAATAATAATAATATATATATATATATATATATATATATATATATATATATATATATATATATATATATATATATATATATATATATATATATATATAATATTATTATAATCATTTGTTAAACTTTTATGTTAATCAGTTACTTTAATACTCACCGCATTCTCACGGGCTATTCACAAGGCCTATTTACCATGCGGTTTACTTGGAGTACACTTGTAGCCTAGAATAATGTCTGATAGTGTCTAATGTATAAGAAGACTATGCAATACACAACAAACACTGACATCCAATAGCTACACATAAGAATGAAAATAGCATGAGATTTATGTGTATTCGAATCACAGGAGACTGAGCACTTTAACGTTGTTTTCCCTCAGCCCTTTGAGAAGCTTGATGACTGTCAACAGCTCCTGTGCCTCACGCAGTAAACCTACCCAATTTGCACACCTTCCTTCATCCTCTCATTGCTCTTCCTGTGAATTACTCTCATGTCCCTCTGGAGCTGTCTGTTTCCGTCAAACACTCGCTTTCTCGCTCCCAGAGCTTCCCGCCTCCACGACGAGCAACGTGTGGAATGAAACGAGACGATTTATCCTCAGACATATCACTGAAACGTGGGTACTCTCTTCTCTCTCAGTGGAAAGACACACATGCAGTATCGAGGTTACTAATATAAAATAATGCTCTGACAGAAGATATGCACGATTCTTCCCTCGTCGGACAGCTTACGTTCGCAATTTTGCAACGTTAGGCCTATGACCGAGCACTAGGCTACATCAAATTATAATATTACATAGTTTGACATATAGTATAGGCTATATGGGGCCATGCTCATTATTTAACTGTCCTTTAAAATTGCTTCAATGTACTAAACTACTTTAGTTAACCTACTTCTTTAGACTAGTTTTTCACAATGAGATAAGTTCAGGGGCCGTATTCACAAAGAATTTTAAGGCTAAAAGTAGCTCCTAACTGGCGAATTTAGGAGCAACTCCTAAAAATAATGGGCATGTCACTCCTAACTTTAGGACTCCTAATTTTTTTCCACTAAGAGTAATTCACAAAGCATTTTAGCACTAAAAGTAGCACCTAAGTCTAAGAAGTTGAGAGGACTCCTAACTCACTATGACCTATTCACAAAGGATTGTAGCGCATATCAGCGCCTCTCGCAGTCGTCCGGGTTCGCGAAACAAGCGGGAATGCTGCATTGATCTTGCAAACAAATCCTCTCCCATGTCTCATGCTTAGTTTAGCTCAATATCCCAGTGCTGAATTTCACTTTTATGCTTTTTTTTTTGTTTGTTTTTTTTTAGCACCAACTAGGCCACCAGCAGTAACTGATCCTGCGTCCAGTCTGGGCTTTCTTTTCCATTTTGGCAAGTTCATAATCCACTGTCATTCAATTATTACATTACTTCAATAGGAGCAACATTTAGGTTAGGATGTCAATTAACCAAGCAAGTGTTAATGCAAGTGTCGTTTTTCATTATTAGGCAAGTGACCGTTTCAGTGGGGTATTAGGCTACCTTGATTTAATTTAATTCATGACTTTTCTCTTCTCTCTGCCTTTTTAGAATTACACTTCACTGGGGCCTGCACAAACATGTCACTATATGCATTTCGATGACATTACTATTATTATTTTGAGTAGGACACAGACATATTTAGATGTCGTAATTCCATGATTTGTTGCATCTGTGTTATGTTCCGCATGATGGCCCTGTCATCTAACAAACCAATCACCGTGATCATTGCGAGGAAGCTTGGGCATGAGAATTGACGTCATCCATAGCAACGAAGACTCACTCTTAGTTTAGGAGTTGTCATTTTTCCTTACTAAGAGTAGGCCTAGGTCTGAAAGGCGTTGTGAATAACTTTTAAGAGAAAACTTCTAGCTAAAATAATTTAGTGCGATTTAGGAGTGCTCTTAATGGTAAGATAAAATTATTTGTGAATATCAGATTAATTTCCACATATTATTTAGTCTCTCCCATGATAGAGCCTATTTCCTTTTGCTTCGCCCTTCTAAACTTATTTCCCAAGAAACTGTGCCTTTTTGCAAAAATGCAAACAAATATCAAGCTGCTCTCTCTCTGTATTTCTCTTCTGTCGAAGTAACCATGACAACGGATAGCGTTTTCTTCCAATGTTGAAAACATGAAACATGCCATAATTTAGTGGAAGATTGCTGCCATCAACTCCCAAACATACACTTTTGCTAGTGCTCAATGAATAGTTTTTGCATGAATGACATTTGGAACAAGACATCACTGTGTTATCTAGAGCGGCTATATATAAATTAAATATTTTTTTTAAAGGTGCATTGCGCAACATTTTATGTTAAAAATAGCCGTTTTCGAACCCATACATGCTGAAACAATCGTCTGATGGGCTGAATGAGCCCTTCTCTGATCACTGCGATTGCCTCTATAATCCTGTACAGTGAAATAAATAAGAGGGATTCGGGCTCCGAATCTGAGCCTGGGCGTGACGTCATGCGCGTTCACGCTCGCCTGGCTATGTGCCTATGCTTTGCAGGTTAGTCTATTCGCCGCGTTCTCGTATCAGAGAAGACAACTCGAGCGACGCAACTTTAGTCAACTTTCCCAAAAGTAGAAGATGGATTCAAAGGGGCTGTTTAGCCTACATCTGGTCACTTCATGTGTTTTCTGTGATCGGATAACTTATTCGATCGTGAAAAGACCAGGTTGAATCCAGACGGATTTGAATCCCATAGCTCAAACCACTTGAGGATGTGGTCTGGGCCGGATTCCAGACGAAACTGGACAAGTGTAAATGCATCTGGTTGTTGAAAACAGGCTTTTTCATGTTGTTTTAGTCATATATGACGACGTGCATCACCTGAGCAGGCGAGTGTATTCATCAAACCAGCGCGCCGCAATCTATCGCAAATGAAAGTGAAAGTAAAGACGCATACGATGATCACTAAGTTACCTTCTACCTCCACTATCTTCATTAAAAGTAGCCTTAAGAAATGAAATGTACTGATCTCATACCAGAGCTTTTGCCGCTCTCTCTTATTGCTGTCTTTGCTGATTTTGAAATAGCCGAAGCCGATGATCAATAAATGCAGCTCATCTGTTGCTTTCGGTGACGTGCACTTCATGAAATCTATATTACGCGGGAATTGAATATCAGATTAATATCCGTTTTGCAAAAACACATTTATGTGACCAGGTGTAATGGAATCGTTTTGATAAATCAGATAGATCTGAGAAAACGCATTGTGGCCAGGTGTAAAAACAGCCCCAAAGAGACCGGCTTGTAGTTCATTCCAAACCCCAACGCAAACTCCACGTGAGGCAAAGAAAATACAACTTCTGTCTGTCCAGTGCCAGTCGTCGGAATAAGACTAGAGTCAACATCGGGAAGGCTTTCAACAAACGGAGAGATCTCGGGCGGTCTGCTCTAGGGCTCAAACGTGTTCATGAACGTGTTTCCATAATAACACAATCATAAGTGGATACAGTAAGCACATAAAACAGTTCAACATGGAGATCGATGGAAACAAAAGCCTAAGTTTTCTACTGAACGTTACCCCTGTTTTCCCCTCACACACACATAGGCCTACATAAGTGTGTAATTTACTCAAATGCCTTTCCTTTCATATACTTTAAATGGCTTGCAGATTTATAACTGTATTACCTCATTATGACTGTAACAAAAGATGTGTGCCGCACAGTGTGCGGCTGATGCTCCAGTCCTTTGGTTATGAACAGCTCGTGCAAACGTGCGTGTATGCGTGTATTCCATGAGCGCGCACGCAGTTTCGTTTATCGCCAGAGGGGGCGTAGTTCTGCAAAAACTCTGAGACTTGCGTTATGCTCCTTTAAATTACAAAAAAAAACATCACTGAACATACTTAAGCTTGATTATGACACTATTTTCTTCTAGATCTGCTGTACAGGAGAAGCAAACTTTGTTGCATAATTTTCCTGTTATTACTGTAAAGCTGCTTGAAATAATCTGTATTGTAGGCTAAAAAGCGCAATATAAAAATAAAGGGGACTTGACTTGAATGCTAGATGTAATGCTCTTGCTATATATATATATATAATATATATATATATATGACCAAATAATCACTAACACAAATGATGGGGTGAAATGTGCTGTAATGCATGGGGCGCCAGGTAAAATCTTGCCTGGCAGCAAATTGGTCAGGGCCGGCCCTGATTGTGATGCCTTCCCACAATGAAACGCATGACGTCACATTCTCATTCTCAATAGAAAGTGAGTCAGTGGCAACAAAAAGTAGGGGGAAAAACAACACAGTCTCATGAAGATGCTTGTCTATACCATGAGTGTCATTTCTCGTGGCATTTATACGCCAAAAATGTTTTTTGCGTGTATATGGTACGCACTGAAAAACCCTGGGTTAGGTTTAGGGGGGAGGGGGGTGGGGAGTTCGTGCATATTATACGCCAAAAAGTGCGTATCATATGTACGCGAAAGTCGCGTGCCATATACACGCAAAAACTGTTTTTGGCGTATAAATGCCACGAGAAATGACATTCGTGCCATAGATACTAACTTTCATGGGAAAAAAGTATGACAAATATTTCCATGATGAAAAATCGTCTAAACATTTTGACAAATATGGCTCACACGTATGACAACTCTTTATTTATAGTGGCATTGGTCAATTTACTAACACAATAACTAAGTTTTGAAGCATGAATTCAATTTAAATAGTAATTTTACAGACATGCAAAAGAGTAGTGATGTTCCAGCAAATCGTTGTGACAGTTCCACTTTAGAGAATGTTAAGTGATTTGAGAAACTATGGTAAACAGAGTGTAGTCTAATTTTAAACCAGCCTTAAATTTGAACTTTAACTCTGAAGTAGCTCCCCCCAAATTGGTGAAAATATAAACCTGAAGGCAGTTAAAATAAAACTCTGGTTTAAACCAAGAAATCCAACTAAACGTCTGAAGAAAAATCAATTTATTGGACTTGCTAAAGGTAAACTTATTTTCAAAACTAATAAAACAATTGGCCATTTGAAGCCTCTCCCTCTGTCCTTCTGTCCTGCCAAGACAGACCCCAGTGGATGCCAACCCGGGGACGGTGTGATTTCCACCCATGAAGGCCTCTCACTAAGTGCTATGTAAGCTGTGGTGAGCAGCCCTCATCCTCTGGCAGAGGAAGCAGTTTCTGGGCTTCTGTGGAGACCACAGTGAGCAGGATCCATTTGCCAAGCCATTAAAGCATGAATGTGTAGAAACAAGCCTTTAATTCTTCAAAGGATTCTAAACTGTTCCTTTCCTTAGTCTCATGTGAATGTCATTCATTCCCAGAAGAATCCTGTGAAGTCCCGCTTTGAATAAATATTCAGTGCTCGAGAATCTACACTCTTAGAACAAAGGGTTCTATATATGTAGCATAGGGTTCTTTACTCAACTGCAAAGGACCTTTTATGCAAAAAAAAAAAAAAAAAGTTGATAATGACAAGAAAGAACCCCTTTGGCACAAAGGTTCTTTATAGGCTATTATTCATTTATATATTAAATTATTCTGCAACATTTTGCAGTTGTAATTAAATTATTGTTTATTAAACTGTTGTAACTTAAAATCCCATTTTAATCATGCTGATTTTTTAAGTATAAAAACTGAAATGGCACTCTTCGTGTGATGTTGATTAATTACATTTTAAACCCCCATATCTTGAATTTTGTGATAATCCATGCATTGCATTTTCAGGGGTTCCAAATACGTAGCGCTTTTAGAACCTTTTAAGGTTCTATATAGAACCTTTTCTTCTAAGAGTGTATGACTACATGAACAGTTCAGGATTTAGGATAAAGAAATATATATTTTAAAATTATTTACAAATGCATGTACCATTATGTAGAATAAAGGGAACATTTTAATTGCTTATTTGAATAATGTATAATAAAAAAACGACGTCTCGATAACCGCCTGGAATTTCGGGGGTCTGCAAGCGAGGTCTATTTAGGCTAGGCCACGCTCCCTCTGTGGGCAAGCTCATTGGTCGCATGTCAGTGTCACCCACGCCATTGGATGTGCAGTTGCTGCAAATGCGTTTTACATGTAGGCTTTAGTAAATTGAGAGAAAAGGAGTTCCCCCACTGCGTATATCTACGCAATATGAAGTGACCGTTCGAAAGGGAACTCATATTACACCTTGTCCCTCAAAAAAAATCAAGCTTCAGATTGTTAATGAGCTCAGCCCTGGTTCCTTAGTCTAGTTTTCCCTGAACACATGGTAATACAATGGGATTCTTTACGTGCACAAAAATCAAAGCCTTTTTGACCCTTGCTGTTATAACCAACCTGACCTTGAACAAAATTCATTATGCTGCTGAAACTATTGAGAGAGTAAAAAAAAATAGAAAGTTCAATACCAGCTTTGATGTTAGATTGCCAAAACCTTGCCTGAAAGTTCAAATGTTGCACAGCCTTGAATTGTGAAGGTTGTAGGACACATGTAGCTTGATTTTAATATTTAGGATGGATGGATGAGGGATGTATGGATGGATGGATGGAGACAGACAAACAGATGCATATCATCCAAATTCACCTGTCAAACCAAGAAACTCATCCAGTGTCTTCGTTTCACCTTAATAATTTCTTATAATGAGTGCCCATGCTGTCATTCCCTCTGATTTCCCCCTCCAATTAATCATTCCTTGGAACCTACTGTTTTCAATTAAGCAGCAGGCAGTTTGAGAAGATAAACATATGCTGAGTGAAGGAAGCCTTCTCCTGCACAATGAAACCACCCTTATATATATCAGGCAAAGACCAGCTTTATTTCTGAATCATCATGTCTACAGGGTTTTCTCTGTAAATGCCAGACTTTCAGAATAGGAACGTATAACGCCAACGTGCACCTGACAAGTTTCACTATTTCTGTTCCTTCCTGACCAGTTGTCCAAAAGGCCAATTCTGAATTCAGGGGTTTTTTATTGCTTATGTGAAGCGTATCATCCCACTTTGTTGCATTAATGTACAATAATACGCTCTGAGAAGTGACCCTGTTGACTCTTTTTAATGCATGGCTTCTGGCTTTGTGCATGATTCATCCGTGCTTTATAAATCACTTTTAGTTTTGAAATACATGGAATTTGTGATAAAATCTGATTGTACATGCAGTTTAAAACACTTGTGTTACATACTTTTTCATATACCATTTATAAAATTAGTATTTTATTGGTTCATTTATACATTGCTGTTTGTTATCAATCTCTTATGCTCACTGAGGCTGCATTTATTTTGATCAAGAATAAAGTAGAAACAGAAAATATTGTGAAATATTACAACTGTTTTCAATTTGAGTATACATATTCATTACTCCAGTCTTCAGTGTATCATGATCCTTCTGAAATCATTCCAATACGCTGATTTGTCACATTCAGTTGTTTTATCATGGGCAAATTCCAATCGTAAGTGAGTAACCCTGTGCCCTACTCACTCCGTAGGAGTCTTGGAAGTGGGGACTTTGGGTATTTGTGTCACACTGAGGCCATTTGGAACTTGCTTTGTGAAGTCGTCATGTAATTTACAGAGAGCCATTATTGCCATTTCTTTTACACAACGACTCTACAGTTTCACACACTTTCACGTTGTTTCTTCCATCTGCCGACGGTGTCGCCATTTCTCATTTCACCCGTTTTTGTGCGTACGCCTGGGTCAGAGTTTGTGTGAAGGGCCGCACACTTTACAAGTTTTCTTTTTATATAAATACCAATTATTGCGTAGAGAGCGGCGTACGCCTTCTTTTGTGCATACGTAACGTTTATAAATGAGGCCCCTGATCCTTGTTTTGTTCATTGAAATCCCTCTGTAATGCTCTCAGTTGATGTTGCTCATTGTCTGGTGTTGATTGTGCTCTAACAACATTTAGTTCACTCTTGTTTAGATAGCTCTCTTTTGTTTTGTTTTAATTACTGCTGCATTTGCATCCAGAAAAAAATTAATTCTTATTATCAATGTTAAACAGTTATGCTTCTTATATTTCTGGAAACCGTCAAACCGAGTACATTTTTTGTCAGGATTCTTTGAAAGTTCAAAAGAACAGCATTAAAAAAAGAAGAAAAAAAAGATTGTTTTTGTAACATTATGAATGCATTTGCTGTCACTTTTAATCTAGCCTGTTTATTGCATCATTAGTGACATCTTAAAAAATAAATTTTAAAAAAATGAACACAGCCCATGTTTTGTTATTCCCCAAGTCACCGCAGCACCCAATGGACAAAGCAGCACAGAAATTTGAGTTTGTTTTTGAAATACTAAACAATCGGATGCATGAATTTAGTGAGATAATGTTCTACATGAAGCTGCATTAGTTTGCACTTACAAGAACACTGGTTTATGAATTCACTGGGAACAGAATGAGTCATTTGTATAAGTGCACTTTTAGGACTTTCTTCCAATTTCTACCTATTTCATCATCTGAAAAGGACAAAATAAGGCACAATACTTGTTCCCTAAGTCGTTGTGAACTGCTCTGGCAAATGTGTACATCCTGTTTCTGTTCTTTACTGCTGCATCTGAATTAAGTGTATTGATTTACACACAGAGGGAATCAATCATCTGCATTACATTACATTTTCATAGCAATTATAACCTCTAATTTTCCCTCAGTTCAGGTGTGGGAGTGTTTGCTTTCCACTTTCTTCTCCAACTCAGAGCTTAGAGGCAATATATTCTAAATATATTTTATAGAAGCACAATCAAAATGTATGTATTCATTTCTAATGACTAAAATTGCCACAAGCCAAAATTGTACTCAGCTGAACTTATAGGATACAGTTCTCAAAATGAAAATCTCTCATTATTTACTGGCTTGCTCTCATGTTTATTTCCATAGAACAGAAAGACATTTTCGAAGAATCATCACACAGCATAAACACCATAAAGTCCCATATAAAGTGTCGGTAACACTTTTCATTTAAAGGGGTGGTTGATTGCGATTTCACTTTTTGCATTTTAAATAGTGTGTAATGTTGCTGTTGGTGCATGAATAGTATCTGCAAAGTTGCTGTGCTGAAAGTTCAATGTAAGCAGAGATATCGTCTTTTAAAAATCAGGAAGTTTAATACCTAAAAACGACTCGATTGGGACTACAACTAGTTTTAGATGTCACTAATCCATACATTTGCATCAACCCTCCATCCGGAATATGCAAAAAAGGGCATGACCATATTTCTGTGGCTTGTTGAGTGTGTGTTCATCCAGCGGTCAGGTCTTCTGTGTTCGGCTTCCCACGGACGTAAGTTCATCAACAATGGATACAATTTGATTATGTTTGAAAATTACAATCGTAATCTAGCTCTCTGTGCTGCGTACTTGCGGAAGACAGCTTCCAGAATCTCCACGAATTCAACACCGGATTCAACAAGAAACTGTTACTAAAACATGAAGCAGTTCCAGCTTTAAAACCAGAGGCAGCAGTTGTTGGGACACAACCTGTAAGTAGGCTAAATAATTTTAAGACGTAATGTTTTAGTTTTATCAAATGCCAGCGCTGGTTTTGCTATTTTGTCTGAATGACAAACGTGTACAAACATTTTGGACCTGAATTTGTATATGTACTAATTTTGTAAATGTACTTTTCATCTGTAGATACTTTATGATGTAATTTTTTCGATTTGATCAAGAATGTAAAGCAATGCCAACGCTGTTTGGGTAAATAGCCAGTCAGTTTGATGCTTTTGTGTAAAACAAACATGTATAAAGTTTTAAAAAATGATAGGATGTAGTCGCAACAAACTTCATCTGTTGTTTTCAGTGTACAGTATAGTTGAATAAAACGATATCTGTAGTAAACTAAGAATAGATAAATGTTAAGGTTGTTCATTATATCGAATAAAAAAATTATAATAAAAATTATTTATTCAGTTATTAATTTATTCATATTAAATGTTTAATCAGAAAACGCGTATCCCAAAAGCTAACAAGCAGCAGTAGCATTTTCAAGTAACAACGTATCGAAATTCTTATACCGTATTTTCCACACTATACGGTGTACCAGATTATAGGCGCACCTTCAATGAATTATCTATTTTAGAACATTTTTCATATATAGAGTGCACCGGATTATAGACCCCTTTGCACCGACGTTACAGCACGGCGCTAGCTGGAGGCAAAACAAAGTGAAAACTGGAGGCGGCTAATGCAAACCTGCACAGATTCGGCTACATAATAAGGAGCTTAAATTACTTTTATTATTATTAAATATCATCGTATTGTGTTGTTTGGTGCTAGTATCAATGAAAAATTAATATGCTGTATCTGGACTTTTTATTTCTAGAAAATATTCACATGATTAAAATCGCACCGTAATGTCACTGTTTACATTGTCGTCGTCTCGGCGCTGGCTCGGCAGAACTGCAGATCGTACACACAAGTCTTGTACATGACCATTCAGCACATAGTTATAGGCATCTAAAGATTTATATGCCCTCAGTTTCTCTTTACGATCGGTTTCTCTATAAGGTAGGTGTAGAAGTCAGGCCACTCAACCGAGGTAACATAACGTTAATCCTGTCAGATCGTCCATGCATTGAGTGAGCGTGTAGACGGCTACGGGTCGGCCAATCTGGTTCTGTCCGTTAAAATTAACTTTTGAAAATAACAATCGTGGTCCTGGACACTGAGTGACCTTACACATTAAGATAAAATCTGATTTTCTTCAGTCATTGTTAAAAAACAAGCTAACAAAACTTGCTTACTTGCATTAGTTCAGCGGCCAGAGGGCTCGTTCTGCCTCCACCTAAGCTCCGCCCACATAAAAACGTCACCGTGTTTACCAACTGTATAAGGCGCATAAGATACTGCAGTCACGGTTTGACTGGGAAAAAGATGAGAAAATTGTGTTTAAAAAACAAGCATAAGCAGTGCTTTTATCACTTGTTTCTGTGTTTTGATTTGGAAATTCTGTACCATTTCAGAAGATGCATAATAGCTCAACATTGGGGAATTTCATCAACATTGGGGAAAGAGTAAATGTCAAGACAGACTGCATATTTAGCCTTTTGGTATACTCTTAAAAAGCTTTTGAACAGGTTTTTGTAGTGATGCCATATAATAATCATTTTTTGGTTCCTCAAGAACCTTTAAAGAAGCATTTTTTAAATCAAATCAAAGCACCTTTTTCCTCTATAAAGAACCTATATTGGAATTGAGAAGTCACACAGATGTTTAAAGGTTCTTCATGGAACCATCAATGCCAATAAATGACCGCTATTTTTAAAAATAGTTTGGTCAATCTTCTATTGATATACTTCAAAGCTTTTCTGAAAAGAGTCTCCATGCAAACATTATATGATTTGAAAAACATGGATTGCGTTCAAAGAGATTTAATTCATTCCATCCAGCAACAGGATCAATATTGTTCAGGAATCCTATGAATTCAAATCAACAGCCCTGAAATCATGGTCCGTCTGGTCCAGTTCGTTACTCGTCTTCATAGAGGACCTCATCAATAAGAATATCATGTTCACCCACTGGGACTTCAGCACACAGCTGCTCTTTGAAAGCCAAGGCAATGGTGTACGGCTTTCCCTTAGGTGCGTCCTACAGCGCTCCAAATACGTGTCATAGAAACCCTTTCCTCTGCCAAGCCGATTCCCGTTCTTATCAAATCCCAAACCAGGCATGAGGATAAGATCTAGTCCTCCTGTAACAAAATTAGAAAGGAAAGTGTAATTAAATAAGATTATGTGGATTATGCAGATTTGTTTTTGGAGCTGAAATTACACCATTACTGCACAATAGAGTGAATTTTGAAGTTCTTAAGAACCAAAAACATGCAGGGAGGCCAAACTAACATCTGTGTGCTTACAGACAAGAGTTTGAAAGATAAAAGTGTTTTTTTTTTTATAGAATTATTCTGGTTATTTGTATGCATCATGCATGTTTCCTAATTGACAGATATAACCAATGCATGCATATTTCTGACTTAGCTACTTGATCATTGCAGATGCAATGACAGCTAATTAGTGGATAATTATGTTATTATAGAATAATGTAGCAATAAAGAAAATATGTATGAACTTAAATTTTTCTTTTGACCTTTGACCTCTTTAATTTTGACGTCTTGAACCTCTTCAATGAAGAAAGTAGCTTTTTTGCAGTCTATGCATAGCCAAAAAACATTCTACTTTTCCAAATCACACAATGAGCCACGTGAAATGTGATAGAACTGTTTTAAACCGAAGTTTCAGTGCAAAGGTTTGCTTGGGTATAGATTTAAGATATACACTATACATTTCATTTCACAATTTGGGCCACCACAAGAACCATGAGTAGAACAAATGTATAGGTAAACTGTTTGTTAATCAATGGTTAGACTTTATTTTGATAGTCACTTTAGACGTTCTACTAATTCTAAGTAACTTTTCAACTACATGTCAACTAACTCATTAAAGTATTAGCATATTATAGTAGACTGTCAGTAGACTGTTAGGTTATGGTTAGGTGCTTTGGGTTAGGAGAATAAGTTTACTTGTAGTTGCCAGGTTACTTAGTCAGTTGAATGTCTGTTGGGGGACCAACAAAATAAAGTGTTAGCAGATATGAAGCTGACAGTCTACTAATACTCTAATGACAGTTAGTTGACATGTAGTTGAAAAGTTACTTATAGTTAGTAGAATGTCTAAAATGGACTATCGAAATAAAGTGTTACCAAACCAATTTGTTGCAAATTAAATGCAAGTGGAGGCAGTGTCTATGCATATCATTCATGCATCCATTAGTATATAAACGGTCTCTGAACTGCATTCACTAATTTATGTACAAAATAATTTACTTTCTGCTTGTGTAAGCAAACTACATATTAAATTCACACAACCAGTTTCCTTAAAACACAAGCAAAGCGAATTCCTCCATTAATTGTTTGTGAACCCATATGTGCAGAAGTGTTGCATAAATGTTGCATTCATTTCAATACAAATGGATTTGTGTTCTGCTGCTGTAGCCCCAAGAACTCTAGATTTCGAATGACCACAATAGGCCTCGGTTATGAATAATCAATGGTTTTCTGCATTTTTGTAAATGCATCTGTATGTAAATTGTGCTTGATTTAAGTAGCAAATGGATTTACGTTCTGTCTACATTCATGAATAAGGCCCATTGGATATAAAGGCCTAACAAATCTGCCAATTTTGAAGATAACCCAAATGACAGTGGCCAGACAGTGTGATTTATTGGTTTACAAGAAATATGTTACGAGTCTGAATTAACACAAGCAAAACCATTAAATATTAATATCAACGACCTCACAATTGCAGCCTGTTCCTGCACCTCGTTCCATATTTCACTCTCGGCTCTGTTCTAATAAGACTGTCTTCAACATTCATTAATAATGTATCTACGCAGAATTATTACACATCACTCAACTTGATACGATTGTGTTGACAAATCGCAGAACAGTCGCTTTAAATAAAAAGTGTTATTAATTAGCCTGAACCAATTAGACAATCTCCAATATAAACAAGACAAGGTGTTTAATGTACAAGCCATCACAAATCCTATTCTTTTATCAGGTCTGCAAAACATGTTTTTCGGGCCTGCAGGCTTCATCTCAGAGCAAGGTTTCAATCTGAAAGTGCATCAGTTCTTTGCAGGATTTCAAATCTTGTTCTGTCTTTTTATCTCTTCATCTCATCTTTACCTGCCGATCCCAGTTCATGATCCTCTGGTGTAAAAGGTGGAGTAGAAAGGATCTGAAGAAACGCATATATATTTATAGCACAGACTGGTCTGGTGGTCTGTGCTGACAGAGGGCATGTCCTGCCATACTTACACCAGCTTTTGCACATAAAGACATGCCGTGACGCCGTTCAGATTGGTGCTTGC
>JAQIUQ010006697.1:27500-43361 GCA_030378365.1 Hybognathus amarus
TGCCTTGTGAACTTTGATTTGTTTTTATTGAGCTTAAGCAAACCCATTTTTTTAGTATTTGACATGGACCTTCTACAGCATTTTGGCTGTTTTTAAGTTAATTAAATAACAGATAAATTCAATATGATGGGATCATTTCCCCTCACCTCAATACATGTTACAAACTAAATTAAATGCAATAAATCAGCTAATAGTTACAACTAAAATATGATGAATTAGGTTGAGAATATAACAGGAGGTTGACAATATCTTAGCCAAATGTGCAGAATTCAGCTGTTTGGTAAACATGCATTTTATTTTACCCATTTTTTTATTTTTTTTTTATGGTAAGAGGGTAGTATGGAAACTTGATCTGCCACAGAATAATGTTTTTTTTTTTAAAGTTAAGTGTGGCTTTCTAACTCACAGTTCTGACTTTTTTCCTTTCAATTGAGAGTTTATATCTCACAATTTGGATTTCATATACTGACAATTGTTCGTTTAGAATTTGCAATTCTGAGTTTATAACCAAACTTCTGAGGGGAAAAAAAACGTCAAGAATTGTGTTTATTACTTGCAATTCTGAGTTTATTTTTCACAGTTCAGTTTATAGCTTGTAAATCTGCCATTTTTCCCCTCTGACTTTTCTCACCAATACAAGTTTATATCTTACAATCTAAGTTTTTTCTTAAAATATAGACTTTATTACCCACGTATGCAAGTTTGCATCTCACCATTCCAACTTTATTTCCTGCAATTTGAAGTTTCTAACTCGTAATTCTGACTTTTTTGCAGAATTGTGAGAAACCCTTTTTTTCCGTGGCAGAAACAAGCTTCTATAGGGCAGGTCTATTGTCTAAATCTTCTGGTCTAACTCACCTATATCTAGGGCTTCCTCTCTGTCTGTGTCCTCGTCTGCTGGCTGTCGGATGTTCCAGGATGTGAGGGGCAGCGTGTTTCATGTCCTCCATGTCTTGAAGTCGTAACATGTCCATGTGACTGCTCTTGGTGAGAGTATCTGGGAATGAAGCACACTTTTCCCCTCTTGAAGATGTCCTTGATGATGTCCTCTGTGCGCACCTCATCATGCATGTTCAGGAAGACAGCGACACGCTGGCTGGACAGGTATTTGGGATGCCTGAACAACTAGACATGAGTTTGGATAGTAAGTAATAAACACAAACCATATTTACAATAATTTATTTATTTATAATAAATTATTTAAAAATTACACTTGCATAATGTCTCTATATGAAAATAGGTTAAAAAATGCCTCAATAAGAAAGTAGTTTTGCAAATCTGATTAGGTTCATGAGAGTGTCTAAGACATGGTCAGAATTATTAGCACACTTGGTAAATATGAAAATAAATTTTTATTGTTAATCCCTTTTTTTTAAAAACAAAAACAAAAATCACAAAAACAATTATTTAATTTAAGAAAAATGTGAGGGAAATCTCTTTATGAATTGATGTTTTTCTCCAATACACATTGGCCACAATTAATGGGACCCTTTTATTGAATACTTTAAAAGGTTACAGCTCTGGGTTTTCTCCTAAAATACCTGAAGAGATCAGAGACCATTCCTCCACACATAATCTCTCCAGATCCTTCAGATTCCCAGCTCCATATTGATACTCTCCTCTTTGGTTTTCTGAAGGGTTCAGCTCAAGGGACTGGGACGGTCACTGGCAGAAGCTTCATGTTATGCTCAGTGACCCATTTTTGTGTTGATTTTGATGTTTGTTTTGGATCATTGTCCTGATAGAAGATCCAAGCACCAATCCCATTATACGATTTCTAGCAGAACCCGCCAAATTTAGATTTTCTTTGTGGTTAATATTTAGAGAATCCATGATACCACGTATTTGAACATGATGTCCACAGGACTTCCATCAGAAATAGGCCCACAAGGTTAAAGATACAGGCAGTATGGATCTGAATCAGTATGGATTGAGTACTTTTATCCCTGTTTGCACCAAACCAATCTGGTGGGTTTGCTGCCAAAAAAAAACTGGAGTTTTTTTTTTTTTTCAGTTTCATCTGACCACAGAAACAAGGTCCTCGATTCAAGTCAAGTAAATTAATATAGTGCATTTCACAATATAGATTGCATCAGAAAGCAGCTTCACAGTATCAATCAAAACATAATAACAATGTTTGTTTCTTAGTGGAAAAACTAAGAAACGAACAGATCAAAAAGGATAGACAATGCAAGTTTATTTTCACAGCATTCGATTGATATTACCAAGAGTTCCAATAATTCTGACCATGTATGCATGCGCGTGTGTGTGTGCGTGTGTGTGTGTGTGTGTGTGTATATATATAAAATGTGTAGCTCTGGATAAAATTAAGATTCCACGCCAAAATTCCATTATTCAAAGCCTGACAACAGTCCTTCTGTTTTGTTATTTTGACCAGTTGTCGTTTTCTGCAAATAAATGCTCTAAATGACAAGTTTTTTTTTGGGAATTTGGGAGAAATGTTTGTAGTATTTTATAGAATAAAACAAAAATGTTAATTTTACCCAAACACATACCTATAAATAGTAAAAGCCTCTTAATTTTAAGTCTCTTAATTTTTTTCATAGCTGTACAAAAATGGTTTTAAGCCAGTTGTTTATATCTTCTGCTGTAGTGTGTCAGTAGGAAATGTCAGTTTACATTTCCAAACATAATCCATTTATGTTTACATTTCCAACCATTATAATCCAGTGAGATTTTGTATGCACATTTACTTTTTGTTTTTCTCTAAACAACACCCCCAGCACTTCCTTGTGCCCCCTGGAAGTCTGGACCGAAGTTTGAAAAAAAAACCCAAATAATAAAAAGTGAATGTATCTGCACATTTGCTTTGCTCGAAAATATTTGCAACAAAATAACATTTGTATGGTGTATACAGTATTATGTAAAGTTACGAAGTATTAGCGTATATATAGAGATCCTATGTGCAAACTACCGTAAGTAAGTTACTATTCCGTATATTCCAAGACCCCTGAAAGCTCGTGTCGCTCAGCTGACACATCGATGACATTTACCTTTTGTGAGACAACTCGAGACTGTCTGAGTTTCTCCTGATCACTCACTGCAGCCACTCGACTCTTGATTTCTCTTCTTAAAGCTTGTTTTGCTGCACGCAAAGCTGCCATAATGAATCTGCACTGCTCAAATCCACTCAGACTGCAAACAGACACTTAAAAATACAGATCGTTGTCATCATTGCAGCAACTTAGTTAATTATTAACTCGTGAGAAAGTGAAAACATCAGTGGATTCTGCACATGAGCGTGTGATCTATTAATGCGGGATAGATTAGTCGTACTGAAATGGCGTGGCCAGTGTAAAATGGATTAGCCATCCTGAGTGGGCGGAGTCAGTTTACAGCTCATGCCTTTCGAGGAAAGGTAAACATTCAAGGGAACTCACCTCCAAATTAAAAGTCTTTTGAAAACCCACCCTGTTGTTACAAACTCGATTTACTTTAATTTATTCCGTGGGAAAGACATTATGATTTTTGCCAGACTTTTAAGGGCCGACAATCTGAGTTGCCCTTCTCTTTTATTTCGTCTTTTTTGGCAAACAATGAAAGTGAATGAGCACAGACCATTTGCCCAACCTTTGATGGCCTATGGTATTTATTTATCCTTTATTTTACCAGGAAGGTCCCACTGAGATTTGGCCAGGATGACTGTACCAAAGTTTCACATAAACACAAAATACACATTAAATTAATAAAGTATGTGTGTTTGTAACAACAGTGAGCACAAAATGAGAGGATTTTATAATTATTTTATATTGTAACTCAGACTAATGGTATGATTCATATCAATAATACAAAGCAATTCTGAGTGTTGTGTTTAATAAGTCATTTCTAATTTTACCTGGTAATATATATTTCTAAACGTAACTTTAAAATAATAACAATACAATAACATTCTGGAAGTATAAAAAAAAAGTCAAAAATATGTTTTTTATAAAAGGAACAGTCCCAACGAGATACGTAGTACATATTCATTTGTTGTCACAAAAGGTGCCTCTATACCTTTAAAAACATTTTTAAACTTGTGAAACGATATGTCACATGGGATAGTCTATACTGAAAACTATAAAGTCCCATCGTGACGTCACCGAGTAGGTTAAAGTGGGGGCTGGAGTGTCAAAACTAACAAACAGGCTGTTTCTCGGTGGGGGAAGGGAAGCTGGTGAACGCCGAAAACACTTCGCAAACATTTTAATAGTGCAAGACAATAAACCAAACTCATTTAACCCAGCGGCATTGATATACTAACCGTTCGAAGTCGGGAGGTGAGTGAAAATGCGAATGTTAATCAATTGAATCAGTGAAACAGCTGCGGCGTTTTGTGATCTGTTAGCCAACTTGACAAGAGCAAACCTGTTGTTGTATGGTCTCGTGGCAAAAGCTACTTCATAATTGCCTAACTTTATTTATTCGTAAGATAGCAATTTTAGTTGTTAGTTTAGAAAAGCTTTGTCACTGACAAGCTAATCTCGAGAACATTAAGTTCATGTTAGAAAAGTAAACATTGGTGCAAGTAATACGTTGTCCATTTGCTGCTAGTTAACGTTACTATACTGCCTTTTAGTTCGCTTGGTCTGTCCAAAAAATCGCATACAAAAATGTTGTCTATAAGAAATCCACATGCCAGATGTTAAAACTTCTGTTTGTATCATTAGGGACGTAGCTGGTTATACATTTTTAACATTTCCCATATACCGGTAGTGTGCTAACCCGTAATGATCCCAAAACCGTCCACGATATCAATCAGCATGCACCTTTCTTTAACTTTACTCGTAAAATAAAGAAAATATCGATGTCTGATTTGTGTCGAATGAGTTCTGCAGAGTCGATTCCAATCAATGAACAGTTCATAAAACGGTCTGGAGGTTTCATTTATTACAAAGACCGAATTGGCCTTTAAATGAACTGTTCAAATGAACCGATTCGCATGTATGAGTCGGACTGAACATGACTGGAAGATCGTGATCACGCACATGGGTGTGGCTTACAGTACGCAGCCAATAGCGTTTCAAGTGGGCGTGTACGTAACCCTTTCTATTATTACTCAATGTGTTTTACGATGTCCAGCTTTCATTTAAACAGCTAGCGAGAGTAAGCTAACAGCTTACTTAGTAGATAAACAGTCAGAGGTGCTCACTAAACCATTTACCAGGTCAAGGAAGTCAAACGTATCGACATATGAGCGAGATATTACGTTGAAAATCTGCTTCTTGCGGTGTTGTCATTTATAGTATATGATTATTTAAACAAAGGTCAATGAATGTAAATAGTGCCAGAGTTACCGTGGAAACCCGATTAATTCCGTTGCTCAGATCTACTGTTAGTGTTACAAGTTATTTTTGTAGTCAGTCTAACTGATAGTGAAACATTATCATTGTGATTTAAGAAGACTATAGGCTTTGTCTTAAACACTGAGTATTTACATGTACTCAATTCTGACTGCAAACCTATTACAATGTAGTCACATTTGTTTAAAAAATCCAGTTACACAAAATGTGGACAATGTTTAGACCTGGCTTTATCGTTGTACATTTGTTATTGGATCACCTGAGATAGATGCCCATTCTAGTTGTAAATGAGATGAGTTTCTGACCTTCAGGAAATGAAATGCGCTCAACTTCCCTCTTCCCTATGGAAAGTACAAGTAAATCATTTAAAGTGTACTGTGAACAAGTTACACCCAAAGTTTATGTTAGTAGTTTGATATTGAACTCGAGTAGTAATAATTATGATGCTCTTGGTCTTGGTTAGTCTTCTTGACTTCTGTGATCCTGTTGCATGAAGCTGGAGAGAGAAACTGAGAGTGTCTATCTTACTTTTGATCTAGTGCCAGGGCATGTCGCTTAATAACCTTCTCACAGGGTAACACATGTGAGCACAGCGGCTTACTGTACACTAGCCAGACAGTTTAGGTTTGTCTGCGTCTTGTTTTTGATGAGTGTGATTTGAGTAATTTAATTGTTCTGAAGCAACTTCAATTGCTTGGTGGCTTAAGTTTGTAAACTTAAAACAGAATTAAGCTATTTTTTATGCCTTATGCCACTAGGTCCGACTTGAAACTATTTTAAAGTTGATTTAAAGCTGCTGTTTGGCTTAAACATTGACTGAACACTTGATATGTTGAAGCATCACTCTAGTGCTACTGAAATCTATTGAGTGTTTGTGTGATGCTAAAGTCAACATGGAAGCAGTAGTGACTGTATTTTCATATGTTTCTAGTGTTAAAGGTGCAATGTGTAAAAATGTAGTATCTAATACAAATGCAATATGACATCAATAACTGTGTTCAGTGGTGTATAAAGACCTTACTCGATAATCTGTTGTGTTTTTATTACCTTAGAATGAGACATTCTCACAGAACAGTGACAATGTTTTACACTCTTGGCTTACTCTGGCTATTCTCTGCTGTCTCAGACGACAATGTTTGTCCCGTTTTTGCCACCATAGCTTCTTTGAAAAGGAGGGGTGAGCAGGGGGCTGAGCTCCGAACCGCTAGATGTCGCTAAAAAAATACACACTGGACCTTTAAACCAAAAGCATCCATCTAGTGTGATCCAATCTCAAGTGGGCAGGCAGACAAATCAGTGTTTATACCTGGTTTGTTCATTTTATTTAATACAATTTTATTTTATATTTAATAAAAAGTCTATCTGTCTGTCTTCGCTCTATCTGTCCATATGTCTGTCTGTATCTATCTTCTCTTGGTCTATGTGTCTGTCTTTCTCTCTTGGTCTATATGTCTCAGTCTGTCTCAGTCTGTCTACTCTATCCATACTATCTGTCTGTCCATTCTGTCTGTCTGTCTTGGTCTATTGGTTCTGTCTGCAGGGCTCGACATTAAGGCTTGTCCGCTTGTCCGGGACAAGTGGATTTTTTGCAGGACAAGTCGAAGAGAAAATTAGTTGTCCGACCGGACAAGTTAAATTTCAAACAAAATAAAATGCCATGTTACTTCTTGTTATGTGCCACTCGTTACATCTATTTTACAGATTTAATTTTACCGATTTGAAACAAACACATTTTTCACGCTGCCTGTGAATGTCCTGAATGTGACTCACAGAAAGACGCAGCGCCAGTATAATGCGCATGCACGGCAGCGCGCAGAAGTTCTCTTTCGCGCTTGAACAAACATCAACACACACAATTAAGCCACAATGTCATTTGTCTAGTATCTTCATAACATAAGAGCAGTCTTATGATGGACATAAAGAGTTGTGACTCGTAGAGAATGAGGCGCGTGTGAAGATTCAATGTTCTCTTCCACAACAAATGCTCTTAAAGGGCCAGCTACCGATGAAGCGTTCTGTCAGTAAAGTTAAAGAGGAAGAACAAAGGGAACAGAGATTACTCTCACGCTCTTGACTAAAGAACTTGCGTAGCTTCAATAAGTAGTACGTGTATGTTAGGGTGGTTAATCTGTCTGATTTCCCGATTCGAATTTGAATTACGATTATTGAAAATCCGATTCGATTTACAGTCGAATTTCGAATATACGATTCTCGAATTAGCGATTTTTGATTTTCCATTTTACAACAGTAAACAAAAATACACTAGACCAACATATGTTTATATTAGCAGCAGCATCATTTTGGTATTAATTGCACTTTTTGTTTGTGCAAACCATTATCTTTAAATAATTTTTTGAACAATTGTGTTGCATTATAATGCAAAGGCACCTGGTTCTATTAATTGACAGCATTTAAAATGCA
The DNA here is from genome assembly GCA_030378365.1 of Hybognathus amarus. Lineage (NCBI taxonomy): Eukaryota > Metazoa > Chordata > Actinopteri > Cypriniformes > Leuciscidae > Hybognathus > Hybognathus amarus. The sequence continues at coordinate 35,225 of JAQIUQ010006697.1, forward strand.
TTTTGTGATTTCCTTCAATTGAAAATCTTTGAAGCAAGTTTGTGGGGCTTGAAGGGCACCTGATTCAGAGAATCACCAAGAAATTCAAAAGAACAGCATTTATCTGAAATAGAAAGCTTATGTAACATTAAACAATACAGTTCAAAAGTTTGGAGTCGAGTAAGAATTTTTCTTAATTTTTTTGGGAGAAAGAAAAAGAAATCTATACTTTTATTCATCAAGGATAAATTAAATTATGTTGATCAAAAGTTACAGTGAAGACATTTATAATGTTACAAATCGATTATCTGAATCTTTTGTGTGTGTGACTATAAATACTTTCCTTTAAATGTACAAAGTAATGACCCATAAAGAATTAACGTACAATATATTTTATTAGTATTCCAAAGAACCAACAGGAAAATAAACGTGTGCCTGAACTAGGAGCATAACTTTAACTTACTTGTAGTAAATTAATATTATAACGACCGGTACAGCCGAGTGTTTTTCCTCCTCTGGCTGGAAGCGTGTCATATGGCTTCTCATATTTGTTGTGTTTCCGTCGTTTCAGTTTATTCTACAAAGCTTACAACTAGCGTGGCTCTTGCCCAGTTCCTTTCCCCCTTTCAACTTCAGAAGCCAAAATATTTCCACACGTCAGCTTTTAACCTAACAAGGAGGGTGTTTGGATCTTGCGCGCCATCGCGTTCTCTGTTATGTGCACGCGTCAGACGGTCCGGTCACTGCACTTCTGTCTTTCGCGTTCCAGTGGATATTACGTTTTTATAAATGTATATATAATTTTTTTTTTTTTTTTTTTGGAAAATCGATTTTGGGATATTTGTGAATCGATTCAGGTACGATCCACGTCCGCATTCGCGATGCATTGAATCGAATTTTTCCCCACCCCTAGTGTATATATAATTTAGAATTTATGCAGCGCAGACTGTTTGATAACTTTATTCAATTTCTGTATATGTCCTACCTGTTAGACAGTTAATTTTTTATCCAGACATCAACGACTTATTGATCATTATAGGTGTTATCAATCATTTAGTTGTTATTGCTAATTTCAGAATTATCACTAATCTGTGTGTGCATTTGGTTTAGAACCAAACAAGTTGACTCATGAAACCATTTGTTTATTATATCGCAATTGCATATCACAACCGCAATATTGACCTCAATAATCGCAATATGACATTTTCCCCAAAATCGTGCAGCCCTAGATAAAATTATAAATATTTACCCGGACAAGTGACTTTTGTACATGGACAAGTGAAATATAAATTTACTTGTCCAAAGGACAGTACCTCAAAAAGTTAATGTCAAGCCCTGGTCTGTGTGTCTGTCTCTCTAGGTCTATATGTTTATATTTATCTATCCGTCTATTAATGTCCCCTTTCTCCCAACACAGTGAGGATAGTTCCTGAACAATATGAGTTTGAGACAGCTGTAGAGGTAGTCTTAGAAACGGACCCTTACAGGCAGGTGCAAAGACACAGTTAGAACATGTCAGAAGACAATCAGATAAGTGTCTTATTCACTCAAACATCTACACAGTGCAATTTAGCCATACACTCAGTATTCAAAGCACAGATCGTGGGCTCTGTAGCTCTTTTAAGGTGAAACAGACCATTTTTTTCTCATGCATTCAATTTTCTGTTGTTTAGCCCCAAAAAGAATAAATTATGACGATGATGATTTGACGTCAAAGTAACTGTGACTCCAGTGTGACCAATTTATTGGTGAAAAAACATGGCACCATGTACAATTGTGACTTTTTAATAGTAATTTTGTGTTTTGGTCTCTCCACAGGAAAGGGATATGGCTCAGGAGACCAATCAGACCCAAGTGCTTTGTTCTAATGGTTGTGGGTTTTATGGGAACCCACGTAATAACGGCATGTGCTCAGTCTGCTACAAAGACTCCTTACAGCGGCAGAACAACAGTGGCAGATCCAGTGATCCAGGTGAGTCAGAAGTCTCACAAAAATAGACTCTTTTCCAACTATTCTGTCTTAGCAAGTACTGTCTTACTTTTACATATGTAAAAATACAAAGGTATTTGATAATGTCAGCCAGTGGCATCAGTTCAGCAAAAGCTAAGTATGGCAAATGCTGATAACATCAACTCTTACTCCCTCTACATGACAATCCCACATCATTTCTTTCATTCCTGACCCTATCCTCGAATATCATCACAACAAGTACATCTACACATATTGAAGAGCCATTTGACAAATTGAAATGTATGAAATTTAAATTGATGCAAAGGTATAGCTGTAGCAGAGAGAAAAACAACCAAAATGCTGTTGACAAGAACACCAATCTTAAAGAGGTGGTTGATTATCATTTCACTTTTCTAACTTTAGTTCAGTCTGTAATGTTGCTGTTTGAGCATAAACAACATCTGCAAAGTCACAAAGTTCAAAAGAAAAGGGAGATCTTTTCTTTTAAAGAAATAGCTTTTTAAGGACTACAACAAATGGCTGGTGGGGACTACAGGACATTCCTCCTGGGTTAGTGACATCACAAACTCTAGAATTTACATAAACTACGCTCCTGGGAATGTGATTTATAGGCTGTCCAGTCAAACATTTAAATCATAAATCAACTCCATACGCTGATTTCACACAGCCGACATGGTGAAATGGTGGAAATTGTTGCTTTTAACCATAGGAGAGTTCGCGAATGTGATGGTGTATTGTTGTTCAATGTAGAAATGTTTTATTCTAAAAATGTACATACGTTTCTTTCATATTTTAGTCTATACGAAATTTATAAATTTACATATATGAAATTTATAAATTTACAAATAATTTTTAAAAATATATTCTGAACATAAAAAAAGAAGCAGGATTGAACTATATACATATCCTATATTGGATATTAACATCCAATAGTTTAAATCACGGCAGCAGCTTCAGGTTGGTAGTCCAAGACATTGTTGTCTATCTGTATAGATAGATAGATAGATAGATAGATAGATACTTTTATATACATTAAATATTTACCGAATGACTATTCTGAACATTAAAAAAGAAGCAGGATCAAACTATATACATATCCTGTATTGGATATTAACATTCAATAGTCTAAGTCACGGCAGCAGCTTCGGGTTGGTAGTCCAAGACATTGTTGTCTATCTGTACTTCCGGGTTTCGTCCCACCGGAGCCTCGCTTTCAATTTCAAAATGGCAGCTGCATGAAATCGGCGTATAGCTGATTCCAAGTGATCAAGGGCTTCAGGATGTTCCAATTCAGCATATTGCAGTTTCCGGCAGTAGTGGACACTTGTGCAACATAAGCAATGACGTACATCATAGTGAACGAGACTGAGGGAAGTTAGAGAGTGTTGGGTTGTCAAGACAGTTTATGCCAATTGATGACTAGAAGATAACTACACAAGCTACATACATTCATCAACTAACCATTTATAAATATCCTGTTGCATACTTGGCACTTCTCCTTGAGTCTCCCCATCATTGTCTGACTCCAGGTTTAACATATAAGGCTAAACGTGTTTGAAATTTGCCCTCTGTGCTGGGAGCATCAGCTCATTCGGCATTTAAAAGGGCACACAAAAACAATGCTTTTGGCTCACCCCTCACAAAGTGACAATTTTAACAATATACAAATATATGTGGTGTATTTTGAGCTAAAACTTTACACACATCAGACTTATTTTACATCTTGTGAAAAGGGCATTATACCACCACTTTAAAACAAGTGCTGAATAGATTTTTGGGGGTTGCATTATACAGTAGAAGCTTTAAAAAAAAAAAAAAAAAAAAATTATGGTCTTGAACTGCATTGTGTCTATTGCTAACTCTGAGATTTTGTGTGTGGGTAACACTGCCCATAATGAAATATCATTAGGCCAAAAATCCTGCCTGTCTACATCAAAACATTTTTGATAAGCTGTAATTTCATTATTCTCTTCAGCATTTAACCTTCATTCATAAATGCAATGCCGCCAGTAAGTTGTTCCGTCATGCCTGGTTGGGAAACAGTGTCATAATGAAAAGTGTCTCAAAAAACAAACCCTCACATAAGAAGTGGAAGTGTTGACATTTTGGGTTTCCTGCTCTTTCATTGCCTGCAGTGTCTTCCAGCATAAGCAGTAAAGGAGAATCTATGACTGTACAATCGACGCCACAGCATGAACAAAACAGGTACAACATCTTCCTCTTTACCACCCCTCCACAATTTCTCATAGCAGTTGTGTAAGTTGTTGCAATTGCATAGGATCTAGTTAATTTGTGCAACTTTTAAATCAGAAGGGCAAATAAAATCTTGTTTTCAGCCCTATGTATCGTTCTGATCTACCATTTTGAATGGGTTCCTATGCAGTTTGGAAAAATATGGAATTTGATTTATTTCTAGGTGGATAAGTATGGAAAAATATTTGTTTCCAGACTATCAACCCTATCCTGTTTTCTAAAACATAAAATGAAGGGTTTCTAAAAATAAAGCCAGAGTTGTTTTCATGGCAAAAATATAGTGATCCTTTTGTGATTGTTAAACACGATTGAATAAATTCAAGGCACACTTTTATTATGCAAAGCTCTTTGTCTTGTACCATAAGCAAGTCTCTTGAACTTCACTAAATGAATGTGCGTGTGTCACTCAAACCAGCAACAGATAAAGGAACGAACAATCATCTAAATCAGACTGTACTTTGCTGTTTGGTGATCAACATCAAACCATGATTACAGTATCAAACCGATGTGAGGTGAATATATGCAGTTTATAATGTGTTTTATGTTTTGGTTACACATTACTTTAAGGTATCATTTAAGTACTGAATAATAATAATTAACTATATGTATTTACTATTGGGTTATGGTTAGGAATGGGGGTTGGTTTAGGGTTAATACGTGTAATTATGCATAATTTATTGCTGTTACTACAGTGACTGTATGTTACATGTAACAATGACACTGTAAAATAAAATGTTACCTAGGTTTCTTCTCATTATGTAAGCGCATGTTATCACTAAGAAAATCAATTAAAAAAATCCCTGTAGAAAATAAGAATATTTACAGATGAGAGATGACTAAATTAATGCTTTATGAATCAACAAATATGGTCTCAGAAACCTACAAGTTTAAAAATTTGAGTGTGGAAAAATCAAGAATTTTTGAAATATACACATACATGCATGCATATGTGTATGTATGTGTATATATACACATACATGCATACATGCATCCATATATATATATATATATATATATATATATATATACACATATATATATATATATATATATATATATATATATATCGTTGACAGCCCTAATATTTATTAATAAATAAATATATAATTAAATATTAATAAATAAATATATATATATATATAATCGTTTGACAGCCCTAATATTTATAAATAAATAAATAAATATATATATATATATATATATATATATATATATATATATATATATATATAAATAAATATTAGGGCTGTCAAACGATTACACACATGCTTGTACAGTATATATTTAAGAAATATTTTAATGTATATAGATTTATATAAAATTTGTATTATATATAAATATTTTATATACCGGTATATAAATAATACATGTTTTTAAATATACATGCGTGTGTTTTTTTATTTTTTTTATACATGTGTTTTGATTCTTTTGTTAAACTCTGGTATTACATATTGCATAACGTGAAGCTGTTTTTGGCCTGATGCCAGACTTGCTCATTTATAAATGGTCTTATTTTTTTTCATTTTCCAAGTTCCAATTAAATTGACAAAATATGCCAATCAAATGAGTACCATTTATTTGTAATGTATTCAATTAACAGGATTACCCATAAATAGGCATTACAGCATGGTTATTAAAATATTTTCTCATTTAAATTCCAGCTGTAATATAAAATGATTCATCCTGTGATATAAGGTTTTGGTCTTAGCACCCACTCCTACATGTTTTACACTGTTATGATGCCTTTTCACTTATGTAACATAATATTTTCTCCTCATCATCCTCTCCAGTCAGTGTTTCTCAACAACAGCAGCAGTTACACATAAAGACGGCGCTTCAGTAGCAGCTCAATCAGGCCTGAAAATGCCAGGTACCTTCCCTTTTCATTTTGACCCGTTTATTATGTCATCCACCGCTCCAAAACCAGACACTGAACAGATTACCATGACACAGAGAGAGACAAAAGCTCTCCCAAATTCCATAGAAACATCTGATTGTTTGCTTTGAGATTGAGACCAGGCTAGAAAGTGTTCAAAGTTAACTTTTTACATTTGATTACGTTGTCATCTTTTTTTCAGGGGTAAACAGGCGTACGTTTCTTTGTCGACTGATCATAGGACTCTTGTTTGTTACTTAATTAGGTAGAGTTGTTTATTAGAGAGGTTAATGATGAAAGTCACCAAATAACGGAGCACACTGGTTTAGCAAACTTAACTTTTGCCAGCAAACTAATGCTAGTTGAGTAGTTTCTTTTACATATGGGTTCTCCACATTTGAGATTGTTCATCCAGAGTCGTTCATCAGGCCTAATCCCTTTGCTGCACTGTTTGACACTGTTATTGATCTGAATTGAATCCACATTAAACTGACTTGAGCTGAATAATGGCACCATTGTGAAGAAAAGATAAGGGAAGTACACCCTTTTGAATTCTATGGTTTTAGCAATCAGGACATAATGAAGAATAATCTGGTCATTTCTGATGTCTTTCCTCCTTGGCATTGTCTTAGCAAGCACCAAGAAACTGCCAAAACGTCTGTTTTTATAGAGTTGGTCATGCAGATGATTAATTAATCAGGCATTTGATTAGCAGCGCCTGACTGTTACTTAAACTCTTTATTCCTATGAAAGCTTTAAGGTGTACTCAGTTTTTCACACATGCCTTTCTCATTTTGGCCAAGTTTTTGTTAAATAAACTATGAAAGTGTAATATTTCAAGTGGTGGTGTTTATCTGCAGCTATATTTTCCTAATTTTAAGACCTGCCAAGGACCAGATGTTTTTTTTTTTATGTCCGAGATAGTAAAACCATAGAATTCAAAATGGTGTGCTTTCTTTTTCACATGACTGAAGCGCAATTTAAACTCGTTTCAAAATAGATGAACTTTGCAACATCAACACAGTTATTGAACTGAATTTAAACAATATTACTAAATTGAATTGAATGACATTGTTCTCTTCTGTAGAGCTGATTTACAGCGGAAACTGACTTGACTGACTTTTCTTATTTGAAAATGTATGTAAAACTTAAAAATAACATTTAAACCAGGGCTTTATAACACAGGGTTACATCTGTGTATACTAGTGTTAAGTCTTTGAGTTTATGGACCCTTCATGTAGACTCTTTAGGGTAAATGATTTGTGTGTTTGTTTGAATAGAAGTATCATGCAGTAAACTGGCGAGAAACGTTCTAGAATCCCACCACGGGAAAGCTGCTTACAGCGGGTAGCTCATCGCTGGAGGATGGCACATCGAGAGGAAAGAAGAAAGCTTAGTATGAAACTTCTGAACCCACAGAAGCAGTGTCCGGTGAGTACAGAGTTCATATTTATCGGTTTGATTCATGCTTGCCATTACTTCCTGAGTTATGAGAACACATGATCCTCCAGCACGTTCTGATCAGTAAAATCTGAGGAAAAGTTTCAGACATAAACCGGGTGCCAATCAAGAATTGTTGATGTTCACAATCTCATTAAGATGGTCTTCTTGTTGGCAGCATTTCTAAATCTTTGCCACCTGTATTAAACTCTTAACAGCCTCAGAATGTAGATGTCTCGGAGCAAAGCCCAGATGTGCCAGAGCAATCCAAACCCAAGAAGAATCGCTGCTTCACCTGCCGCAAGAAAGTGGGGCTCACTGGTATGCAAAATTATATACTATACATTATTGATTTATATGGTGACACTTTATAATAAAGTTTATTAGATAACATTAGATAATGCATTAACTAACATGAACTAACCATGAGCAATACATTTGTGGAGTAATTACAAAGGAGTAATTCACTTAAAAAAAATCAGTTGCTGATAATTTACTCACCCCCATGTCATCCAAGATGTCCATGTCTTCTTTTCTTTTTCAGTTGAAAAGAAATTAGGTTTTTGAGGAAAACATTCAGGATTTTTCTCATATAATGGACTTCAATGGGAACCAAA
>JAQIUQ010006698.1:7500-61754 GCA_030378365.1 Hybognathus amarus
ATTACCAATTTTAAAAACCAGTTGTGCTGCTTAATATTTTTGTGGAAACTGTGATACTTTTTTTAGGATTCTTTGATAAATAGATAACAACAGTTTATTTGGAACATTTATCCGTTTTAATGTATCCCATACACCTACTGTAAAATCACAGACACTTAAATTGCATTCTTATGACTCATAAAGGCCTTGCAAACAATAACACAAATGTTTCTCTCCTACTGAGTCTAAAGCTGATGAACGTAAATTTTTGACTGTTAACTTCTGCCATTTTGACCATTTTTCTCTCAAATGTTCTTCTCATGTGCTCCATTTTAGATGTTGAGATGGTTTTACCTATCATTATCCTCCCTGACATCCTTGTTGTCTTGTTGTCTTGTGCAGATTTCAGATTAATGTTCATGGATGAAGTCTGGCTTTGTTTTAGTCATCCATAAGCACATCGGCCTCTTTCTCCCCTGTCTCGTGGGTACAGAAAGAAGTCAGGGATTTTACAGAGAAAGACACTGCCACACATATGAGAATGGGCTGCATTAAGGCCACATTTACACATAGACACAAACCCCCACCGTCCATCCGTCCGTCCGTCCGTCTCCCTCCCTCCATTTTCAATAATAACATTGTGCACACAACATCTTTTTCAAAACTGTTGTCATTTACATCAACCCGCATAAATATGCCGTTGAGCGCCATCATAACTATGCCAAACCTATGGGCGGCAGTGTAGGGAGAAGGATAAAGCCACTCAAGCCAATCAGAATCCGTTGCTCTCCTTCCGCCTCTGCTCCTCGATATAGTGGAGCAGTTGTATTTGTAAAAGTAAAATGAGTACCACCTTAACAGCATCCATGTATCAGTAGCCAAACAAACTGTAAACATGGGGCGCTCACATGACGTTAAGCATTTTATGGCGCATAATGTGAGAACCTAAATCGCGCTCTCCCAGTTGACACGGCAACACATAACCGGCGTTAGCAGAAATCTCCACTTTGGCCGTAATTTTTAGAAATAATAATTTTCCGTGATAAAAACGGGTTTTTGTGTAAATGAGAGGCCAAACCACAGGGAAATATCTGTGTCTTCCCTTCGTGTAAACGGGGCTTAAGACCGCTCTGGGTTTGATTGCAAGGTTGGGATTTCCCAAAATATGGAACTGCAACCACGGCGTATTCGATTTTCCAGAGCTAATCTACAGTAATATTGACTTTATCTGGGAATCTCTCTTACGCAGACCACGCTGTGACAAAGGTCTTAAATCCAGAGCATTGCTAATTCCTCCCGTTTCCTCTTCCACAATCCAAGGTCTTGCTCAGTAAAATCTCTCATAATTTGGTCACAGTACTTTTTTTTTTTACACTTTAGCACAACACAAGACAACTAATATTACATCAACAAGCCCAGCAGAGCCAGGCACACAGTCAGATCAGTTTTATGTTCTGTTCACTTCCTCTACGACTTAATAGACTCACTTTTATTTAACACAACCTCTGCCTCGCCGTATCATATCACCAATGCTGACCCAGCTTATTTTATTATCATTTCAAGAAACCCAGTAAACCTGGCAGTGTTAAAACTGAACGAGCAGGGCCTGTTGGACAAATTGAAAAACAAATGGTGGTACAGACAAGGGAGAGTGTGGCAGCGGAGGAGGTGATTCCAAGGTCAGCCCCAATATGAGCTATCCAGCGGGTAACCACCACCTTCGGGGGGTAACCGGCAACCTCAGTTAACAAACACCTCGGCTGCAGTTGGACACCAATTGAACATATTACAACTCGTTTTTTGTTTAATGCTGAATTGAGGCATTCAAATGATTGACAGTCAATTATAATATTGAGTATCACACTCAAAATTGTGCAAATCCGAGTGTTTTCGATTCTTTTGCCGGTTACCCAAAGTGATATAGTAATACACATCTTGCAGTAGGGAGAAAGGTCACAAAAGCTAGATGGAGTATTAATGCATATCACTTTGGCAGTGGCAGTTTTCAAACTCTGTGACTGTGCTGTTCTTTCCCTTTTTCTGCTTTTGTTTTGTTTGTTTTCTTTTCTATTTATCCTGTAGACATGTAGAACATCAAAAAAAGTAATTATGGGTGTATGTTTGCTTAAATGCTGAATAACATAAGATAACATGGGTAATGTTATTTATGTTATTTTCCTGGTTGAAGAATCCCCGTAAACCTAGCGGTGTTGAAACTCAATGAGCAAGCCGTCTTAGACAAACTGAAAAACAAATGGTGGTACGATAAGGGAGAGTGTGGAAGCAGAGGACTCCGCCAGAAAGGTCAGTTCACTCATTGGTCCTTTCCCTCACTTAGAGATACAGCTTTAGTGCTTTACTAAAGGCCCTGTCCTCCTCTCTTTTAAACACACACCACAGCCAACGCTCTTGTGCTCCAATCTGCCATTTACCAAGAGACTTGTGCTTACTGTCATCACGTTGCTGTCTGGCCCCTATTACTTCCCACATTACAAAATAGATGTGATGCTTGTGGGGTATTTATAGAAATAGGCAACATAGTGTTTTTTTTTTCTTCACTCGCTTCAGTGCTTGGTTCTGTGCTTGCCGCATTTACAAATTATTAAGCTCATTTGGTCGCATTTCCTGAACCGTGTTTACGTACATATTCATGTGTAAAACTCAAACCTCTTCACTCGTAAATCATGTGTTCATTAATAAATTCACTCGCTTAAAGATAAAAATTTACTCCAAGGTTTGAATATTATATTATATTATATTATATTACAAATACAAAATTGTATTATATAAATGTAGTACATTTTATATACAGTATCTCACAAAAGTGAGTACACCCCTCACATTTCAGCAAACATTTTAGTATATCTTCTCAAGGGACAATTCTATAGAAATAAAATTTGGATATATTTTAGAGTAGTCAATGTGTTGCTTGTATAGCAGTATAGTTACTGTCCTCTGAAAATAACTCAACATACAGCCATTATTTTCAAAATAGCTGGCAACAAAAGTGAGTACACCCTAAGTCAGGGGTAGGCAAGTTCGGTCCTGAGAGAGACTTGGACTTTATCCTGCAGAGTTTGGCTCCAAAACTGAAAAAACTCTCCTGCTTATAGCCTTAGTGATCCTGAATAAATTGATTTGCTTGTTCAGCTATGTTTGATTAGAGTGGGAACTAAATTCTGCAGGACAGTGGCTTCTTGGACCGAACTTGCCTAAGTGAACATGTCAAAACTCTGTCCAAAGTGTCAATATTTCTGCACGAGTAGTCTGAGCACCGCTTTAATCCTCCTAGGCATGGAGTTCACCAGAGCTGCACAGGTTGTTGCTGAGACCCTCTTCCACTCCTCCATAATGACATCATGGAGCAGCTGGATGTTAGACACATGGCGTATCTTACCTTCTGGTTGAATACGCCCCAAAGGTTCTGAATAGGGTTCAGGTCTAGAGATATACTTGGCCACTCCATCACCTTCAGCTTCCTCAGCAAGGCAGTTGTCATCTTGGCGGTGTGTTTGGGGTCGTTGTCATGCCGTTCGACCCAGTTTCTGAAGAGAGGGCATCATGTTCTGTTTCAGAATGTCATGTTGGAATCCGTGTTTCCCTCAATGAAGCACAGCTCCCCAGTACCAGCAGCACTCATGAAGCCTCAGACCATGATGCTACCAGTACCATGCTTAACTGTTGGCAAGACACAAGTTTCTTGGTACTTCTTACCAGGTCTTCGCCACCATCTGAGCCAAACAAGTTTATCTGAGTCTCATCCGACCACTGGAACAAGGTTCCAGTAATTCTTGCTCTTGGACAGGTTATTTTTAGCAAACTTTTTGCAGGCTTTCTTGTGAGCCAGCTTCAGAAGAGGCTTCCTTCTGCGACAACAACTTTTTGCAGTGTGTGATGTATGGTCTGAGCACTGACAAGCTGACCTTCTGCTTCTGTAACCTCCAAACCAATGCTGGCATTGGGTCTCATACGTCTGTTTTTTGAAGCCAGCTTCTGCACCTGATGCACAGCATGAGGGCTCAACTTCTTTGATTGACCCTGGCAAGGCCTGTTCCAAGTGGAATCTGTCTTGGAAAACCTCTGCATGACCCTGGCCTCTACAGTATCTCAGTTTCAGAGTGTTACCAATCTTCTTATATCCTGAAGCCTGGCCATCTTTGTGGAGAGCAACAATTCTAATTCTGAAATCCTAAAGACTTGCCATGAGGTGCCATGTTGAACATTCAGTGGTCAGTATGAGAGAATTGTACTCAAATCACACATTTTAAATGCTCTATTCAAGATGCACAAATTTGTATGGTCCTATCAAGCAGACAAAAACATGAAAATGATGAGTAGGACATGTGGCTTTGCATGGTTAAACGGCGTGCAGCTATTATTACGTAGGGTGTTCTCACTTTTGTTGCCAGCTATTTTGACAATAATGGCTGCATGTTGAGTTATTTTCAGAGGACAGTAACTATACTGCTATACAAGCAGCACATTGACTACTCTAAAATATCTCCAAGTTTCATTTCTATAGTATTGTCCCTTGAGAAGGTATACTAAAATGTTTGCTGAAATGTGAGGGGTGTACTCACTTTGGTATATATATAGAGTATATATATAAGCAATAAGGTATGAGACGCTGTGCTGTATTGTGAGTAAGTAACGGCTGAAGGGCGTTGTTAGGCATGACGCAAAGCAGAGTTAAATGGACAATACATTAAATGGACAATACATACATGTTAAATGGACAATACATAAAATACATAGAATTTCAATAATTAAGAAAAACCAATATGAAACACTGAGGTGCTCAGTATATTTGCTGGTATTTTTTCTTTTTTTTATGGTATCTGCTTCTTCCTAAACTCCTCCTCATAACAACAGCAACATATAAAGCCTAAAGCCACCCATTCATCTCAGCATGAGTAAATGGCAGTCTGGAGAGAAAAGCGTTGCCATGTAATGCCCTCTAACAGGATTGCTCTTCCCTTAGAGTCCTTCAATGCTGTCTTGTCTCTGTCCAAAGACAATGTGCATGCCAATGGATGAGACCTCAATAAGGTCACCAAACAGATGCATGTCACTGATTCCCACCACCCCTGACAGGACGTCTCTGCCACCAGAGACAGAGAGAGATGCCAAAGAGTCTCAGTTATGACCCTTGGGCAAGAAATCTTAACACAGAAGCCAAGAAATTCTATAATCAAGACAAAAAACTTGGTTTATACCTGCATGTTTTGAAATAATAAGGACTATATAATTTATATCAGAGGTATAGATATTGTTCACATGTAAACAGGTAGATATCTTTGATTTTATTCATATTTTATTATGAAAAATTTATATTTTTATTTATTTATAATTCTTTGTTAAAAATTAAACCACTATGCCAAGACAGTCAGAAAGTAATCGTTTGTTTTGTTCCAAGCTGATGCATGTGTTTGCATGATTTAGGAGGGTCTTTTCATTGCTGATTCATTTGAAATACTGTGACAGAATGAATACAATTTTTATCATAATATAAATATATAGCGAATGTATAAGTATTTTACATTTGGTTGAGTACATTAAGTGTAGATTATATCTTATAGCTGTAAATATCATGTTGTGTGTTTATTGAATAGCTGTGATTTAGAAAGAGATAATTTATGTTTGCTGCTGTCTTGTAGATTTGTGTGTGTTCATGTGTTTGTGTGACAGATCACAGTTCGAGTGTTTTATTGTCGTCTCTTGCTCTGCAGGATAAGACCAGCGCTCTGAGCCTCAGTAATGTGGCTGGAGTTTTCTACATTCTGATTGGCGGGCTTGGGCTTGCCATGCTGGTGGCCCTTGTTGAGTTCTGTTACAAATCCAGAATCGAGTCTCAAAGGATGAAGGTGTGTAAAAACCATTATAACCCATTTAGCATCTACAGCCCAGTGTAGTATAGTAGCAGTATTTATATCTATACACATTTAAAGGGATTGTTCATCCAAAAATGAAAATTCTGTCTGTAATTACTCACTCTCATGTTGTTCCAACCCCGTAAGACTTTTATTCATTTCCCTCTGGAACACAAATTAAGATATTTTTGATTAAATCTGAGAGCTGGCTCACTCGTCCATAGGCTTCTAAAGGGATTGAAACTTGCCGGCCAGAAAAAAGTTATTAAAGACATTGTTAAAATAGTCCACGTGACTACAGTGGCTCAATACTTTGATACTATTTTAACAATGTCTTTAATAACTTTTCTGGCCCGGCAATTTTCAATTAGCCTGACTACGCCAGACATCCTACTTCCGCTAATTTCATTTCGCTCTAGTGTTGCACGTTGCACCAATACTTCAAAAGTATTGTGATACTCGGCAATGAAAAACCTCACGATACCTAACATTTATTTGTATCAATCCTTTTATGAATGACCGCATTCCAGATTTGTAAGAGACGTATTTCATGTAGGTGTATGCAACGCACACTTCTAGCGCCTCTCTATGTACGTCTGTGTTTTTTCTCATCACGCACGCAGCAAAGAAGCTGCAGCTGTCATGAGACAAACACTACAGCGAGATGGCTGCATGCGCAAGCACAAGTGATAATGTGGCCGCGGTCAGTAGCGGAGTGGTTCAAGGCCGTGAGAGCCGGTCTGATAGTTATCTCTCTGCAAGTTGTTAGCAACACAATCTGGCGGCTGTACACAATAGTCTGCAGCGGCGAAGTTTGAAGCGCGCATCTGAGTGAAGATGGCGCTGCGACCTGCGAGCCGCAAAAGACTGTATCCATGTGATAGCACTGATAGCGTCGAAAAAGAGCGCTCTGCTCGATTTAAAAAAAAAACAAGAAGAGTGTTTGATAAACCTTTTAAATGGAGGTGATGTTGTGGCTCTACTCCCAACTGATTTTGAGAAAAGTTGAATTTATCAGTTGTTACCGTTACGTTTGCCTACGAAGCAAAGTGAAGTAGCAGAGTCTGTTAGTACCAGGCTAGAGGAACAAAGAGCTGTGTTTAAAAGATCTAATCCTAAGTTTGAGAGTTGGATACATATTTTTCTTGTTTCACTTGGCAAATATAAGTCTAGAGGCCGCATTGTAATCTGTGCATGCGCACGATTAACTTCAGATAATTGGCGAAATTCCGCTCGCATTATCAAGTGTTTACAGCAGCTTTACAGTGGAAGTTCGATCATAGATTTGAGTTTGATGCATGATGTCTGTGGTTCAGATGCGGCTGTGTCGGTGCATAACATATGTCATAAATAAACTTATCTGATTGGCTTACGGGTAACCAATGATTTTAAACTTTAGACAAGCGCTCCTAGCAAGAGAGAAAACGCTTATCTTTTATGCCATTCCAGACTCTGTCTATGAAGCAAAGTGAAGTAGCAGAGTCTGGTATATACTCCTTAGAGAGTCTTCTGAAGGGATTGAACCAGGCTAAGTTTCAATCCCTTAGAAGCCTATGAAGGAGTGATCTCAGATTTCATCAAAAATATCTTAATTTGTGTTCCGAAGCTGAACGAAAGTCTTACGGGATTGGAACAACATGAGGGTGAGTAATTACTGACAGAATTTTCATTTTTGGTGAACTATCCCTTCGATTATGGGCTTTGCATTTGGCACTTATAATGTTTTATAACTTCTATCGTATACTGACCTCACTTCCTCTGGGGATCTGGCAGAGGAACGTGTTGGCATTTAAGAGTAATTGTGGGTGGGTGTAAACATCATACCACCCACTGAGCCTCTCTCTAATCCTGGAGCACATTGCTCTTGAATGCTTAGAAAATTAAGAAGAATACACTAGCTTAGATTTAATTACCCACAAACCAATGTGGTGACTCATAATTTTAATTTAAGGTCTTTCAAAGGGAAATCTGAGAGGTAATTTTAAGACATGGTTTACAAAACACACAGCGTTGCATAAATATACTTTTCAGACAGCATGTAGGAACCACAATTTTGGTCACACTTGACATTAGCCATAACCTCTATTTAATAACTGCTAAAGAGTTTAAGGTATGTTTAGGAGTAGGGTAGGGTTACAGTCAAGGGTTAGGTTTTGGGGAAATGGTTGTGTTACTGTGAGGGGTAAAGTTAACAGTGTAACTACAAATGTTATTTAAATGCAACAACATGTACACTACCGGTCTAAAGTTTAAGATCGGTAAGATTTTTTATGTTTTTAAAAGAAGTCTCTTCTGCTCACCAAGGATATGCAATTTTTGATAAAAAATACACAAAAAACAGTAATATTGTGAAATATTATGCATGTTAATATATATTAAAATGTAATTTATTCCTCTGAAAAAAAGCTGAATTTTCAGCATCATTACTCCAGTCTTCAGTGTCACATGATCCTTCACAAATCACTCTAATATGATGATTTTATGCTCCAATAACATGTTTGATTATTATCCAGTTTTTTACATTTTTATTTCAGGATTCTTTGATGAATAGAAAGTTCAAAGAACAGCATTTATTTAATTAGAATCTTTTCTAACATTATAAATGTCTTTACTGTAACTTTTGATCAATGTAACTTATTCTTGTTGAATAGAAGTATTGATTTCTTATTTATTTCCCCCAAAATAAAATACAAATTCTTACTGACCCCAAACTTTTTAAAGGGTAGTATTTAATGTAACAAAAGCTTTCCATTTCAGATAAAAGCTGTTCTTTTGAACTTTCTATTCATCAAAAAATCCTGAAATAAAAATGTAAAAAACTGTTTTCAACATGGATAATAATCATACATATTTTTGGAGCATAAAATCATCATATTAGAGTGATTTGTGAAGGATCATGTGACACTGAAGACTGGAGTAATGATGCTGAAAATTCAGCTTTTTTCAGAGGAATAAATTACATTTTAATATATATTAACATAAAAAAGTCATTTTAAATTGTCATAATATTTCACAATATTACTGTGTTTTTTGTGTATTTTTTATCAAAAAATTGCAGCCTTGGTGAGCAGAAGAGACTTCTTTTAAAAACATAAAAAATCTTACCGATCTTAAACTTTTGACCGGTAGTGTATGTACATAAATCAACTGTATCAAATGGTTAAGTAAGACCACCTAATATAAAGTGTGACCACAATTTTAAAATGATTAGATTGCCATGATAACTTGACTACATTCTACATACATTCTTTTCCTGTGTTAATGTATGTCCTTACTGAAACAGTACATTTTGGTGGGGCATATAAAAATAGACCTAATATGACTGTTATTTATATTATTTTCTCTCTCTCTCTCTCTCTCTCTCTCTCTCTCTCTCATATATATATATATATATATATATATATATATATTATTTATATATATTTTCTATATTATTGTTATTTATATAAAAGATGAGGTTTAGAAAAATCTGTCTTTTTTTGCCCATACACTGAAAGTCATTGAAAGTCACTTTCACTGAATGGACAAAGATAATTGAAAGAATCTTCCATATGTTTTCTGCAGAATAAAGAAAGTTAACAACAACAGCATGAGGGAGAGTAAACAATGACCGAATTTTTGTATTTTTTAAGCTATGCATTTCACCTTATTTTTTGTCTTCTTCCGCTATGTGACATTCTTCTTCATTCTTCAAGTGTTAAGACATTACAATCGCATAACAGACACATTTATAATATCACAGTAACAAATCGCTGTTGCTTGCAGGCCAATTAGTCTGCATGAGCCCGAGCAACATAATCCCTAGCAATCCACTGAAGTGTGCTGAATTTAAATCATTTATTCGTCAAGGATGTGCAAGCCAACATCCACATCATTAGCTCCAGTTTCAAGCCTACAGGGTTTCATTATGTAAAATTGCTACATGAGAGAGTGGCTTCAAGTCAGTGTGGCACTGGTCTCATCATTGCTGCACTTGATGGCTATTATTTTTCACCATTTCTTATCATGAATCATTGCCTGTACCAACTGGAGCAAATCCTTAGATCAAATGAAATATGTTTACGCGTAAATGAGGTCAGAGCTGGTGAGTACAGTTAGCCGACTTTAAAAAAGCTCTCTCTTGTCGTTTGTGCTGCAATGCCTGTGCAATGTGCTGAGTAGCTTCTTTGTGTTTTTTTTCTAGCAAATCATTGACGCAGCCATGCTCAGCTCCACCCTGACCAGGATGGGCAGCGGAGGTGAGAATCGGCACGTGTGATGGCCCATGACTTCCCCAAAGCGGCACAGACTCTGCCATGTATGGGCCAGGCGGCCGCCATGGGCCTCAGCACCACTGGGATGTAAATGGCCATCAGCCTCTTTGAGATCACGGGACATCAGGAGACCAAGAGTGGGAGAAGATGTGAGAGACACTGCAGCGTACAGCTCACCTGCCACTAGAGTACTGCCAAACGGATTCACGAACACACTTTGGGCTACAAATGAATTATAGGAAAATTACTTTTCTAATAATAAGATGTGGTTGTTTTTTTGTTTTGTTTTTTTTGGGGTGGGGGGGACTTCTCCGGTGCAATAAGGAGACCATGCGTGAGGTGTTTTTGTATGAAGCATCGTTTTTTGAGAAAAACGAGTTGTCCCTCAATCTCATAAATTACTGACAATTGAACTGCAAGGTTTCTTTATTGTCTTGTTTGGCCCAAATCACAATTTTCCACTTGTGCTCATTTTATTATTTTCCTCTGCCTTATGATATATCTTTGACACGATCTCTGGAAGAGGAACATTTTTACACAACGTTTTTCTTCAACCATAGTTACACATCATTATTTATCAAATAGTTCAGGTGAAGTGTGTAATTTCTGTGCCACTAGCTTCACCAAGCAGAATTGCAAAATTGGTTAGACAAACAGATCCCACCCCATTCAGGTGGGTCTGAATAGTTGCATATTAATCTGGGAAAGGAAAAAATGTCATAAAGGTATGGCTCATCCAAAAAGAAAAATCTGTCATTATTGTGTCGTTCCAAACCTGTTTGACTAATCGTAGAACATCTCTTTTTTTCCCCATGCACCTTTTTTTGCCAATGTTTTAGATGCACCTATCATATTTTTTAAGAGCCTGATTACAAAAACAAAAGTCTCACCATTAAATCCATGTTCTAAGCACACAATTATAATGGTCTTGTAATTTTATGTAGCCTATATGACAGACTTAACCATATTTTTCCAGTCATATTCAAAACCATAATGGACAAAGTGTCTCAGCTGAAGGAAATAATCCATTATTTATCAGCTTTACAGGCATACTCCACTTTTTTGGAAATAGGCTCGTTTTACAACTCCCTCAGAGTTAAACAGTCGAGTTTCACTGTTTTTGGATTCCATTCAGGTGATTTTCTGATATTTAGAAGAATATCAGTAACCAGACAGTTTCTGGTCTCAAAGACTTCCATAGTAGAAAAAATATATACTATGGTAGTCAATGAGACCAGAAACTGTCTCGGTTACTGATATTCTTCTAAATATCAGAAAATCGCCTGAATGGATCCAAAAACGGTAAAACTTAACTGTTTAACTCTGAGGGAGTTGTAAAACGAGCCTATTTCCAAAAAAAGTGGAGTATCCCTTTAATATATTGACCAAATTTCCTGATCGGGCTTATTATGCTAGCATTAAAAATGAACATATATTGGCCGATATATGTAGTTTTTGTCTCTCCATTGACTGTCATTGTATGGACTTAATTTGAAACATTCTTCAAAATATCTTCACTTATGTTCCACAGAAGAAAGAAAGCCATTCAGGTTTGAAACAACATGAGGTGACAATTTTCATTTTTTGAGTGAAGCATCACTTTAAAATTATACACTTCACCTTTGAATAAAAACTATGAATGAAATGAATGTTTGTTTGATGTCATCCCAGGAAAAACTAGGAAGTGTGCTACATCAGTGTGTCAGCTTCATTGCAGTCTACAAATGTCTTCCTTTCCAACTGGTTTGATTGGCAGGCCTCTCTAGGGAAGGTGAGTTCTTCCATAGGTGCGGAGAGGCTGATTTCCAGTCTTGTCATTGTTACTGCTGTAGCTCACACCTCACAGTCTCACCCTTTACTTACGAACACTTTGGATCAATCACCGCTTCCCCTATCCATGCTGCTCGATAGAGTTAATGACGTCAGAAAGAGAAAAGTGGGTGTAGACTAATATCGCTTTTATTTGTATGTTATTGTTATTGTGCCACTTCCGTTCGGTCTTCCTTTCCTGGTTTACATGACATTTTTCTTTTGAAGTAGCTGATATGTTTAGTACATAACTCATTCCCACACTGAACGGCTAATAAGTTGTGACAGCATTAACAGATTCAAGGGCAGCATGAGCACCCAGCAGACCGTCTACATAGAAACCATAAATCTTCTGTTTGTAATAATATTGCCATTGTAATAACGGTTTAAATATTGTCACATAGACAACAATTCCATAAATATAATTTTATGGAAATCTGCCTAGCGGACACAGGGACAACAACATAAATTGCTTGTGCTGTGAGATTAATAGCCTGACTCTAACAGTCCATTTGAGAAGAACAAAGCACGCGGCGTTGGCTTGTTTGCCACAATCGTTGCTTTATGCTCCAATAAAATGAACACACTTTTGGATACATAGACATGAAAGAAATGATGTCATTAGCAAATGATAATACTCAAACCTATTGCATCTTAAAGGGATACTGCACCCAAAAATGGTCTTCATTTACTCACCCTCAAGTTGTTGTAAACCTGTACGAGTTTCTTTTTTCTGCTGAACACAAATTAATATATTTTGAAGAACTATTGGAACTAAACATTTGTGAGGAGCCACTGATTTCCATAGTAGAAAAACAATTCTATGGAATTTAATGGTGCCAAAGTTCCAATTGTTCTTTAAAATATATTCATTTGTTTTCAACAGTAGAAAGAAACTTATACAGGTTTGCAACAACTTAAGGGTTAGTAAATAATAACAGAATTTCCATTTTTGGGTGGAGTATCCCTTTAAATGGACTTTTATAATGTTGAGGTAGGCCTACATCAGGCCTTGTGTTTCTTACCAGACTGGACGCACTGATTGAAACACAGAACAGGATGCGAGATGGATGAGATGAGATGAGATGGACCTGATTATCAGATACTATGAACGAGCACAGGTAAAACTGAATGCCAATACTCTAAGCACAAGATCTTCATTCAGCCATACTGGAGAACTTTCTCTGAGGCTCAGTGGTGGAGCTTTTCTCTGTTTGTATCCTTCCTCAATACTTTTTTAATTTTAATTTATTTACTTTTTTATTGCATAACAAGGACATACAACTGAGGATCACAGAGTATTATTATCTATTACATTCATAATCCTTCCTCGATACTTTGCCAGTGGACTTTCCGCAGTCCTTACGTTGCCTGTCCTTTTTATTGTGGATTTGTACCAGGTTTGTACAAAGTAGAGAGAATCAACAATGACATGACATGGAACATTAGTGCTGACAAAACGGCACTTTGTGGCCTTTGTTTTCCATTATATGGGTTATTTGTTTCGTTTATTATATTTTGGATTCTTTCTGGTCTTGTATTTAAAGTGAAATTCTGTATTTTAGATGTTTTTTGTTGGTTTTTGCACTTCTAGTTTTAAATAGGGCTGTCAATCGATTAAACATTTTAATCGATATGAATTAACGATATGCTGATTAATTAATCGAATTAATAGCATACTGTGTATTTCCATGTGTGCTGAGAAATAAAAAGAATTTTAAATTTATTCATTAATTGTTTACAAATACAGCATTGTTGTGGCATGGCAGCATTAAATTGACTTTACAAAAAGTAATTTATATATTGTCAAGTCATTGAACATAAGCAATTCATTTAGCAATTGATTTCTCAATCAGGAAGCAGATTTTTTTTTAGTGTGTTAACTTTGTTATTGCTTATTTTAATCACACTAAATCAACGAATGAGTCTGACAGCCCTGGTTATACAAAAATCTCCTCTTTTGCACATTGACCTCACAAAATACCTTTTAAAAACAGCAGCAAGATGTAATGTCAAGAACCAACATGTTGATAAGGAGTATTCGAATAAACTTTTCTTACTGAACGCGTTTTCGTATTCTATCAGTTTTTTTGTTGCTTTTTTAATGTACATTATGTCTGTCTTTCTCTTGTTCTCTCTTCCTAGCTGGCTGAATGTTTGCATATGTTTTTACAATTAATGTGATCTATGATCTATCTCTGTCTTTCTGCTCAGCGTCATCAGATGAATTCATGTTTAGGACACAGCTGCACTGATTCAGAACATCTTATTTGAGCTCTGTTGGCTCTCAGAGTGCTGTATTGATCTCTTAGTAAATGCCACATTTGTTCTCTTCCTTCTGTTTCCCCCATAGGCCTGGCCTTTCACTCACTCACTCTCAGCTCATGTTCAAGACTTAGAGAGTGCCAGAGGCTTTTGTGCATTTGCAAGTGTTCAGAAATTCAGCGCTATCTTAACTGAGCTAATTGTGTGCGCCTACAGGTATGCATTCATCTCTGAGAGCTGAAGCGGAGAATTTTTGTATGGTTACTGAGGAGATGTCTAAATTTAAGACCCAGCTTGAGCTGCAGTTCTGTTTGGTGATAGTAATGCAGCTGAAACAACAAATGGCATACGAAACACTTGCAAAACTAGAAGATTTGGACATGACTGCATATATCTGCTTGGATTTAGATTTGAAAATATTATCTAACCATTTGTTCAAACTCTACAAAACAATCATTGAAGACCTTATTCAGAGCAGCGCCATGACTGGTATGAAAGTGAAGCAGTTGGGGATAGACTTGTATTGTGTTTTCAATGGCAAAAAATGTATAATGCAGATCACTTATTTTTATCATTTGTTAATGTTGTCTGGGGTTTTTTGTCTACTGAAATTCTGTGGAAAGATATTTTTGCAGTGTTTCGTCAGAAGAATAATCTAAAAACACATTAAATAACAGTATAAGAACCCACTGAAGAGATGTATCCCTCACAGTCTCGCTTTCATTCCCTTTAAAAATCAAAGATGGTGCTGCTCTGAATAAAGTCTATTAGACTTCTGGAAAAAAACGTATTTCACATATTAATTCACATCCTGCTCTCAATCACTCAATCATGTCCTGCTCTCAAAGCTTCTTTAAGGCATCGGAATATAAAAAGAAAATACAAATTCCCCAAATGTTCTAAACATCGACAATCCATAGTCACTTACAATAACAGAACAGCGTAACCCAATTCATAAGCAGACTCGCCTCCTCAGAAACCATGTGTCTGTACAGCAGTGAGCTTTAATTTTGTTATTTATACTTGTATTTACCAAGGAGGTGCATAATTAAGGGTCAAGGTTTGGCTGGTTGGTATGACACAGTTAGCCCTTGCTGGTAGATGTTGTAACCACACCGTTCTGGGGTAAAAGCTTCAAGGTTTATAATTATAAATTTTGAAGTGAATGTTCTGAATTGGTATGTCACATTTATTGGACTCAAGACAGTTAAGCCCTTATAGACTTGACGGAGCTTCACACATTATGTTTGCTTTTCCATAACCTTCATAGTTAGCTAGAACTTGCTTTGCCACTTCTGTTGCTGGGTGAATTTAGTATCCCCAAAATTCCCATCCATTTCCTTTTAAAATCAAACGAGACATCATGTTTAAATCGTAAATATCATTTAGGTGGGCATGCTTGTTAAAGGTAGGTTAAGCAATTTTTGGAGCGACTAGCAATAGCAAGTTAGCTTTGAAAGCATAAGATCCAACCCTCACTTCAGAGCGTCTCCAAAGCCACGCCTTCTTCAAAACACATGAACGCACCTTATGTCTCAAAGCACATAACATTACAATAATAATGAATTTCGGTTGTGATACGCTGTCTAACCGGGGGCATAGTCCGTATGTATATATATATATATATATATATATATATATATATATATATATATATAAGTTGGCAAGTTGGCTTTCATGCTGCCTAAATCACATGCCAGTTTTATAGGGTAATGGTATTGATTGACACACACATTGACAACTAATGCAGGGGTTTTCCTGAAATGACATTTTTTGGGCGGCCGCCAAAGCAAATTTGTATCCTGCCAAAGCACCTTATTTGATTGCTAGTTTTGCTTTCTTTAATAATTACATGACACAATACTTGTACTTTTACTCTTAGGACTTAGTGAATTTTAAAATAAACTACTTGCAATACTTAAGTACAAAAAATGTTGAATACTTTAGTACTTCTACTTAAGTGTGGTGCTTAAAGAGCACTTGAACTTTTACCCAAGTCACTTTTTGATAGAGCACTTTTACTCAAGTTTTCAGGTCTGGGATTCTAGTACTTTATACATCTCTGGAACTGAGCTATTATCTGAGCTATTATCATCGCTGCATGTCTAGTCTGAAATACCACTTTATGGCCAAGCACACACACACACACACACACACACACACACACACAGCTGATGCGAATTCTCCGCCCCCTCGTCAATATCAGGACCTTGTCAGTATTTCTTTCACCCTTTTATTGATGGACAGTGTTACATTTTTTGAGAGATTATTTGCTCCAAGTGAGAATGTTAGTTTGAAATTGAACACAGTATATGCCAATGTTGTTTTCAATAAAAAACAATCGCACAAAGCAAGCCGATCCACTTTTCCATGTTGATAAGAGCATTAAATTGAGAAAAAATGGGACAAAAAGAAATCAAGAGACATTTAGAACAGATTAAAATGTCCCATAAATCTCGAGTTAACTATGACATTAATGTCGATAAATCGTGATTAAATATTTTTATCGATTGCACATATATACATATATATACACATATATATATATATATATATATATATATATATATATATATATATATATATATATATATATATATTAGACTATTAAAAAGCCAAACGCAATATTATCATTGTATACTTTTAGATTTTATTATATCTATAATACGATGACTATAAAAAGCGATAATACATCATGGCTTGAATACCATTTTAAATGTCTATATTTCTAAGGTTGCAACACAGGACTGATGCCTCACTCAAAACTTCATCATTCTGTAAGCATCCCCCACCTCCCCCCAGTTCTCCTAAAACGGTTGCCATGCCAACCCATGCAATTTCCATGCCTTAACTTGGGAAAGAGACTCAGTGTTACCAACTTCTGTCCGTAAGCTGTTTTTCACGTCATTTATTTCTCCCTCTCACACATTCAAACCAGCAGATTGCCTTCAAATCATTTGAGCTATAAGTGAAAACAAAAACATGAATGCTAATATCAAAGTGTCCAACTTCAGCGTGTTTAGAAATGATCCCTCATGGATGCATAAGGTTTAAAATCAGACTTGATTATCTAATCCAAGAGCTGCATGCCATTTATAGGGAGGGGGTTGGGGGGTTATGCATAATAAAGTCACCTATACAGACATCAGACCTCCAATGGATGACAAGCACACTGAGGTCTGATATCTAACGATCATAATTTCTCTCAGCGCCCTTGTCATTAATGATGTTAATTCATGTTGATTGACATTGTCATCTGACCTGCTAATAATAACCTCATCCAGTGCTGTTCTGTTATTGAAATGATGTTTGCTATACCAATCTGACCTATAAAAGAGTAGATGTCATCTGTGCATCTGTCTGTGTGGCAGTATGAATTGTTTTCAGAGCTTGTATGGGAGTCTGCAAGCAAGAGTAGTGCTGCGTTTTGAATGATCATGGTAATTAGTGCATCGCACACACTGAACGAAAGCCAACTTGAAAAAGAGAGCATGAACCGACAAATTAAAGCAGTGTATTATTATGAGTGACATGTTTGACATGTTCTATCTCTAGCTAATCTGACATTTTATATTTTATTGCATGAGCATTAATAAATGGACAGGGGAGAAAGAGTATGATGGGACCTCTCCAACAACTATGTCACAGGATTGCATTGTGTGTCAAAGAGGAGAAATGAAATGACAGGTTTATCCTCAAGCATCTATCATTTGGAGTATCTGATTTGACAGACTGTAGCTTACAGCTGAAGAATGACACTGAACTTACGTTGGCCATTTTAACTCAAACAGCATAAACATAGCTTATTTATCCCCTATCTGGATTCTAATGAATTTAAAATGTTTTTCAGCACCTTCTTTTATTCATGTAATCACACGAAACATTCTGGTTTAGACTGAAGCCGCAGAGCAGAACAAAACCCTATTCCACCCTGTGTGACCTTTAAAAATAGATAGTTTAAAGATAATCTCTCAACAAGACAATTTTATCACCTGATTTGACTTTAATATTTCTCTTTGACAGTAGTTGAATAGCAAGGCTAAAGCTGTGTTTTCTGTCCTTTAGTCTGCAGTGACATCAGCTGGGCATTTACAGAATTGACCATAATATTTAGTCCCTTTTTCTTCCTTTTCTTTTTTGCATTTTGCAACTAGGTGTGTTGTGTTGAAAAAACAACTTATGAAATTCAGTGGAACATGCGGTTATCATGTAGCCAGTGTCTTGGGACGTTTGTGTGAGCACACTTGCTCTAGGTAACCAGTCTCCAGGCGGTCTGTAATGGCCCCATGTGCTCTATTAAAAAAAAAAAAGAAGAAGATTTTTGACACATCCG
Source organism: Hybognathus amarus (assembly GCA_030378365.1). Classification (NCBI taxonomy): domain Eukaryota; kingdom Metazoa; phylum Chordata; class Actinopteri; order Cypriniformes; family Leuciscidae; genus Hybognathus; species Hybognathus amarus. The sequence continues at coordinate 26,010 of JAQIUQ010006698.1, forward strand.
AGAGCAACAGAAACTGCCTACAAATCTCGTTCTAACAGGTTACACCAATCGTGTTCCTGAAATGATGTAGGGACAACGAGTGTCTAAGGGTGTTTCTGCAACTATGGGCACTTTTGACTATCCCAATTTTAAAAAAATCAACCTCTTTAAATTTAGAATAAATAGGATGTACAAAATAAAATGTAGTCGTTAAAATTTTAATCTGTAACATGTTTATTTTATATGTTATTCGGGTCATCTTATTAAAAAGTGTCCTTACCGCAACGTTACAACAACGTTAATTTTATACATTTTTGTAATTTCTATAAAAAATGATATATATTTAAATAGCGTTTTCAAATTTGATGCAGTTTTGTAAATACTGATATATAAAAAATATGCAAAATAGGGAATTTCATGTTTTTTTTCTATGCCATGTAAAAAATTCAAGTAACCATGCATGTCAATTTTTTCCATACACACAAAAGATAACATATTTGACTTTTTATGACAGATATTGCAATCAGCAATGTGTTAATCATCTCACGATAAGTGTACAAATATTTTTTTGCAAATGAAAATGAAAATACAGCAGTGCTGCGGTAATGACATTTTGTGTCTGTAAAGACACAATGTTAATCTGCCACGACAAAAAATGGCATATTTATATATATGCAAATATATGTACTAATATATACTTCAGTACTAATAATATATGAAATATTTGTAATTTAATATACAGTAAACCTTAATTTGTCTCTACCGCAACACCAATATCTTTACCGCAACATCTAAATTTCCTGCGGTAAAGACATGTCGTGGAAATAACATTTTTGTTAATATTTTAGCTAATTGGCAGCTAGCAAGGCCTACCACATTAGTTTTGACTCTTAGCATGTTAATATATTTGAATTCAACAGCGATATACATTTATTTTTAAAATGTAGTTCAAAATACACAATTATTAAGGTGAATGGTAAGGACGTACAAAAAATACTAGAGCAGAAAAGATTATGTTTACCTTATTTTTTGGTATCTTGTAAGTGAGGAAGTGTGGTGGCCTAGTCTGTCAGCAATGTGATTAAATGTTAATTTATGTTTTCATAGAAACTAGACTTGTTTGTGTTTGATACAATTTCACAATAAAAGCTTTTGCAGTAAGGACTCAAAATTGTGGGACAGGCACATTTAGTTTAAAAAAATAATAAAAATTATCAGTAAATAGGCCTAATACAAAGAATTAAGATTCGTGAATTTGAAATTATGTCAAATTGTAATTAAATTAGCTTACTTTATGTATCTCAACACTGAGACCACAGGTGCGGGACATTAACAAAAATGGTTTTGAGCTATAAATTCTTCATAATATTATATTCACATTAATCAGTAATTATATATTTTTTGTCAAGGTGTGTAATGGCACTGTGAATATATTTATGAAACATCAAATGACAAATTTTAAAATAAGTCTAAAATTTCACTGCTGGGACTTAAAAGTGCCCTAGTTGCAAAAACACCCTAAATTGATTTGCATGTATTCAACAACCAGTGATCAAGCATATCACGATCCTTCTCTAATAATGGATTTGCAAAACAACAAGCAACATATCAAATAGCACAGAGAGAGATTAAAGTTTAATGAGATAATAGGCCCAAGCAGTGATCAAAATATGGTAAGCCTGCTAAACTGTCTGTTTTAATATATAAACAAAACTTAACTGTGAACATAACAATGTCTCTCTTCATCTCTGCTCAAACCCGTTATAAGCCAAACTGGTTCTCCCGCTTTATGGGAGAAACTTCTTATGTCAACCAACACCATCACCACTGCAGTATCAGGTGTATGCAGAAGTGTATTAAGGCAATTATTACAACACTGACACGAACGGTTAAATTAATTAATAAATGAATGAATAAACGAATTCAAAACATAGGCAGGCCTGTAGCCTACTCTCAATTTAATATCTTTATCCTACAATAATAGGCTACTTTACATTGGTAAATTTAGGCAGCTCGTGACAAAACATCGTGTCTTCCCCTATATCAATAGTATGTTTTAGGAAGTTGTACGTGTTTGAGTTCCGTTTATTATATTACAAGGAAGGTGTATTCCTATTGACAAGGCTCGCGCGTTATTACGTGTGCCCGAGACGAGGCGCTGCTTGGGCGTGGCAGTAGATACCTGTTTTGCTCGTGTCCGTGTTTGTGTGCGCGCGCATCTCAGGTGTCGTATCTTCCACGAATTTACGCACACGGATTGCACCGATGCAGAAAGTTTATTCTAGCGAGTTCAAATGAACCGAGGTGGAATACGGAAATTTGTTCCTTTTTAGTTTATTCTGATATAAAATAATGGTTTTGTTTTGTTTTTAAATGGCTTCATAACCCGTCGTTTAAATGAGCAATACAATGAAAGACATACACCTGCCATCCGATTCATGTGTCAATGGTAAGAGATTTTGTTTTTTGTTTAGTAACTACCGTCAGTAATTTAACTTAAATTGCAAAGAATATTTAAAAAAATGTTCATGTTGGGTATTTGTGTGATTGTGAGTATTGATAGAGCTCAAAGCTGCTTTGTTGACATTTTAGAATATTGTTTTATCATTATAAATAACTACCCTATAACAAACGAGTAGCCTAATTAGCACTATTAACATAGAAACTACTTTTAGCCAACAAGAAACTCTGATTAACAAATTAGTAAGTAATATAGTGCTTAGAAGTTCACTATTAGCTAATCAATAACTAGACTACTATTTGAACTAGGCTACATGTTTACAATTAATGTGAATAATTGCTTCAGAATTACTTAATTACTTCAGAATAAGTCCTTCAGAAGATTTGCTTATTATTTGGATCAGTACTCTAATGTGGAAAAACATGATAAATCTCTAATGACTGAAGTCATTGTAAACTGTTGAGGTTTTTGTAAGGTTTGGGATAGTAATGAAGTGTTACCAAATCCACTGGAAGAAATTACTATCCAAAAACTTACAAAAACCTTGAAAGCTTGCAATGACTTCAGTCAATATTAGGTTAGGGAGTTATCACGCTTTTCACTTTACAGTATACTGATCCAAATAAATTGATTTGGTAATACGAGTCAATACTTGGGTTATGACCTTCACTTTAGGATTAATTCTAATTATGCATTATTCATGTTAATTATGAACCTGTATGGTAGTCATCTGAGAGGTATAAAAAAATTGTAGTTATTGATCAGCTAATAGTGAACTAACTCATTCAACTAAGCACTATTACTTACTAATTTGTTTAGTTAGTTGATAGTAGTGTAAATATTACATTACTCATTTGTTCCTGTGTAGTTTTTGATTTATGGTTGAACAATATTCTAATGTTTTACCGCTGAATGACATCCTGTTTATTGATACATTTTGTTTGTTTAAAGGTTCATTCTTTATTGTATGTGTGATGTCAGCCTTAAATGACAGATGATTGTTTATGCCCGCAATCTTGGTTGCATTGTTACCTTAAAACACTATGTAAACAACTTTAAATATACACATTCATACACTTTAAAATGTGAAATAAAAACGAACAAAATGACAAATTGTTGTAAGTATATTGTCCTTTTTTGGCTGTCAAAGACAAAATGGTGTTGTTTTAGCAATGTTGATTTAGCTGTTTCATGTCACTAAAATATCTTTGTAACGTGAATGTTAATGAATTTAGCCTATTGTTGTAACATTCAGTTCCTCTTTCTTCTTTTGATCAGGTTCAGTAATAAGGATCTTCTGTCCCACGTCTGCTTCTGTTTGTGTGTTTGACTCGGGTGTTGGCAACACGTCTTTTAGTGTTGACAACTCCAATACAAACTCTACAGTCAACACAGCAGTTCTTGCAATTGACAAATGGAACAACTTCAATTTCTGGATGGGCTTGACACTGGCCGTGCTCTCAGCTTTCCTCATAGGTGGAAGCATTATCCTAAAAAAGAAAGCATTGCTGCGTTTGGCCGGTACTGGGGAGACAGAGAGCAGGTCAGGTCATTTACATCAGTATTTCCATGATACAAAGACTTTAAAAGCTCCATCAAATTCTGACACACTAAAGTTTAATGTTTATGCTTCAGACAGTTATGTTAGAGTTATGTTTGAGGGTATTTGGTGTAGTGCCAATTATTTTGCTTGACTGAATAGCAATTGTGAAATTGGTTAAAACCGGTTTCTTCTTTGTTTGTGCTCAGCTAATACTTACCAGACTCTGTTTCATGATCCTTAATAAATGTTTTCTGCTGTCTGTTCAGCTGAAGGAGGTCATGGGTACCTGAAGGACTGGATGTGGTGGGGAGGCCTTTTGACCAGTAAGTCCAATGCAAAGCTACTGTAAATCATCTTCCTTTCATGATTTCTGACAGACTCAGTTAACATCCTGCTTTTTCTTTTGAAGTGGGTGGAGGTGAAGCAGCAAACTTCACAGCGTACATGTTTGCTCCAGCCACGGTGGTGACCCCTTTAGGAGCTCTCAGTGTTCTTATCAGGTGACTAACGGCACACCCTTATTTACACTTCCCATTCAACATCCTGAATTGCAATATTATTTGTGCAATTCATTCAAATTTAGCTGAGCTAGGGCCCAGCTGAGACCCCAATGCTATACTAACACTTGTGGGATTGTGGAGTTATGACTATTAAATGTAATTTTTCAACAGTTTGGGGTTAATAAATTTCATAGTTTCATATTTCATATTGTTTTCGAAACATTGCTTTTGTTTTCAATTTGGGGTCTGTAAGAATTTGTAATATTTTTTTAAAAGAAGCCTCTTATGCTCATTAAAAAAACTTTTGCTGATAATTTACTCACCCCATGTCATCCAAGATGTCCATGTCATTGTATTTTCAGTCGAAAAGAAATGAAGGTTTTTGATGAAAACATTCCAGGATTTTTCTCCATATAATGGACTTCAATGGGAACCAAACGGTTTAAAGTCCAAAAGACAGTTTCAGTGCAAACTGATTAAAGGGCTTTAAACGATTCCAGATGATGAATAAGGGTCTTATCAAGCGAAACGATCGGTCATTTAAAAAAAAAAGAAAAGATTTTAAGTTTTATAAGCTCAAATGGTCGCCTCTGTTCTGTGATGCGTGTTTCGTGACTCCTGTTTGAACTCGTTTATCAAAATGAACGAATCTTTCATGTCATTTGGTTCATTCAACAAACGAAATGAACGTGTTGACTAGGGAAAAGTTTTGTTCATTTTCATGGAATCGTTTAAAGCCCTTTGAACAGTTTGTAGTTTGCACTGAAACTGTCTTTTGGACCTTGAACCATTTGGTTCCCATTAAAGTCCATTATTTGGAGAAAAGTCCTGGACTGTTTTCATCAAAAACCTTAATTTCTCTTTCGACTGAAGAAAGAATGACATGGTTATCTTGGATGACATGGGGTGAGTTAATAATCAGCAAAAGTTTTTTAAAAAGTGAACTACTCCTTTAAGGCTGCATTTATGTAATCAAAAATACAGTAAAAAGAAATATAGTGAATTATTATTACAGTTTGAATACATTAAAAAAATGAATTTGTTCTGATGGCAAAGCTGAATTTTCAGCATGATCCTTCAGAAATCATTCTGATATGCTGATTTGCTGCTCAAGAAACATTTCTCATTATTATTATCAATGTTGTGCTGCTAAATATTTTTGTGCTAATACATTTTTTTCCGTATTCTTTGATGAATAGAAAGTTCAAAACAGCAGAATTTATTGAAATAGAAATCATTTGTGAAATAATAATTGTCTTTACTGTCGCTTTTGGAAAAAAATATATAATGGGTTAACCAAGTCAGAGGTACAAATGGTGGCAAATCATTTCCAGTTTCTCTGGCAAATGTCATTTTAACAGATACTATCTATAAGGGTCTAAAGAACATGTCAACTGACAATGTCAATAACAGTCTGTTCATCATGAGATTTTCATTATCGTAAACATATCTCATGCACTGATCTCCACCTTTTACCTACTGAAGTCACAAGACAATCCCTTGAATGTCCCTCTCCTATGTGAGTGAATTCTAGTAATGGCCTTTTATGTTTCTTTCTGTTGTTTTCATTGGAAATAAATGGAAAGATATGAATGTTAATGTTTATTTACTCTCTTCAGTGCAGTGCTGTCCTCCCACTTCTTCGCAGAAACGATGAATCTGCTCTGGAAAACTGGGTTGCATGCTCAGCATACTGGGAAGCACTATAATGGTTATACATGCACCTGAAGAAGAAGAAGTGACGAACTCTTACAGAAATGACAGAGAAACTGCTAGATCCTGGTTAGTGTTCAATGACATCTTTTTGGCCTTAGACAAAGGAGATGATGTTGTTTAGTGCTGCTTGACCTAAGCGCAGCTTTTGATATGATTGACCATGACATTCTCATTCCTCGTCTGGAACACTCAGTAGGCTTGGAAGGCACAGTTTTGAAATGGTTCCAGTCTTACTTATTTTTCAGTCAACTACAATGACATGACCTCAGGAAAAAAAAATCTTCCGTGGGGAATCCTGCAGTGGTCCATCCTTTCTCCTATACTGTTCTCATTGTATTTGCTCCCTTTGGGAAGCATTTTTAGAAAGTATGGAGTGTCATTTCATTGTTATGCCAACGACACGCAAATGTACACTGTAAAAAATATTGTTCAATTCTTCAATAAATAAATAACAATAAAAAAATAAAAATATTGTTGGTTTAACTTAAAAAAGTAAGTAACCTGGCTGCCTTAAAAGTTTAAGTTGATTGAACTGGAAAAAGTGAGTTAATACAATGGAGATTGATTTAATCACCAGAAACTCAAAATAATAAGTTATCTCAACTAAATAAATTATTGAAGTTGATTTGACAAAAGAAAAAATGTTGTGATAACAAATCTTGAAAATATTTTTTTACAGTGTACCTGCCACTCAGCTTTGACCAGTTCATTCGAGTCGCTTTTAGAGTGTTTAAAAGACGTTAAAACCTGGATGGCTAAAAAATGTTTAATGTTAAATGAAGACAAAACAGAGGTTATTTTATTTGGCCATCAAAATAAACCCGCAGAAACTATACTAGATTCTGAGTCCTTTAACATCTTACACGAAATCGACAGTCAGAGATTTAGGCTTTTTAATCGACAACAACCTAAAAATGGACAAGCAAATAAATTCTGTAGTCCGGGCTTGTTTTTACAATCTACGAATCTCCTTACTTTGTATACCCCCTCCAGAAATCTACGCTCAGAGAATCAGGAACTACTGATAGTACCGAGAACAAAGCGCCTTCACAAGCGTGACCGGGCATTTGCGGTAATAGACAATGGAATGAGCTGCCGTTGGCTATTAGGTCTGCAAAATCGCTATCGATCTTTAGACATTTGTGTAAATCACACCTGATGTCCTTAGCCTATAATGAGTAGATGTGATATTTTATATGTTGATGTATTGGCTGGTTGAGGTATGTTGTTTATTTTTATCCTTTATGGGAATCTATCTGTAAAGCACTTTGGTTCAACCTTGGGTTGTGTTTTAACATTGCTATATAAATAAAACAAACAACTTTTTCTGCTTCTCCTGAAGGTTTTCTGGTGTTTGCCAGCATCCTGCTGGTAACCTGCATGATCCTAATCTTCTACGTCTCTCCTCGCTTCGGTCAATCCAACATATTAGTGTACATCAGCATCTGCTCTCTGCTCGGATCGTTTACCGTGTCCTCGGTCAAGGGCCTCGGCATCGCGATCCGCACCATGTTCTTCGACCTTTCTGTGGTCCGTCATCCTCTCACCTGGATTCTATTCCTGACATTAATCATATCCATCATCATCCAGATCAACTATCTGAATAAGTCGCTTGACACTTTCAATACGCTCTTGGTGTACCCCATCTACTACGTCTTCTTCACCACCGTGGTCCTGAGCACCTCTGTGATTCTGTTTAAAGAGTGGGGAGCCATGTCTGGAGTGGATGTGGTGGGCACCATCGGGGGTTTCTTGGTGATCGTGGTCGGGGTGAGCATGCTACACCTCTTCAAAGACTTGAACATATGTCTTGAAGATCTGAGGAGCAATCTCTGTCAGCCGAGACCCGTCGAAGAGGGAGGACAAGCACATCCTCATAGAGAACATAGACATCCTGCCGCCCATGAGAGAGGAAGGGCCCAGAGTCTTCATCATCAGCTGAGGTTTAACTCCAATGTATTTACAGTCTCAGCTGATGATGAAGACTCTGGGCCCTTCCTCTCTCATGGGCGGCAGGATGTCTATGTTCTCTATGAGGATGTGCTTGTCCTCCCTCTTCGACGGGTCTCGGCTGACAGAGATTGCTCCTCAGATCTTCAAGACATATGTTCAAGTCTTTGAAGAGGTGTAGCATGCTCACCCCGACCACGATCACCAAGAAACCCCCGATGGTGCCCACCACATCCACTCCAGACATGGCTCCCCACTCTTTAAACAGAATCACAGAGGTGCTCAGGACCACGGTGGTGAAGAAGACGTAGTAGATGGGGTACACCAAGAGCGTATTGAAAGTGTCAAGCGACTTATTCAGATAGTTGATCTGGATGATGATGGATATGATTAATGTCAGGAATAGAATCCAGGTGAGAGGATGACGGACCACAGAAAGGTCGGAGAACATGGTGCGGATCGCGATGCCGAGGCCCTTGACCGAGGACACGGTAAACGATCTGAGCAGAGAGCAGATGCTGATGTACACTAATATGTTGGATTGACCGAAGCGAGGAGAGACGTAGAAGATTAGGATCATGCAGGTTACCAGCAGGATGCTGGCAAACACCAGAAAACCTTCAGGAGAAGCAGAAAAAGTTGTTTGTTTTATTTATATAGCAATGTTAAAACACAACCCAAGGTTGAACCAAAGTGCTTTACAGATAGATTCCCATAAAGGATAAAAATAAACAACATACCTCAACCAGCCAATACATCAACATATAAAATATCACATCTACTCATTATAGGCTAAGGACATCAGGTGTGATTTACACAAATGTCTAAAGATCGATAGCGATTTTGCAGACCTAATAGCCAACGGCAGCTCATTCCATTGTCTATTACCGCAAATGCCCGGTCACGCTTGTGAAGGCGCTTTGTTCTCGGTACTATCAGTAGTTCCTGATTCTCTGAGCGTAGATTTCTGGAGGGGGTATACAAAGTAAGGAGATTTCGTAGATTGTAAAAACAAGCCCGGACTACAGAATTTATTTGCTTGTCCATTTTTAGGTTGTTGTCGATTAAAAAGCCTAAATCTCTGACTGTCGATTTCGTGTAAGATGTTAAAGGACTCGAATCTAGTATAGTTTCTGCGGGTTTATTTTGATGGCCAAATAAAATAACCTCTGTTTTGTCTTCATTTAACATTAAACATTTTTTAGCCATCCAGGTTTTAACGTCTTTTAAACACTCTAAAAGCGACTCGAATGAACTGGTTGAAGCTGAGTGGCAGGTACACTGTAAAAAAATATTTTCAAGATTTGTTATCACAACATTTTTTCTTTTGTCAAATCAACTTCAATAATTTATTTAGTTGAGATAACTTATTATTTTGAGTTTCTGGTGATTAAATCAATCTCCATTGTATTAACTCACTTTTTCCAGTTCAATCAACTTAAACTTTTAAGGCAGCCAGGTTACTTACTTTTTTAAGTTAAACCAACAATATTTTTATTTTTTTATTGTTATTTATTTATTGAAGAATTGAACAATATTTTTTTACAGTGTACATTTGCGTGTCGTCGGCGTAACAATGAAATGACACTCCATACTTTCTAAAAATGCTTCCCAAAGGGAGCAAATACAATGAGAACAGTATAGGAGAAAGGATGGACCACTGCAGGACCCCCCACGGAAGATTTTTTTTTCCTGAGGTCATGTCATTGTAGTTGACTGAAAAATAAGTAAGACTGGAACCATTTCAAAACTGTGCCTTCCAAGCCTACTGAGTGTTCCAGACGAGGAATGAGAATGTCATGGTCAATCATATCAAAAGCTGCGCTTAGGTCAAGCAGCACTAAAACAACATCATCTCCTTTGTCTAAGGCCAAAAAGATGTCATTGAACACTAACCAGGATCTAGCAGTTTCTCTGTCATTTCTGTAAGAGTCGTCACTTCTTCTTCTTCAGGTGCATGTATAACCATTATAGTGCTTCCCAGTATGCTGAGCATGCAACCCAGTTTTCCGAGCAGATTCATCGTTTCTGCGAAGAAGTGGGAGGACAGCACTGCACTGAAGAGAGTAAATAAACATTAACATTCATATCTTTCCATTTATTTCCAATGAAAACAACAGAAAGAAACATAAAAGGCCATTACTAGAATTCACTCACATAGAGAGAGGGACATTCAAGGGATTGTCTTGTGACTTCAGTAGGTAAAAGGTGGAGATCAGTGCATGAGATATGTTTACGATAATGAAAATCTCATGATGAACAGACTGTTATTGACATTGTCAGTTGACATGTTCTTTAGACCCTTATAGATAGTATCTGTTAAAATGACATTTGCCAGAGAACTGGAAATGATTTGCCACCATTTGTACCTCTGACTTGGTTAACCCATTATATATTTTTTTCCAAAAGCGACAGTAAAGACAATTATTATTTCACAAATGATTTCTATTTCAATAAATTCTGCTGTTTTGAACTTTCTATTCATCAAAGAATACGGAAAAAAATGTATTAGCACAAAAATATTTAGCAGCACAACATTGATAATAATAATGAGAAATGTTTCTTGAGCAGCAAATCAGCATATCAGAATGATTTCTGAAGGATCATGCTGAAAATTCAGCTTTGCCATCAGAACAAATTCATTTTTTTAATGTATTCAAACTGTAATAATAATTCACTATATTTCTTTTTACTGTATTTTTGATTACATAAATGCAGCCTTAAAGGAGTAGTTCACTTTTTAAAAAACTTTTGCTGATTATTAACTCACCCCCATGTCATCCAAGATAACCATGTCATTCTTTCTTCAGTCGAAAGAGAAATTAAGGTTTTTGATGAAAACAGTCCAGGACTTTTCTCCAAATAATGGACTTTAATGGGAACCAAATGGTTCAAGGTCCAAAAGACAGTTTCAGTGCAAACTACAAACTGTTCAAAGGGCTTTAAACGATTCCATGAAAATGAACAAAACTTTTCCCTAGTCAACACGTTCATTTCGTTTGTTAGAATGAACCAAATGACATGAAAGATTCGTTCATTTTGATAAACGAGTTCAAACAGGAGTCACGAAACACGCATCACAGAACAGAGGCGACCATTTGAGCTTATAAAACTTAAAATCTTTTCTTTTTTTTTTAAATGACCGATCGTTTCGCTTGATAAGACCCTTATTCATCGTCTGGAATCGTTTAAAGCCCTTTAATCAGTTTGCACTGAAACTGTCTTTTGGACTTTAAACCGTTTGGTTCCCATTGAAGTCCATTATATGGAGAAAAATCCTGGAATGTTTTCATCAAAAACCTTCATTTCTTTTCGACTGAAAATACAATGACATGGACATCTTGGATGACATGGGGTGAGTAAATTATCAGCAAAAGTTTTTTTAATGAGCATAAGAGGCTTCTTTTAAAAAAATATTACAAATTCTTACAGACCCCAAATTGAAAACAAAAGCAATGTTTCGAAAACAATATGAAATATGAAACTATGAAATTTATTAACCCCAAACTGTTGAAAAATTACATTTAATAGTCATAACTCCACAATCCCACAAGTGTTAGTATAGCATTGGGGTCTCAGCTGGGCCCTAGCTCAGCTAAATTTGAATGAATTGCACAAATAATATTGCAATTCAGGATGTTGAATGGGAAGTGTAAATAAGGGTGTGCCGTTAGTCACCTGATAAGAACACTGAGAGCTCCTAAAGGGGTCACCACCGTGGCTGGAGCAAACATGTACGCTGTGAAGTTTGCTGCTTCACCTCCACCCACTTCAAAAGAAAAAGCAGGATGTTAACTGAGTCTGTCAGAAATCATGAAAGGAAGATGATTTACAGTAGCTTTGCATTGGACTTACTGGTCAAAAGGCCTCCCCACCACATCCAGTCCTTCAGGTACCCATGACCTCCTTCAGCTGAACAGACAGCAGAAAACATTTATTAAGGATCATGAAACAGAGTCTGGTAAGTATTAGCTGAGCACAAACAAAGAAGAAACCGGTTTTAACCAATTTCACAATTGCTATTCAGTCAAGCAAAATAATTGGCACTACACCAAATACCCTCAAACATAACTCTAACATAACTGTCTGAAGCATAAACATTAAACTTTAGTGTGTCAGAATTTGATGGAGCTTTTAAAGTCTTTGTATCATGGAAATACTGATGTAAATGACCTGACCTGCTCTCTGTCTCCCCAGTACCGGCCAAACGCAGCAATGCTTTCTTTTTTAGGATAATGCTTCCACCTATGAGGAAAGCTGAGAGCACGGCCAGTGTCAAGCCCATCCAGAAATTGAAGTTGTTCCATTTGTCAATTGCAAGAACTGCTGTGTTGACTGTAGAGTTTGTATTGGAGTTGTCAACACTAAAAGACGTGTTGCCAACACCCGAGTCAAACACACAAACAGAAGCAGACGTGGGACAGAAGATCCTTATTACTGAACCTGATCAAAAGAAGAAAGAGGAACTGAATGTTACAACAATAGGCTAAATTCATTAACATTCACGTTACAAAGATATTTTAGTGACATGAAACAGCTAAATCAACATTGCTAAAACAACACCATTTTGTCTTTGACAGCCAAAAAAGGACAATATACTTACAACAATTTGTCATTTTGTTCGTTTTTATTTCACATTTTAAAGTGTATGAATGTGTATATTTAAAGTTGTTTACATAGTGTTTTAAGGTAACAATGCAACCAAGATTGCGGGCATAAACAATCATCTGTCATTTAAGGCTGACATCACACATACAATAAAGAATGAACCTTTAAACAAACAAAATGTATCAATAAACAGGATGTCATTCAGCGGTAAAACATTAGAATATTGTTCAACCATAAATCAAAAACTACACAGGAACAAATGAGTAATGTAATATTTACACTACTATCAACTAACTAAACAAATTAGTAAGTAATAGTGCTTAGTTGAATGAGTTAGTTCACTATTAGCTGATCAATAACTACAATTTTTTTATACCTCTCAGATGACTACCATACAGGTTCATAATTAACATGAATAATGCATAATTAGAATTAATCCTAAAGTGAAGGTCATAACCCAAGTATTGACTCGTATTACCAAATCAATTTATTTGGATCAGTATACTGTAAAGTGAAAAGCGTGATAACTCCCTAACCTAATATTGACTGAAGTCATTGCAAGCTTTCAAGGTTTTTGTACGTTTTTGGATAGTAATTTCTTCCAGTGGATTTGGTAACACTTCATTACTATCCCAAACCTTACAAAAACCTCAACAGTTTACAATGACTTCAGTCATTAGAGATTTATCATGTTTTTCCACATTAGAGTACTGATCCAAATAATAAGCAAATCTTCTGAAGGACTTATTCTGAAGTAATTAAGTAATTCTGAAGCAATTATTCACATTAATTGTAAACATGTAGCCTAGTTCAAATAGTAGTCTAGTTATTGATTAGCTAATAGTGAACTTCTAAGCACTATATTACTTACTAATTTGTTAATCAGAGTTTCTTGTTGGCTAAAAGTAGTTTCTATGTTAATAGTGCTAATTAGGCTACTCGTTTGTTATAGGGTAGTTATTTATAATGATAAAACAATATTCTAAAATGTCAACAAAGCAGCTTTGAGCTCTATCAATACTCACAATCACACAAATACCCAACATGAACATTTTTTTAAATATTCTTTGCAATTTAAGTTAAATTACTGACGGTAGTTACTAAACAAAAAACAAAATCTCTTACCATTGACACATGAATCGGATGGCAGGTGTATGTCTTTCATTGTATTGCTCATTTAAACGACGGGTTATGAAGCCATTTAAAAACAAAACAAAACCATTATTTTATATCAGAATAAACTAAAAAGGAACAAATTTCCGTATTCCACCTCGGTTCATTTGAACTCGCTAGAATAAACTTTCTGCATCGGTGCAATCCGTGTGCGTAAATTCGTGGAAGATACGACACCTGAGATGCGCGCGCACACAAACACGGACACGAGCAAAACAGGTATCTACTGCCACGCCCAAGCAGCGCCTCGTCTCGGGCACACGTAATAACGCGCGAGCCTTGTCAATAGGAATACACCTTCCTTGTAATATAATAAACGGAACTCAAACACGTACAACTTCCTAAAACATACTATTGATATAGGGGAAGACACGATGTTTTGTCACGAGCTGCCTAAATTTACCAATGTAAAGTAGCCTATTATTGTAGGATAAAGATATTAAATTGAGAGTAGGCTACAGGCCTGCCTATGTTTTGAATTCGTTTATTCATTCATTTATTAATTAATTTAACCGTTCGTGTCAGTGTTGTAATAATTGCCTTAATACACTTCTGCATACACCTGATACTGCAGTGGTGATGGTGTTGGTTGACATAAGAAGTTTCTCCCATAAAGCGGGAGAACCAGTTTGGCTTATAACGGGTTTGAGCAGAGATGAAGAGAGACATTGTTATGTTCACAGTTAAGTTTTGTTTATATATTAAAACAGACAGTTTAGCAGGCTTACCATATTTTGATCACTGCTTGGGCCTATTATCTCATTAAACTTTAATCTCTCTCTGTGCTATTTGATATGTTGCTTGTTGTTTTGCAAATCCATTATTAGAGAAGGATCGTGATATGCTTGATCACTGGTTGTTGAATACATGCAAATCAATTTAGGGGTGTTTTTGCAACTAGGGCACTTTTAAGTCCCAGCAGTGAAATTTTAGACTTATTTTAAAATTTGTCATTTGATGTTTCATAAATATATTCACAGTGCCATTACACACCTTGACAAAAAATATATAATTACTGATTAATGTGAATATAATATTATGAAGAATTTATAGCTCAAAACCATTTTTGTTAATGTCCCGCACCTGTGGTCTCAGTGTTGAGATACATAAAGTAAGCTAATTTAATTACAATTTGACATAATTTCAAATTCACGAATCTTAATTCTTTGTATTAGGCCTATTTACTGATAATTTTTATTATTTTTTTAAACTAAATGTGCCTGTCCCACAATTTTGAGTCCTTACTGCAAAAGCTTTTATTGTGAAATTGTATCAAACACAAACAAGTCTAGTTTCTATGAAAACATAAATTAACATTTAATCACATTGCTGACAGACTAGGCCACCACACTTCCTCACTTACAAGATACCAAAAAATAAGGTAAACATAATCTTTTCTGCTCTAGTATTTTTTGTACGTCCTTACCATTCACCTTAATAATTGTGTATTTTGAACTACATTTTAAAAATAAATGTATATCGCTGTTGAATTCAAATATATTAACATGCTAAGAGTCAAAACTAATGTGGTAGGCCTTGCTAGCTGCCAATTAGCTAAAATATTAACAAAAATGTTATTTCCACGACATGTCTTTACCGCAGGAAATTTAGATGTTGCGGTAAAGATATTGGTGTTGCGGTAGAGACAAATTAAGGTTTACTGTATATTAAATTACAAATATTTCATATATTATTAGTACTGAAGTATATATTAGTACATATATTTGCATATATATAAATATGCCATTTTTTGTCGTGGCAGATTAACATTGTGTCTTTACCAGACACAAAATGTCATTACCGCAGCACTGCTGTATTTTCATTTTCATTTGCAAAAAAATATTTGTACACTTATCGTGAGATGATTAACACATTGCTGATTGCAATATCTGTCATAAAAAGTCAAATATGTTATCTTTTGTGTGTATGGAAAAAATTGACATGCATGGTTACTTGAATTTTTTACATGGCATAGAAAAAAAACATGAAATTCCCTATTTTGCATATTTTTTATATATCAGTATTTACAAAACTGCATCAAATTTGAAAACGCTATTTAAATATATATCATTTTTTATAGAAATTACAAAAAAATGTATAAAATTAACGTTGTTGTAACGTTGCGGTAAGGACACTTTTTAATAAGATGACCCGAATAACATATAAAATAAACATGTTACAGATTAAAATTTTAACGACTACATTTTATTTTGTACATCCTATTTATTCTAAATTTAAAGAGGTTGATTTTTTTAAAATTGGGATAGTCAAAAGTGCCCATAGTTGCAGAAACACCCTTAGACACTCGTTGTCCCTACATCATTTCAGGAACACGATTGGTGTAACCTGTTAGAACGAGATTTGTAGGCAGTTTCTGTTGCTCTCGGGTGTGTCAAAAATCTTCTTTCTTTTTTTTTTTTAATAGAGCACATGGGGCCATTACAGACCGCCTGGAGACTGGTTACCTAGAGCAAGTGTGCTCACACAAACGTCCCAAGACACTGGCTACATGATAACCGCATGTTCCACTGAATTTCATAAGTTGTTTTTTCAACACAACACACCTAGTTGCAAAATGCAAAAAAGAAAAGGAAGAAAAAGGGACTAAATATTATGGTCAATTCTGTAAATGCCCAGCTGATGTCACTGCAGACTAAAGGACAGAAAACACAGCTTTAGCCTTGCTATTCAACTACTGTCAAAGAGAAAATCATCTAAAGTCAAATCAGGTGATAAAATTGTCTTGTTGAGAGATTATCTTTAAACTATCTATTTTTAAAGGTCACACAGGGTGGAATAGGGTTTTGTTCTGCTCTGCGGCTTCATCTAAACCAGAATGTTTCGTGTGATTACATGAATAAAAGAAGGTGCTGAAAAACATTTTAAATTCATTAGAATCCAGATAGGGGATAAATAAGCTATGTTTATGCTGTTTGAGTTAAAATGGCCAACGTAAGTTCAGTGTCATTCTTCAGCTGTAAGCTACAGTCTGTCAAATCAATACTCCAAATGATAGATGCTTGAGGATAAACCTGTCATTTCATTTCTCCTCTTTGACACACAATGCAATCCTGTGACATAGTTGTTGGAGAGGTCCCATCATACTCTTTCTCCCCTGTCCATTTATTAATGCTCATGCAATAAAATATAAAATGTCAGATTAGCTAGAGATAGAACATGTCAAACATGTCACTCATAATAATACACTGCTTTAATTTGTCGGTTCATGCTCTCTTTTTCAAGTTGGCTTTCGTTCAGTGTGTGCGATGCACTAATTACCATGATCATTCAAAACGCAGCACTACTCTTGCTTGCAGACTCCCATACAAGCTCTGAAAACAATTCATACTGCCACACAGACAGATGCACAGATGACATCTACTCTTTTATAGGTCAGATTGGTATAGCAAACATCATTTCAATAACAGAACAGCACTGGATGAGGTTATTATTAGCAGGTCAGATTACAATGTCAATCAACATGAATTAACATCATTAATGACAAGGGCGCTGAGAGAAATTATGATCGTTAGATATCAGACCTCAGTGTGCTTGTCATCCATTGGAGGTCTGATGTCTGTATAGGTGACTTTATTATGCATAACCCCCCAACCCCTTCCCTATAAATGGCATGCAGCTCTTGGATTAGATAATCAAGTCTGATTTTAAACGTTATGCATCCATGAGGGATCATTTCTAAACACGCTGAAGTTGGACACTTTGATATTAGCATTCATGTTTTTGTTTTCACTTATAGCTCAAATGATTTGAAGGCAATCTGCTGGTTTGAATGTGTGAGAGGGAGAAATAAATGACGTGAAAAACAGCTTACGGACAGAAGTTGGTAACACTGAGTCTCTTTCCCAAGTTAAGGCATGGAAATTGCATGGGTTGGCATGGCAACCGTTTTAGGAGAACTGGGGGGAGGTGGGGGATGCTTACAGAATGATGAAGTTTTGAGTGAGGCATCAGTCCTGTGTTGCAACCTTAGAAATATAGACATTTAAAATGGTATTCAAGCCATGATGTATTATCGCTTTTTATAGTCATCGTATTATAGATATAATAAAATCTAAAAGTATACAATGATAATATTGCGTTTGGCTTTTTAATAGTCTAATATATATATATATATATATATATATATATATATATATATATATATATATATATATATATATATATATATATATATGTGTATATGCTGTCAAATCGATAAAAATATTTAATCACGATTTATCGACATTAATGTCATAGTTAACTCGAGATTTATGGGACATTTTAATCTGTTCTAAATGTCTCTTGATTTCTTTTTGTCCCATTTTTTCTCAATTTAATGCTCTTATCAACATGGAAAAGTGGATCGGCTTGCTTTGTGCGATTGTTTTTTATTGAAAACAACATTGGCATATACTGTGTTCAATTTCAAACTAACATTCTCACTTGGAGCAAATAATCTCTCAAAAAATGTAACACTGTCCATCAATAAAAGGGTGAAAGAAATACTGACAAGGTCCTGATATTGACGAGGGGGCGGAGAATTCGCATCAGCTGTGTGTGTGTGTGTGTGTGTGTGTGTGTGTGTGTGCTTGGCCATAAAGTGGTATTTCAGACTAGACATGCAGCGATGATAATAGCTCAGATAATAGCTCAGTTCCAGAGATGTATAAAGTACTAGAATCCCAGACCTGAAAACTTGAGTAAAAGTGCTCTATCAAAAAGTGACTTGGGTAAAAGTTCAAGTGCTCTTTAAGCACCACACTTAAGTAGAAGTACTAAAGTATTCAACATTTTTTGTACTTAAGTATTGCAAGTAGTTTATTTTAAAATTCACTAAGTCCTAAGAGTAAAAGTACAAGTATTGTGTCATGTAATTATTAAAGAAAGCAAAACTAGCAATCAAATAAGGTGCTTTGGCAGGATACAAATTTGCTTTGGCGGCCGCCCAAAAAATGTCATTTCAGGAAAACCCCTGCATTAGTTGTCAATGTGTGTGTCAATCAATACCATTACCCTATAAAACTGGCATGTGATTTAGGCAGCATGAAAGCCAACTTGCCAACTTATATATATATATATATATATATATATATATATATATATATATATATATACATACGGACTATGCCCCCGGTTAGACAGCGTATCACAACCGAAATTCATTATTATTGTAATGTTATGTGCTTTGAGACATAAGGTGCGTTCATGTGTTTTGAAGAAGGCGTGGCTTTGGAGACGCTCTGAAGTGAGGGTTGGATCTTATGCTTTCAAAGCTAACTTGCTATTGCTAGTCGCTCCAAAAATTGCTTAACCTACCTTTAACAAGCATGCCCACCTAAATGATATTTACGATTTAAACATGATGTCTCGTTTGATTTTAAAAGGAAATGGATGGGAATTTTGGGGATACTAAATTCACCCAGCAACAGAAGTGGCAAAGCAAGTTCTAGCTAACTATGAAGGTTATGGAAAAGCAAACATAATGTGTGAAGCTCCGTCAAGTCTATAAGGGCTTAACTGTCTTGAGTCCAATAAATGTGACATACCAATTCAGAACATTCACTTCAAAATTTATAATTATAAACCTTGAAGCTTTTACCCCAGAACGGTGTGGTTACAACATCTACCAGCAAGGGCTAACTGTGTCATACCAACCAGCCAAACCTTGACCCTTAATTATGCACCTCCTTGGTAAATACAAGTATAAATAACAAAATTAAAGCTCACTGCTGTACAGACACATGGTTTCTGAGGAGGCGAGTCTGCTTATGAATTGGGTTACGCTGTTCTGTTATTGTAAGTGACTATGGATTGTAGTGTTTAGAACATTTGGGGAATTTGTATTTTCTTTTTATATTCCGATGCCTTAAAGAAGCTTTGAGAGCAGGACATGATTGAGTGATTGAGAGCAGGATGTGAATTAATATGTGAAATACGTTTTTTTCCAGAAGTCTAATAGACTTTATTCAGAGCAGCACCATCTTTGATTTTTAAAGGGAATGAAAGCGAGACTGTGAGGGATACATCTCTTCAGTGGGTTCTTATACTGTTATTTAATGTGTTTTTAGATTATTCTTCTGACGAAACACTGCAAAAATATCTTTCCACAGAATTTCAGTAGACAAAAAACCCCAGACAACATTAACAAATGATAAAAATAAGTGATCTGCATTATACATTTTTTGCCATTGAAAACACAATACAAGTCTATCCCCAACTGCTTCACTTTCATACCAGTCATGGCGCTGCTCTGAATAAGGTCTTCAATGATTGTTTTGTAGAGTTTGAACAAATGGTTAGATAATATTTTCAAATCTAAATCCAAGCAGATATATGCAGTCATGTCCAAATCTTCAGTTTTGCAAGTGTTTCGTATGCCATTTGTTGTTTCAGCTGCATTACTATCACCAAACAGAACTGCAGCTCAAGCTGGGTCTTAAATTTAGACATCTCCTCAGTAACCATACAAAAATTCTCCGCTTCAGCTCTCAGAGATGAATGCATACCTGTAGGCGCACACAATTAGCTCAGTTAAGATAGCGCTGAATTTCTGAACACTTGCAAATGCACAAAAGCCTCTGGCACTCTCTAAGTCTTGAACATGAGCTGAGAGTGAGTGAGTGAAAGGCCAGGCCTATGGGGGAAACAGAAGGAAGAGAACAAATGTGGCATTTATCAAGATCAATACAGCACTCTGAGAGCCAACAGAGCTCAAATAAGATGTTCTGAATCAGTGCAGCTGTGTCCTAAACATGAATTCATCTGATGACGCTGAGCAGAAAGACAGAGATAGATCATAGATCACATTAATTGTAAAAACATATGCAAACATTCAGCCAGCTAGGAAGAGAGAACAAGAGAAAGACAGACATAATGTACATTAAAAAAGCAACAAAAAAACTGATAGAATACGAAAACGCGTTCAGTAAGAAAAGTTTATTCGAATACTCCTTATCAACATGTTGGTTCTTGACATTACATCTTGCTGCTGTTTTTAAAAGGTATTTTGTGAGGTCAATGTGCAAAAGAGGAGATTTTTGTATAACCAGGGCTGTCAGACTCATTCGTTGATTTAGTGTGATTAAAATAAGCAATAACAAAGTTAACACACTAAAAAAAAATCTGCTTCCTGATTGAGAAATCAATTGCTAAATGAATTGCTTATGTTCAATGACTTGACAATATATAAATTACTTTTTGTAAAGTCAATTTAATGCTGCCATGCCACAACAATGCTGTATTTGTAAACAATTAATGAATAAATTTAAAATTCTTTTTATTTCTCAGCACACATGGAAATACACAGTATGCTATTAATTCGATTAATTAATCAGCATATCGTTAATTCATATCGATTAAAATGTTTAATCGATTGACAGCCCTATTTAAAACTAGAAGTGCAAAAACCAACAAAAAACATCTAAAATACAGAATTTCACTTTAAATACAAGACCAGAAAGAATCCAAAATATAATAAACGAAACAAATAACCCATATAATGGAAAACAAAGGCCACAAAGTGCCGTTTTGTCAGCACTAATGTTCCATGTCATGTCATTGTTGATTCTCTCTACTTTGTACAAACCTGGTACAAATCCACAATAAAAAGGACAGGCAACGTAAGGACTGCGGAAAGTCCACTGGCAAAGTATCGAGGAAGGATTATGAATGTAATAGATAATAATACTCTGTGATCCTCAGTTGTATGTCCTTGTTATGCAATAAAAAAGTAAATAAATTAAAATTAAAAAAGTATTGAGGAAGGATACAAACAGAGAAAAGCTCCACCACTGAGCCTCAGAGAAAGTTCTCCAGTATGGCTGAATGAAGATCTTGTGCTTAGAGTATTGGCATTCAGTTTTACCTGTGCTCGTTCATAGTATCTGATAATCAGGTCCATCTCATCTCATCTCATCCATCTCGCATCCTGTTCTGTGTTTCAATCAGTGCGTCCAGTCTGGTAAGAAACACAAGGCCTGATGTAGGCCTACCTCAACATTATAAAAGTCCATTTAAAGGGATACTCCACCCAAAAATGGAAATTCTGTTATTATTTACTAACCCTTAAGTTGTTGCAAACCTGTATAAGTTTCTTTCTACTGTTGAAAACAAATGAATATATTTTAAAGAACAATTGGAACTTTGGCACCATTAAATTCCATAGAATTGTTTTTCTACTATGGAAATCAGTGGCTCCTCACAAATGTTTAGTTCCAATAGTTCTTCAAAATATATTAATTTGTGTTCAGCAGAAAAAAGAAACTCGTACAGGTTTACAACAACTTGAGGGTGAGTAAATGAAGACCATTTTTGGGTGCAGTATCCCTTTAAGATGCAATAGGTTTGAGTATTATCATTTGCTAATGACATCATTTCTTTCATGTCTATGTATCCAAAAGTGTGTTCATTTTATTGGAGCATAAAGCAACGATTGTGGCAAACAAGCCAACGCCGCGTGCTTTGTTCTTCTCAAATGGACTGTTAGAGTCAGGCTATTAATCTCACAGCACAAGCAATTTATGTTGTTGTCCCTGTGTCCGCTAGGCAGATTTCCATAAAATTATATTTATGGAATTGTTGTCTATGTGACAATATTTAAACCGTTATTACAATGGCAATATTATTACAAACAGAAGATTTATGGTTTCTATGTAGACGGTCTGCTGGGTGCTCATGCTGCCCTTGAATCTGTTAATGCTGTCACAACTTATTAGCCGTTCAGTGTGGGAATGAGTTATGTACTAAACATATCAGCTACTTCAAAAGAAAAATGTCATGTAAACCAGGAAAGGAAGACCGAACGGAAGTGGCACAATAACAATAACATACAAATAAAAGCGATATTAGTCTACACCCACTTTTCTCTTTCTGACGTCATTAACTCTATCGAGCAGCATGGATAGGGGAAGCGGTGATTGATCCAAAGTGTTCGTAAGTAAAGGGTGAGACTGTGAGGTGTGAGCTACAGCAGTAACAATGACAAGACTGGAAATCAGCCTCTCCGCACCTATGGAAGAACTCACCTTCCCTAGAGAGGCCTGCCAATCAAACCAGTTGGAAAGGAAGACATTTGTAGACTGCAATGAAGCTGACACACTGATGTAGCACACTTCCTAGTTTTTCCTGGGATGACATCAAACAAACATTCATTTCATTCATAGTTTTTATTCAAAGGTGAAGTGTATAATTTTAAAGTGATGCTTCACTCAAAAAATGAAAATTGTCACCTCATGTTGTTTCAAACCTGAATGGCTTTCTTTCTTCTGTGGAACATAAGTGAAGATATTTTGAAGAATGTTTCAAATTAAGTCCATACAATGACAGTCAATGGAGAGACAAAAACTACATATATCGGCCAATATATGTTCATTTTTAATGCTAGCATAATAAGCCCGATCAGGAAATTTGGTCAATATATTAAAGGGATACTCCACTTTTTTTGGAAATAGGCTCGTTTTACAACTCCCTCAGAGTTAAACAGTTAAGTTTTACCGTTTTTGGATCCATTCAGGCGATTTTCTGATATTTAGAAGAATATCAGTAACCGAGACAGTTTCTGGTCTCATTGACTACCATAGTATATATTTTTTCTACTATGGAAGTCTTTGAGACCAGAAACTGTCTGGTTACTGATATTCTTCTAAATATCAGAAAATCACCTGAATGGAATCCAAAAACAGTGAAACTCGACTGTTTAACTCTGAGGGAGTTGTAAAACGAGTCTATTACCAAAAAAAGTGGAGTATCCCTGTAAAGCTGATAAATAATGGATTATTTCCTTCAGCTGAGACACTTTGTCCATTATGGTTTTGAATATGACTGGAAAAATATGGTTAAGTCTGTCATATAGGCTACATAAAATTACAAGACCATTATAATTGTGTGCTTAGAACATGGATTTAATGGTGAGACTTTTGTTTTTGTAATCAGGCTCTTAAAAAATATGATAGGTGCATCTAAAACATTGGCAAAAAAAGGTGCATGGGGAAAAAAAGAGATGTTCTACATTAGTCAAACAGGTTTGGAACGACACAATAATGACAGATTTTTCTTTTTGGATGAGCCATACCTTTATGACATTTTTTCCTTTCCCAGATTAATATGCAACTATTCAGACCCACCTGAATGGGGTGGGATCTGTTTGTCTAACCAATTTTGCAATTCTGCTTGGTGAAGCTAGTGGCACAGAAATTACACACTTCACCTGAACTATTTGATAAATAATGATGTGTAACTATGGTTGAAGAAAAACGTTGTGTAAAAATGTTCCTCTTCCAGAGATCGTGTCAAAGATATATCATAAGGCAGAGGAAAATAATAAAATGAGCACAAGTGGAAAATTGTGATTTGGGCCAAACAAGACAATAAAGAAACCTTGCAGTTCAATTGTCAGTAATTTATGAGATTGAGGGACAACTCGTTTTTCTCAAAAAACGATGCTTCATACAAAAACACCTCACGCATGGTCTCCTTATTGCACCGGAGAAGTCCCCCCCACCCCAAAAAAAACAAAACAAAAAAACAACCACATCTTATTATTAGAAAAGTAATTTTCCTATAATTCATTTGTAGCCCAAAGTGTGTTCGTGAATCCGTTTGGCAGTACTCTAGTGGCAGGTGAGCTGTACGCTGCAGTGTCTCTCACATCTTCTCCCACTCTTGGTCTCCTGATGTCCCGTGATCTCAAAGAGGCTGATGGCCATTTACATCCCAGTGGTGCTGAGGCCCATGGCGGCCGCCTGGCCCATACATGGCAGAGTCTGTGCCGCTTTGGGGAAGTCATGGGCCATCACACGTGCCGATTCTCACCTCCGCTGCCCATCCTGGTCAGGGTGGAGCTGAGCATGGCTGCGTCAATGATTTGCTAGAAAAAAAACACAAAGAAGCTACTCAGCACATTGCACAGGCATTGCAGCACAAACGACAAGAGAGAGCTTTTTTAAAGTCGGCTAACTGTACTCACCAGCTCTGACCTCATTTACGCGTAAACATATTTCATTTGATCTAAGGATTTGCTCCAGTTGGTACAGGCAATGATTCATGATAAGAAATGGTGAAAAATAATAGCCATCAAGTGCAGCAATGATGAGACCAGTGCCACACTGACTTGAAGCCACTCTCTCATGTAGCAATTTTACATAATGAAACCCTGTAGGCTTGAAACTGGAGCTAATGATGTGGATGTTGGCTTGCACATCCTTGACGAATAAATGATTTAAATTCAGCACACTTCAGTGGATTGCTAGGGATTATGTTGCTCGGGCTCATGCAGACTAATTGGCCTGCAAGCAACAGCGATTTGTTACTGTGATATTTTAAATGTGTCTGTTATGCGATTGTAATGTCTTAACACTTGAAGAATGAAGAAGAATGTCACATAGCGGAAGAAGACAAAAAATAAGGTGAAATGCATAGCTTAAAAAATACAAAAATTCGGTCATTGTTTACTCTCCCTCATGCTGTTGTTGTTAACTTTCTTTATTCTGCAGAAAACATATGGAAGATTCTTTCAATTATCTTTGTCCATTCAGTGAAAGTGACTTTCAATGACTTTCAGTGTATGGGCAAAAAAAGACAGATTTTTCTAAACCTCATCTTTTATATAAATAACAATAATATAGAAAATATATATAAATAATATATATATATATATATATATATATATATATATGAGAGAGAGAGAGAGAGAGAGAGAGAGAGAGAGAGAAAATAATATAAATAACAGTCATATTAGGTCTATTTTTATATGCCCCACCAAAATGTACTGTTTCAGTAAGGACATACATTAACACAGGAAAAGAATGTATGTAGAATGTAGTCAAGTTATCATGGCAATCTAATCATTTTAAAATTGTGGTCACACTTTATATTAGGTGGTCTTACTTAACCATTTGATACAGTTGATTTATGTACATACACTACCGGTCAAAAGTTTAAGATCGGTAAGATTTTTTATGTTTTTAAAAGAAGTCTCTTCTGCTCACCAAGGCTGCAATTTTTTTATAAAAAATACACAAAAAACACAGTAATATTGTGAAATATTATGACAATTTAAAATGACTTTTTTATGTTAATATATATTAAAATGTAATTTATTCCTCTGAAAAAAGCTGAATTTTCAGCATCATTACTCCAGTCTTCAGTGTCACATGATCCTTCACAAATCACTCTAATATGATGATTTTATGCTCCAAAAATATGTATGATTATTATCCATGTTGAAAACAGTTTTTTACATTTTTATTTCAGGATTTTTTGATGAATAGAAAGTTCAAAGAACAGCTTTTATCTGAAATGGAAAGCTTTTGTTACATTAAATACTACCCTTTAAAAAGTTTGGGGTCAGTAAGAATTTGTATTTTATTTTGGGGGAAATAAATAAGAAATCAATACTTCTATTCAACAAGAATAAGTTACATTGATCAAAAGTTACAGTAAAGACATTTATAATGTTAGAAAAGATTCTAATTAAATAAATGCTGTTCTTTGAACTTTCTATTCATCAAAGAATCCTGAAATAAAAATGTAAAAAACTGGATAATAATCAAACATGTTATTGGAGCATAAAATCATCATATTAGAGTGATTTGTGAAGGATCATGTGACACTGAAGACTGGAGTAATGATGCTGAAAATTCAGCTTTTTTTCAGAGGAATAAATTACATTTTAATATATATTAACATGCATAATATTTCACAATATTACTGTTTTTTGTGTATTTTTTATCAAAAATTGCATATCCTTGGTGAGCAGAAGAGACTTCTTTTAAAAACATAAAAAATCTTACCGATCTTAAACTTTTGACCAATGGTAGTGTACATGTTGTTGCATTTAAATAACATTTGTAGTTACACTGTTAACTTTACCCCTCACAGTAACACAACCATTTCCCCAAAACCTAACCCTTGACTGTAACCCTACCCTACTCCTAAACATACCTTAAACTCTTTAGCAGTTATTAAATAGAGGTTATGGCTAATGTCAAGTGTGACCAAAATTGTGGTTCCTACATGCTGTCTGAAAAGTATATTTATGCAACGCTGTGTGTTTTGTAAACCATGTCTTAAAATTACCTCTCAGATTTCCCTTTGAAAGACCTTAAATTAAAATTATGAGTCACCACATTGGTTTGTGGGTAATTAAATCTAAGCTAGTGTATTCTTCTTAATTTTCTAAGCATTCAAGAGCAATGTGCTCCAGGATTAGAGAGAGGCTCAGTGGGTGGTATGATGTTTACACCCACCCACAATTACTCTTAAATGCCAACACGTTCCTCTGCCAGATCCCCAGAGGAAGTGAGGTCAGTATACGATAGAAGTTATAAAACATTATAAGTGCCAAATGCAAAGCCCATAATCGAAGGGATAGTTCACCCAAAAATGAAAATTCTGTCAGTAATTACTCACCCTCATGTTGTTCCAATCCCGTAAGACTTTCGTTCAGCTTCGGAACACAAATTAAGATATTTTTGATGAAATCTGAGATCACTCCTTCATAGGCTTCTAAGGGATTGAAACTTAGCCTGGTTCAATCCCTTAAAAGACTCTCTAAGGAGTATATACCAGACTCTGCTACTTCACTTTGCTTCATAGACAGAGTCTGGAATGGCATAAAAGATAAGCGTTTTCTCTCTTGCTAGGAGCGCTTGTCTAAAGTTTAAAATCATTGGTTACCCGTAAGCCAATCAGATAAGTTTATTTATGACATATGTTATGCACCGACACAGCCGCATCTGAACCACAGACATCATGCATCAAACTCAAATCTATGATCGAACTTCCACTGTAAAGCTGCTGTAAACACTTGATAATGCGAGCGGAATTTCGCCGAGTTACTTGAAGTTAACTGCGCAACTATGCAGATTCATGCGGCCTCTAGACTTATATTTGCCAAGTGAAACAAGAAAAATATGTATCCAACTCTCAAACTTAGGATTAGATCTTTTAAACACAGCTCTTTGTTCCTCTAGCCTGGTACTAACAGACTCTGCTACTTCACTTTGCTTCGTAGGCAAACGTAACGGTAACAACTGATAAATTCAACTTTTCTCAAAATCAGTTGGGAGTAGAGCCACAACATCACCTCCATTTAAAAGGTTTATCAAACACTCTTCTTGTTTTTTTTTTAAATCGAGCAGAGCGCTCTTTTTCGACGCTATCAGTGCTATCATGGATACAGTCTTTTGCGGCTCGCAAGTCGGCAGCGCCATCTTCACTCAGATGCGCGCTTCAAACTTCGCCGCTGCAGACTATTGTGTACAGCCGCCAGATTGTGTTGCTAACAACTTGCAGGAGAATAACTATCAGACCGGCTCTCACGGCCTTGAACCACTCCTGTACTGACCGCGGCCACATTATCACTTGTGCTTGCGCATGCAGCCATCTCGCTGTAGTGTTTGTCTCATGACAGCTGCAGCTTCTTTGCTGCGTGCGTGATGAGAAAAAACACAGACGTACATAGAGAGGCGCTAGAAGTGTGCGTTGCATACACCTACATGAAATACGTCTCTTACAAATCTGGAATGCGGTCATTCATAAAAGGATTGATACAAATAAATGTTAGGTATCGTGAGGTTTTTCATTGCCGAGTATCACAATACTTTTGAAGTATTGGTGCAACGTGCAACACTAGAGCGAAATGAAATTAGCGGAAGTAGGATGTCTGGCGTAGTCAGGCTAATTGAAAATTGCCGGGCCAGAAAAGTTATTAAAGACATTGTTAAAATAGTATCAAAGTATTGAGCCACTGTAGTCACGTGGACTATTTTAACAATGTCTTTAATAACTTTTTCTGAGCCGGCAAGTTTCAATCCCTTTAGAAGCCTATGGACGAGTGAGCCAGCTCTCAGATTTAATCAAAAATATCTTAATTTGTGTTCCAGAGGGAAATGAATAAAAGTCTTACGGGGTTGGAACAACATGAGAGTGAGTAATTACAGACAGAATTTTCATTTTTGGATGAACAATCCCTTTAAATGTGTATAGATATAAATACTGCTACTATACTACACTGGGCTGTAGATGCTAAATGGGTTATAATGGTTTTTACACACCTTCATCCTTTGAGACTCGATTCTGGATTTGTAACAGAACTCAAACAAGGGCCACCAGCATGGCAAGCCCAAGCCCGCCAATCAGAATGTAGAAAACTCCAGCCACATTACTGAGGCTCAGAGCGCTGGTCTTATCCTGCAGAGCAAGAGACGACAATAAAACACTCGAACTGTGATCTGTCACACAAACACATGAACACACACAAATCTACAAGACAGCAGCAAACATAAATTATCTCTTTCTAAATCACAGCTATTCAATAAACACACAACATGATATTTACAGCTATAAGATATAATCTACACTTAATGTACTCAACCAAATGTAAAATACTTATACATTCGCTATATATTTATATTATGATAAAAATTGTATTCATTCTGTCACAGTATTTCAAATGAATCAGCAATGAAAAGACCCTCCTAAATCATGCAAACACATGCATCAGCTTGGAACAAAACAAATCGATTACTTTCTGACTGTCTTGGCATAGTGGTTTAATTTTTAACAAAGAATTATAAATAAATAAAAATATAAATTTTTCATAATAAAATATGAATAAAATCAAAGATATCTACCTGTTTACATGTGAACAATATCTATACCTCTGATATAAATTATATAGTCCTTATTATTTCAAAACATGCAGGTATAAACCAAGTTTTTTGTCTTGATTATAGA
Source organism: Hybognathus amarus (assembly GCA_030378365.1). Taxonomy (NCBI): domain Eukaryota; kingdom Metazoa; phylum Chordata; class Actinopteri; order Cypriniformes; family Leuciscidae; genus Hybognathus; species Hybognathus amarus. The sequence continues at coordinate 55,675 of JAQIUQ010006698.1, forward strand.
ATTTCTTGGCTTCTGTGTTAAGATTTCTTGCCCAAGGGTCATAACTGAGACTCTTTGGCATCTCTCTCTGTCTCTGGTGGCAGAGACGTCCTGTCAGGGGTGGTGGGAATCAGTGACATGCATCTGTTTGGTGACCTTATTGAGGTCTCATCCATTGGCATGCACATTGTCTTTGGACAGAGACAAGACAGCATTGAAGGACTCTAAGGGAAGAGCAATCCTGTTAGAGGGCATTACATGGCAACGCTTTTCTCTCCAGACTGCCATTTACTCATGCTGAGATGAATGGGTGGCTTTAGGCTTTATATGTTGCTGTTGTTATGAGGAGGAGTTTAGGAAGAAGCAGATACCATAAAAAAAAGAAAAAATACCAGCAAATATACTGAGCACCTCAGTGTTTCATATTGGTTTTTCTTAATTATTGAAATTCTATGTATTTTATGTATTGTCCATTTAACATGTATGTATTGTCCATTTAATGTATTGTCCATTTAACTCTGCTTTGCGTCATGCCTAACAACGCCCTTCAGCCGTTACTTACTCACAATACAGCACAGCGTCTCATACCTTATTGCTTATATATATACTCTATATATATACCAAAGTGAGTACACCCCTCACATTTCAGCAAACATTTTAGTATACCTTCTCAAGGGACAATACTATAGAAATGAAACTTGGAGATATTTTAGAGTAGTCAATGTGCTGCTTGTATAGCAGTATAGTTACTGTCCTCTGAAAATAACTCAACATGCAGCCATTATTGTCAAAATAGCTGGCAACAAAAGTGAGAACACCCTACGTAATAATAGCTGCACGCCGTTTAACCATGCAAAGCCACATGTCCTACTCATCATTTTCATGTTTTTGTCTGCTTGATAGGACCATACAAATTTGTGCATCTTGAATAGAGCATTTAAAATGTGTGATTTGAGTACAATTCTCTCATACTGACCACTGAATGTTCAACATGGCACCTCATGGCAAGTCTTTAGGATTTCAGAATTAGAATTGTTGCTCTCCACAAAGATGGCCAGGCTTCAGGATATAAGAAGATTGGTAACACTCTGAAACTGAGATACTGTAGAGGCCAGGGTCATGCAGAGGTTTTCCAAGACAGATTCCACTTGGAACAGGCCTTGCCAGGGTCAATCAAAGAAGTTGAGCCCTCATGCTGTGCATCAGGTGCAGAAGCTGGCTTCAAAAAACAGACGTATGAGACCCAATGCCAGCATTGGTTTGGAGGTTACAGAAGCAGAAGGTCAGCTTGTCAGTGCTCAGACCATACATCACACACTGCAAAAAGTTGTTGTCGCAGAAGGAAGCCTCTTCTGAAGCTGGCTCACAAGAAAGCCTGCAAAAAGTTTGCTAAAAATAACCTGTCCAAGAGCAAGAATTACTGGAACCTTGTTCCAGTGGTCGGATGAGACTCAGATAAACTTGTTTGGCTCAGATGGTGGCGAAGACCTGGTAAGAAGTACCAAGAAACTTGTGTCTTGCCAACAGTTAAGCATGGTACTGGTAGCATCATGGTCTGAGGCTTCATGAGTGCTGCTGGTACTGGGGAGCTGTGCTTCATTGAGGGAAACACGGATTCCAACATGACATTCTGAAACAGAACATGATGCCCTCTCTTCAGAAACTGGGTCGAACGGCATGACAACGACCCCAAACACACCGCCAAGATGACAACTGCCTTGCTGAGGAAGCTGAAGGTGATGGAGTGGCCAAGTATATCTCTAGACCTGAACCCTATTCAGAACCTTTGGGGCGTATTCAACCAGAAGGTAAGATACGCCATGTGTCTAACATCCAGCTGCTCCATGATGTCATTATGGAGGAGTGGAAGAGGGTCTCAGCAACAACCTGTGCAGCTCTGGTGAACTCCATGCCTAGGAGGATTAAAGCGGTGCTCAGACTACTCGTGCAGAAATATTGACACTTTGGACAGAGTTTTGACATGTTCACTTAGGCAAGTTCGGTCCAAGAAGCCACTGTCCTGCAGAATTTAGTTCCCACTCTAATCAAACATAGCTGAACAAGCAAATCAATTTATTCAGGATCACTAAGGCTATAAGCAGGAGAGTTTTTTCAGTTTTGGAGCCAAACTCTGCAGGATAAAGTCCAAGTCTCTCTCAGGACCGAACTTGCCTACCCTGACTTAGGGTGTACTCACTTTTGTTGCCAGCTATTTTGAAAATAATGGCTGTATGTTGAGTTATTTTCAGAGGACAGTAACTATACTGCTATACAAGCAACACATTGACTACTCTAAAATATATCCAAATTTTATTTCTATAGAATTGTCCCTTGAGAAGATATACTAAAATGTTTGCTGAAATGTGAGGGGTGTACTCACTTTTGTGAGATACTGTATATAAAATGTACTACATTTATATAATACAATTTTGTATTTGTAACATAATATAATATAATATAATATTCAAGCTCGGAGTAAATTTTTATCTTTAAGCGAGTGAATTTATTAATGAACACATGATTTACGAGTGAAGAGGTTTGAGTTTTACACATGAATATGTACGTAAACACGGTTCAGGAAATGCGACCAAATGAGCTTAATAATTTGTAAATGCGGCAAGCACAGAACCAAGCACTGAAGCGAGTGAAGAAAAAAAAAACACTATGTTGCCTATTTCTATAAATACCCCACAAGCATCACATCTATTTTGTAATGTGGGAAGTAATAGGGGCCAGACAGCAACGTGATGACAGTAAGCACAAGTCTCTTGGTAAATGGCAGATTGGAGCACAAGAGCGTTGGCTGTGGTGTGTGTTTAAAAGAGAGGAGGACAGGGCCTTTAGTAAAGCACTAAAGCTGTATCTCTAAGTGAGGGAAAGGACCAATGAGTGAACTGACCTTTCTGGCGGAGTCCTTGCTTCCACACTCTCCCTTATCGTACCACCATTTGTTTTTCAGTTTGTCTAAGACGGCTTGCTCATTGAGTTTCAACACCGCTAGGTTTACGGGGATTCTTCAACCAGGAAAATAACATAAATAACATTACCCATGTTATCTTATGTTATTCAGCATTTAAGCAAACATACACCCATAATTACTTTTTTTGATGTTCTACATGTCTACAGGATAAATAGAAAAGAAAACAAACAAAACAAAAGCAGAAAAAGGGAAAGAACAGCACAGTCACAGAGTTTGAAAACTGCCACTGCCAAAGTGATATGCATTAATACTCCATCTAGCTTTTGTGACCTTTCTCCCTACTGCAAGATGTGTATTACTATATCACTTTGGGTAACCGGCAAAAGAATCGAAAACACTCGGATTTGCACAATTTTGAGTGTGATACTCAATATTATAATTGACTGTCAATCATTTGAATGCCTCAATTCAGCATTAAACAAAAAACGAGTTGTAATATGTTCAATTGGTGTCCAACTGCAGCCGAGGTGTTTGTTAACTGAGGTTGCCGGTTACCCCCCGAAGGTGGTGGTTACCCGCTGGATAGCTCATATTGGGGCTGACCTTGGAATCACCTCCTCCGCTGCCACACTCTCCCTTGTCTGTACCACCATTTGTTTTTCAATTTGTCCAACAGGCCCTGCTCGTTCAGTTTTAACACTGCCAGGTTTACTGGGTTTCTTGAAATGATAATAAAATAAGCTGGGTCAGCATTGGTGATATGATACGGCGAGGCAGAGGTTGTGTTAAATAAAAGTGAGTCTATTAAGTCGTAGAGGAAGTGAACAGAACATAAAACTGATCTGACTGTGTGCCTGGCTCTGCTGGGCTTGTTGATGTAATATTAGTTGTCTTGTGTTGTGCTAAAGTGTAAAAAAAAAAAGTACTGTGACCAAATTATGAGAGATTTTACTGAGCAAGACCTTGGATTGTGGAAGAGGAAACGGGAGGAATTAGCAATGCTCTGGATTTAAGACCTTTGTCACAGCGTGGTCTGCGTAAAGAGGATTCCCAGATAAAGTCAATATTACTGTAGATTAGCTCTGGAAAATCGAATACGCCGTGGTTGCAGTTCCATATTTTGGGAAATCCCAACCTTGCAAATCAAACCCAGAGCGGTCTTAAGCCCCGTTTACACGAAGGGAAGACACAGATATTTCCCTGTGGTTTGGCCTCTCATTTACACAAAAACCCGTTTTTATCACGGAAGATTATTATTTCTAAAAATTACGGCCAAAGTGGAGATTTCTGCTAACGCCGGTTATGTGTTGCCGTGTCAACTGGGGAAGCGCGATTTAGGTTCTCACATTATGCGCCATAAAATGCTTAACGTCATGTGAGCGCCCCATGTTTACAGTTTGTTTGGCTACTGATACATGGATGCTGTTAAGGTGGTACTCATTTTACTTTTACAAATACAACTGCTCCACTATATCAAGGAGCAGAGGCGGAGGAGCAGCACGGATTCTGATTGGCTTGAGTGGCTTTATCCTTCTCCCTACACTGCCGCCCATAGGTTTGGCATAGTTATGATGGCGCTCAACGGCATATTTATGCGGGTTGATGTAAATGACAACAGTTTTGAAAAAGATGTTGTGTGCACAATGTTATTATTGAAAATGGAGGGAGGGAGACGGACGGACGGACGGATGGACGGTGGGGGTTTGTGTCTATGTGTAAATGTGGCCTTAATGCAGCCCATTCTCATATGTGTGGCAGTGTCTTTCTCTGTAAAATCCCTGACTTCTTTCTGTACCCACGAGACAGGGGAGAAAGAGGCCGATGTGCTTATGGATGACTAAAACAAAGCCAGACTTCATCCATGAACATTAATCTGAAATCTGCACAAGACAACAAGACAACAAGGATGTCAGGGAGGATAATGATAGGTAAAACCATCTCAACATCTAAAATGGAGCACATGAGAAGAACATTTGAGAGAAAAATGGTCAAAATGGCAGAAGTTAACAGTCAAAAATTTACGTTCATCAGCTTTAGACTCAGTAGGAGAGAAACATTTGTGTTATTGTTTGCAAGGCCTTTATGAGTCATAAGAATGCAATTTAAGTGTCTGTGATTTTACAGTAGGTGTATGGGATACATTAAAACGGATAAATGTTCCAAATAAACTGTTGTTATCTATTTATCAAAGAATCCTAAAAAAAGTATCACAGTTTCCACAAAAATATTAAGCAGCACAACTGGTTTTTAAAATTGGTAATAATCAGAAATCAGCATATTAGAATGATTTCTGAAGGATCGTGTGACTGGTGTACTGATGCTAAAAATCCAGTGTTGCCATCCCAGAATTAAATTTATATATAGATGTTTGTTTTTGTGTTTTTGATTAAATAAATCTTGGTATAGTCAAAAACAATTAAAAAATCTTACTGACCCCAACCTTTTGAATGGTAGTGTATGTATTGTTAAATTACGAAATGTTTTCTTTGATTTATGTATAAAAGAACAGAAGTATCGAAATGCATTTAGTCAATGTGGAGAGATGCAATTATGAGAATTGATATTAACACAAACATTAAAAACAGCAATCTTGATGATGGAATTATAATAAGCAGGAGTATACATTTTGTGGTAATGAGAGTTGATGGTACAGAACATAAACAGACAATTATAACTAATTTCAGTCAACAAATAAAATCAGAGGTTACAGAGGAGATGCTTCTTTGAAAAATAATAAGCTTGGTCCTAAAGAACTCTTAAAGGGACACTCCACCCAAAAATGAAAATTTTGTCATCATTTACTCGGCCCTCAAGTTGTTGCAAACCTGTATGAGTTTCTTTCTTCTGCTGAACACAAATGAATATATTTTGAAGAAAATTATCGTTTGAAGAAATGATCATTAGAAGAAAATGAATTTTCATTTTTGGGTGGAGTATCCCTTTAAGATAAGACAAAGTCTTATTTAACTTTAGTTGTGGCAACTTTTTTACATTAATTTAAAAATAGACATTAACAAAAAAATCTATATTAATTTTAATGCTAAGTAGACATTTGTTAGGGGAAGCTTTTACACGCTTGTAAAGCTTAGATATCTGATGTGAACTCTACATGCTTTAACAATTCATCATCATCAAAAAACATTTGGTTTGAACGTTACAAGCTGGGTAGCAATACATTAGC
>JAQIUQ010006699.1:0-40000 GCA_030378365.1 Hybognathus amarus
CAGCCTTCAACTTCAGTTACGTATTGCTATAATATAACATATTTTTCATGCACGGAAAATACAGAGACATATTTGGACGCGACTCTATGGTTGTGCGGACCCCAATATGTCTTCTGAGAAGTGTGTGTATATGAGGCATTGTGCAGCACAGATGCTAGTTTCTAAGAATCCGACAGACGCTGTGAAATTAAATTCAAGGCCTTTAATCAGAGATCTCACTTATCAAACAAGTGATTGACCTGAAAAAGATAACTGTTATATATATATGAGCAATATCACACTCAAAGCCATACGAAAATGCCTCTAAAGCTGCAGCCCATATGATATATATATAATTATATGTGAAAGATTGTTTTATCAATAAAATTAGACACTAAACTCACATATACTCTCTTGTGCTTTTCAGTACCTTTTAAGTAAAAACGACTTTTTCAAGTATTTTCCAGACTTCCAGAATCCAAAAAGTCTAATTAAAGCACTTTCAGGCCCAGGTGGAGCCAATTCTTCCCAGAGCCACACAGTTAGAAGGTGGAGAATGCATGTGTTTTCTTACAGCTCTCCAGTTGTAAGGTGCACAAATTCTGTTTGTCCATGGGATATTTGGTCAGATCCAGTGTTACAGGCCACAGTGGTGGTGATCCTACACAAAACACACACTTCAGATTATTATTATTCATAAACATCTGATATATAAATGCATAACATCCTGTCTCATTGGTAGTCAAGACATCACTTCAGAATTAAAATGTCCTGATGATTTACTCTCCTCCACATCATCTGAGATGTTCATGTCTTTCTTGCTTCAGTCGGAAAAGAAATGCAAGTTTTTGAGGAACACACTCCAGGATTGTTCTCCATATAGTGACTTCAATGGTCCAACGGGTCGAAGGTCCAGATGTGAGTTTCAGTGCAGCTTCAAAGTGTGTCTCGTCACAGCGAGTGTAAGACCAGCATTAGTGGTTAAAGTATATAAGTGTGTATTTTGTTGTAAATGTCACTGGTTTGTCTAGATAAGACTCTTATTCCTCGGCTGGATCGTGTTGCGAGACTTTGAAGCTGCACTGAAACTCACATCTGGACCTTCAGTAAACAGACAGTTTCTGCTCTCATTGACTTCCATAGTATATTTTTTTCCTACTATGGAAGTCAATGAGACCAGAAACTGTCTGGTTACTGATACTCTTCAAAACGACTCAGTGTGCCATTTAAATTACTAGACAAAATAAAATTTTCCTGAGAAAAGTGGACTTGAGAGGGTATATCTCCACTCGTCCTGTGAGCGCCCTCATGTGGAGCCAGAGTGGAAGCTGCAGCAGATGCAGGAGCCGGACGTTTACTGAGAGTGGACGTTCTCTCGTTATTAGACACTCTCTGTCAGTACTTTTGACTACACTAGAGCAGGTAAAACCTCACCGGAGGGCATAGAGAACTGTTCCGTTGGGAAAAATCCGGATCAGTCGGTTCTCCACTGTAATGTCGTGGAGGAAGGACTTCTTGGAGTCCACGATGAAGGTGTCCGGGACCCACAGCAGCTCCACCAGACGCCCTGTCGACTCAGACTCTTATTGCCTCCGAACACCAGCCTCTCGTCCGTCCAGCGCTGCCGCAGGAAGATGGTGGCCGTGTACATCTGCAATCAAACACAGAATTATTATTAAACTAATAATAATACTAAAAAAAACATAATTTGTAAATATTTTAATTTCTTTTTAATCATTAATTACTAGTAGAATTATTCTCTGTAATTTGAATAATAATATTATTAAATTATATAAAAATATTATTTGAATAATAATAATAATAATAATAATAGTAGTTTAAATATCATTTTGAATTATTATTAGTATTATTATATTTAAATAATAAACAATATATAAGTAAATAATAAAATAAATATTTATATTGTTGTTAAATTTGGAAATTAAAATATATCTATAATAATAATAATTGAATAAGTTGAATTGTTATTATTTATATTAAACAAATAATACTAATACTTAAGAATACAAATAAATATTGTTATTTATTTTTATTATTTATTACTGATGTCGTTTGAAAATAAAAAACTATAATAATTATTATAAATATAAATAATTAGTAAATATTATTTATTAATTAATATTTAAATTTATTATTATTTGTGTTACATTTAATAATAAACAAATAATAGTAATAATAAATAAGTTTAATAATCATTTTTTATTCATTATTATTGTGCGATTAAAAAAAATGTGTGGATTATTTAAAATAATAATTAGTTTTTAAAAAAATCATTATTTACTATGTCCATTTTTATTAGTAATATAATTGTTATTATTTTTATTTTTAAAACGTCATGTTATTAATAATAATAGTAATATGTGAGGAAGATGAGACAAAAGTTTATTAGAATTTGAACAAACTCTTAACCACAAGTATGAGCAATAAATAAATAAATAAATAATACGCTCACTAACCAACACACAAGAATATTAAAGTTGCCTGTAAACTCCTGTTGTAAATCTCAAATTAAACCGCCAGATGTGTGTGTGTGTGAGGTCGCACTGTTCCTCTCACCATGTCTCGATCTCTGAGATCGGTGTCAATGCTGGCAATATCTAAACTCATGCCCACCGTGACAGGACCATCTAAACACAGAGAAGGCATGTAAATATCATGTGCATTCACAATATCGCATAATCATTCTGAGCATCGCTGTTAAAGATGGAAACCCTGGGAAGCGAAACTCTCGGCTCATTAAAAGCGGATCATGTGGAAAGCAAATATGTTTTATTCTTCTTTACATTTTTACATCAGCTCAACAGTGAGTCAGAGCCATGTAGATGATTTAAATTAACAGTTTTGGGGACAAATTAACAAAGAACAGCAATGTTTGCAACATGATTTTGAATATTTGCAGAGGCAATAATCAAAAATGCTCTCATCACTGTTTTCTTTCTTTTTTTTTACACTTGCGCTCGTATCTACGGCTGGTTTTACACTCGGTATGAACATTTGAGATGATTCAATTCTGGGTACAAACAGCAGCTGTTTACCACTGAACCGAGGCAAATGACTTTCACTTTATTGAAGTATTTGTCCCTTTTGGATTCACCAGCAAAAACACACAGAACGGCACAATTTATTGGAGACGAGCAGCTGTGAGAAATACATTATAATATAAGAGCAAGATGCAAATTATTCACCATCAACAGCCGATTGCTTTCATAGACCAGCTGCAAACTGTCCTGAGTTTTGTCTCATTAAACAGACAGCTTAATCAGTTTTACACTTTACCAGTGCGTGTGTTTACAAAGATCTACAGTTTACCGGAATACTTTGGTTAGTTGCTTATAGTTATCTCCTGAAATAGCTTAAAGTCCCCCTTATGGTGTTGTTTATGTGTGTATGTTATTAATATTTAACACTATGTGTAAGTTCATAAGTGGACAGCATTGCTGAGTAATTTCCTCCTTAAAACTGCAGTGAACCAAAGACACAATGTAAAAAAAATATTTTCAAGATTTGTTATCACATTTTTTCTTTTGTCAAATCAACTTAAATAATTTATTTAGTTCAGATAACTTGTTATTTTGAGTTTTTGATGATTAAATCATTCTCCTTCATTGTATTAACTCACTTTTACCAGTTCAATCAACTTAAAATTTTAAGGCAATCAGGTTACTTACTTTTTTAAGTTAAACACAACAATATTTTACAGTGCAGCTCTCAAAACACGTCACAAACCACCTTGTAACCAATCAGATCAACGTGTGATCGTCAGACCAGTGGATCTCTGGAGTGAGGGAGTGAGTGGAGGCGGGGCTCATTTGCATATTCAGTAGAACCGCGCATACTAAATGAGGCGAGGGTGTCGAGTTACATCGAAGATATTTTAAGGGCATGAAGAAGGAAAAACGTATGTAGCTTAAATCGTAGATCAAAGATGAGTTTTAAGGGATACATTTAAAGACTTTAAAGCACATTGTTTTGAAACATGTTCCTGGTAATCTTGAATCAGAATCAGTTCCTCTTACAGCTTCTCTTCTTTGATGATGTGGGCGGGGCTATAACCTGTCACTCACTAGATCCACCAATAGCAAACCACAACCTTCCAATCAATTCTACACAGACAAAATCAAGCCCCGCCCACATTTGTTCTGGTTCCAGAAGCATTTCACTCGGATATACGACACACCAGACCAGTGCAACTTCAGTTTAATGGTGACTATAAGTTGACAAGCTGCGCTTCCTCGACGCTGATGGAGCAGAGAGTGAAGAGAGAGACCAGACGACTGGAGAGAACAACAGGACAAACATCAATAATTTACAACAGGAGTCGAGGAGAAGCACGTGTGTGTCACTCGTCTCGAACCTCTCAAAGGGTCTCGGATTTATTTTCATTACTTGAAGTCAAGTCGGCTTTATAGACAGCGTTTTTTACAACACCGAGTGTTTCAGGGCAGCTTTACAGAGATAACAGGAGAATAATGCAACACAGTTTGCTTCTCAGAAGACAATATCATCACAGTCCGGCTTAAGAAAGTTCAGTGATGCATCATTTTTGTTGTAAAAAATACATTTAGTTAATTTACTATATAAAGCCGCTCTGGAGAAAACCGTGATGTCATCGTCCAGCTCAGTTCAGTTCTCATATAATGATGTCAGTGCAGTAGATCAATAATATTGTTAAATATTAAATTATGTCCTCAACTAAGCACAAAAGGCCAAAGGCAACAAAGGTGAAAAAGTCGCTCAGTTCTCCTCCGTAAATGAACAGTCGTCTTGTACTGTGGGGTCAACTGTAAATGACAGGGTTAGCTAACGCATGTTGTTATGCATGTATAACGACACTTGCCCTCAGTGTCTTTCTGACTGATGATGCTGTGGCTTAATCACATTTATAATTTACATTTGAATATGTAATATAATGGAGCATCAATCAATCTGTTTTCAAAGGAGCACGAGGGAGTGAGGCGCCTACACACACATTACACATTCATTACATCCTTACTGTCAAAGAAAGGCCGGAGGTATTTGTTGTATCCTTTCATCAGCTTCTGGATGGTTGGAAGGAAGAATCTCTCCATCCTTCACTTCGGCGCTGAGCAGAGAGTTCTCCAAAAACCTGTTATGGATGAAGAGACAGAACGTTTTCAGCAAACACTCGCTTTACACATTCATTATTTGTGTGTGGATTAAACAGTAGAGCGTTCCTGCTTGTAACGCCAAGGTCATGGGTTCGATTCCCAGAATGTAGAAATGTGTACCTTGAAATACAATAGTTTCAATCCCTTAGAAGCCTATGGAGGAGTGATCCAGCTCTCAGATTTAATCACAAATATATTCATTTGTGTCTCGAAGATGAACGAAAGTCTTACGGGGTTGAACAACATGAGCGAGAGTAAAAACTGACAGAGTTTACATTTTGGGGTGAACTATCCCTTTAAGATAGAGAGGGAAAAAATATGCATATTTTCATAATTGGATTACTTTGATCCGTTAGTGTGTAAGAGGTGAAAACGTGCCATCAGCTCTCGGACTGCATCACGTTTGGCTTTTAGAGCAGAACAGCAAAATATAGCAATGCACCTTCAGCAGAAACTAAAGCGCATTTATGATGTTATGAAAGATGTGTGACATGTACAGTAAATACAGGACAGATGAGCACGGTAAACACTGACAGTAAAAATAGAAATGATCAAACTGAACATCAGTTTAATGCGCGTTACATAATCATTTGGTTACAATTTGAACTAGTTCATTTAAAACTGTGAATCCTTGGGTTGCATAATTTGGGGGACATTTCTGATTGCAATTTAAAATGTGATTAAAAACAATTCCAGATTTGTTGTGATTGTTTTTAGGGCTAGATAATTTGGCTAATATTTTGTTTATATATCAATATTGCTATAAAATATGAATAATAATATTAATAACTATTATTATTACAAAAAATACATATTATTATTGTAATATTTCATTGTAAAATAATATTTTATAGTAATTATTCTTTTTTTATGGCTGTCCTAATTTCTTCATTTTAAAATGTTGAATCATCAAATTTATATTTTGACAGAAAAATAAACGTTAAGCATGTTTGCAAATTAATTTAATTATATTGCAGGTATTGAGATTTGATAAATGCCATTTTACAATTATCATATTACAACTTTTTATCTTGCAATTCTTTGAATTCTTAAATTTGCGAAATGTAAACTTGCTATTGTAATGTGCATTTTCTGTAAAGCTGCTTTGAAACGGTTTGTATTGTGAAAAGTGCTATGGAAATAAATGTGACGAGTTGAATTTTGTGATATAATAAAGTCGTAATTGCGTGATAGTCAGAATTGCGAGAAATAAACGTTTAATTCTGACTCAGAATTGGACTTTATAACTCGTAATTCGGAGAACAGATATCCGAGTAGCAGTTTATTTCTCGCAATTACAAGCTTATATCTGACAATTCTGACTTTATAACACACAATTCTGAGATAAAAAGTCGCAATTATCTTTTAAAATGTTTTATTCCGTGGCTACTAATATTATATTAGTTTACTAATAAACTAATATTTTAATCTCTGTTTTGACAACAAAAAACTCCAAATGATGGTGTGGCCGCCTCAAATCCTGAGGAATAAAGTGAAATAATGCAGATGTGAATGTGCCAGAGCGTTTGAGGAGGAGACGAGCCACTCACTGAAATCAAACATTTATATTTGTTCCAAGATCAAAACATCTCAACATCACAACCACTTACTGTACTGTTAACAAACACCTCATTAGGGTCTATATATACTTTTTCTAAAAATAAATTTCAGGACAAACATCTGAGAAACTCCATTAGTCTGTCGAAGCAATAAAAGCACAACATCTGAGTTTCCAGTTGTGCAACTAAACACACACACACAATACAAAATCAAGCCTGGTTTCCTCAAACGTTCCTGCACCTTGTTAGGTTTTGCAGGGGTTATATGAGGCCAGTTTCCCTACGAGGAAAGCCAGACGGGATTCATGTAAACTACTTTCAGATTCATCAATCAGAGTGAATTCAGTCCGATTGAAATAAAAGTTGTGCATGTAAACGTAGCCAGTGATCGAGCCATGGACTGCTCTGTGTGTGTGTGTGTGTGTGTGTGTGTCAATGAGTGCCAGCGGATGCGGAGTGTTTTATCAGAGCGTTTGTTGTTCTGCCAGGCCTGTGGTGTCGTGTGTGTGTGTGTGTGTGTGTGTGTGTGGGATGAGAAGGAACCTCTCCAGCTCTGTTTCTGACACTGTTTGGCTTTGATTTCACACACTAGAAATCCTAACATGACCTTCAATTTCGCCATATCAGGGGAAACAATTCACTCCAAAATCAAAGACCAAAACATATTAATAATATAAGAAATGATAGTCACACTTTAGATCAGGGTCCTAATCTCACTATTAACTATGACTTTTGCCTCAAACTTCTAATTACTGCTTATTAATGGTAAGAGATTCATTATTAATGGTTAAATTAAGGGATGTAGAATATGGTCTTGCAAAATAAGGTATTAATGTGTGCTTTATAAGTAGTAATATCCTAGTAATATCAAAATGCATGCTAATAAGCAATTAATTAATAGTGAGAATTGTACCATAAACTAAAGTTTTACAGAAATGATATTTATATTTTTTAGAAAGAAAAATAAAAAGCCTTTTTCAGCATAAAAATATTTTTAATTTTGCATTACTTCATAATTCAGTTCTCAACCAGTTTTTTTAATCATTAAATTAGCATAAACCCTATTTTACCTAGATCTAAAAACACTTGATAGTTTAAATAATACTTTATAATTAGTGAGCGTGATGTTTTTGGCATTACAATAATGAGAATTGGAGGGAATATGCATATATTTCAGAAAATGCTCTTCAACTTATGCACAATGTGCTTCTGATTTTGGATAAAACATGAGCCAGATTATGCACACATTAAAAACAGCAGCACTTCTAAACGAAAATGTGACAGCTCGTGTTGTTTCCTAATGACTCATTTTAGAAACCAGAGGATGCAACAGAGAAACGGTCGATGAATTCAATCATGAGAGCAGCATTTCAGATTAGACTGGAAGTCATGCAGCAACGAAACACGGCTTATCAACTCATGTCTGTCAGGATGATGGGATTGTGAGATTGACAGCACCTCATCAGGTCACTGTCGGATGGATCCATCTGCAAATAGGATTTATTCTCCAGAACCTGTTGGAATGATTTGGCGATGCCATTACGTTCAAATGCATTTCTATTTAAATTTGCTAAAACAGGGCTATGCAAGATGCATTACACAAAAGATGTCATTGTAATGATGCACAGCCAGTTCTGAACACTAACCACACTCACACTTGCTTGACAACATACAACATGCTCTTTTATACCCATAAAAAAAACAAGATATTGGAGGACTGGGGCAAAATGCCACAAAAATACCCTCCAAAAATTCAATTGGGCAAACACAATTCATTACGACAGTTGCGGTTAAAGAGAAATGACGTGTCGTGTAGATTGCTGCATTACATTTAGATTTTGCATGTTGCATAAAAAAACACATTATTTTTGTGTATTTTTGCATGGTTGACCATTAGAACCAATCAAACGCGTTTCTGTTTAGCATTCGAATGCAGCAGCCAATCACAGATGTTTACAGTCAACAATGATGAAGACATTCTCTTTATTTATGCTAATAAAATAAACAATGTGAAGTCTTGATTTTTGAATGTGTAAAAAGCAGTAAACTAATGTTGATTAAAAGAATATGATGCAAAAACAAGTTTTATGTAATTAATACTAATAATGTTTACTAACAATATCAAGGGCAATCAAGAATATTGCAGCCCTCCCAGTAATGATATCCTGTTTGTAGGCTATTTACGTTATACAACATTGTGCAATACATGCATGCCATGTTCAAAATTGACCTTACAAACAAAAAATGCCCCTGGAAATTAATTTCCAGAGGGCAAATATTGTCCCTTATGGAAAATATAATTTCCGACCTTGCAACAGACTTCAGTACACACTCCGCTTCAGAAGTGTTCTCACACACTTTACTGATCTCAGACATGACGAGGGCAAGTGTGTTATTTCTCTGTATACAATTAATAACCCAATTAAACAATTAATAAAAATATCTGACCCAATGCGTTTAACCCAATGGTTGGGTTAAAACAAATAACCCGTTTTTATATTTTTGTTTATTTTTGTTTACTGTGTATGTTAATTAAAACACATCCTCAAAGTTTAATAATTCAGAGTCACTGTAAGTCAGATAGACTTCCTGAAGAGTGAAATACGGTGAACATTTTAGGAAATGTATTTATGCATTGAATCTCTGCATCTGACCTAAATCTCCATCGCAAAACAGAGCCACTTTCTCCCCACATCATTACTCTTACTCTTTCATCATTAAAGGTTTGATCTTCGAGAGTGCCGAGGAGGTCATGAGCATCAGTGCCGACACACTGACAACCCTTTAAACACACCGAGAACAGCCAGACACGGACTGTCACACAGAGAAACATACACAAACATTGGTGGAGAAACTATTTTCACTTAGAAATTAAACATGAAATCTTGAAGTAGAAAAATGTAAATAGTATTTTTGGGTAAATTTCGAAAAATCTTTTTTCCATCACACTGTGTACATTTGTGTATGTATATATTTAATAATTTTGAGAATTATGATTTATATTTGTTATGTATTTTTTGATGGCTTTTCTTATATACTAAATGTATTGTGTGGACATGTTTATTTATATTTTAAATGTACATACTTAGGATTGAAGTATCACTTGTTTATACGATAAACTTAAATATATTTGTATTGGAAGAATAATGGTTCTCGTGACTTAGCAGTAGTAAAAAAGCAAATATAAAAAATATAAATAATAAATAAAATATCTATAGATGTCATTGTCTGTCAAAATACACATCCAGTTAAATCCATGATAAATAAATCCAATAGTATTATTATGAAGTCCAATCCAATAGTATTATTATGAAGTATTATTTGTTTATACGATAAACATTAAATATATTTGTATTGGAAGAATAATGGTTCTCGTGACTTAGCAGTAGTAAAAAAGCAAATATAAAAAATATTAATAATAAATAAAATATCTATAGATGCCATTGTCTGTCAAAATACACATCCAATAAATCCATAACAGAATAGGATGACGGCCATAGCTAATTTTATATTATTTAAAAATCATGTAAATGTTTGTAAGGAAACAAAAACTATGAATTTCCATGAAAAACAAATGACTGATATCTTACAAAATGGGGTCAATCAATGCTGATGAATAGTTGTCTTAATCTGCATACCCAGTTTTGCACGGATGTAAAGGACTGATCCTGATATGAGACCTCATGTTGGGAAAATGAAAGCAGTCGGTGTGTCTGAGTTTGTATGCCAGCTCGTTGGCTTGGCCTCCTCCACAAGTAATCTGCTATTGACCTCTACATATTTAGACGACTTTATTCCTGAATTCTCTAATTTGTGCGTTTCATCATCATGTGCGAGTGTTTGTGACTGATAACAGCAGCTGATAACGATAGTACGAGACAGATTAGCTCATTCTCTTGTCTTGAGGGTTTCGGCAGCGAGATGCGATTTGATGAGAACATCTAATCAATGTAGTCCTAAAGATTAGCGCTGCACGATATTGGAAAAAACTTAGATTGCGATATTTTATTTTTCTGCGATATATATTGCGATAAAAAATAATTTCACCAGATGGTTTGAGTAGCTCTATCTGAATCATTCAAGAATATTTGGGGTGATTTTATAGGGTTGTGAACCTGCATAGAAAATAATAAACAAATTACAAGCAAAAATATCTTTCCGGATGCACAGCATCAATATTATTATTGCTTACACTGGAAAAGACAAAAAGTAGTGTTCGAACTAGTGATGGGCGATACTTCATTTACATATCGTCCAATCATCAGCCCGTGAGATTCGACAATACATGATATTATCGTGAAGGGGCGGGGCTCTTCGTGAAGGGGGCGGGGCTTACTTTTTTGATCATTAACTGCACAGAAATAAATACAAAAAGCATTTTGCAAAACTTTTGCAGCGCCCTGTCAACCACACACATAGCTTTGCATGGCCAAACACTTTTTCTTCATTAAATTAAATGATTTAATTCTGCGTAGAGCCTAAAACGGACACTTAACAACCTCCAAATGACATTTACTGCAAATACTGAATTAAAAAAATTCAATCATGATGCGCTGTTAGTAAGTGTTCAGCTAAAAGCCTTATTAACCGAACCCTGCAGGAGTGTGCCACAATAAATCCCTTTGTGATTCACTACTATGTATAATACACATATATAGGGAACAATACTGCCTAAACACATTTCCACATATGCTGAGTTTCGACACACTGACAGCTCATTTTCACAGAGGGAAAAGGAAGATTGTGTGCAAGAGAAGTCAAGCATTCAGAGGGAATATTTTCTGCTTATTAATTCAGCAATAACAGAATCCTTTATGTCAGTAAGTGCTCCTGAGAGAAACTCTATCTGCATTCAGCAGTGTAAACATCAGCCGAACCTCTTCAAACATGTCGAGGACGGTCTGAGATTCGTCTTCATGCTTGGACTACATTTGTGAGATTATTCAGGCTTCTTTTAAGTTTTTAAGTGAGTGTTTCAGTGCAGGAGATGCAAAGTTTTTACCGTAATGATGTGGAGAAAGAATGCATGATATATCACTCAATATATATTTTAAATATAATATACATTCACTGTGATCACAAAAGCAGTTAAAATTGGGAAAAATAATAAACCTTGAGGTTTTATTTTTAAACCATCTAGCTGGTGGCATGATCTGCTTAAAGAAATTGCAGAAAAATAATATGAGTGAATGCACACTATATTTGGCTATATCTGTGCAGTGTATTAGAGAATCCCTCAGGATGGTTGCTATAGCAACTGCTCTCATTTTAAAAGTTTTGGGGGGGGGGGGGTACTTATACTTTTGAGGATAATTTAAAGAAATGGGAGCTTGGAACGGTTTGGATCAATTTTCCAAAACACAGAAACACCACTATTTTAATTGCCTATTACTATTGCTCATACTTATTATTAAGTTTCAAACAATAAGCATTCGAACTTCTGTATGAAGTTCGTCCTGCACCCTAGCAACACCCTAGAAACAACTGAGCAATGCCCTAACAACGCCCTAGCAACAACCTAGCACACCTTAGAAATTGCATATCAGTGCACTTAACCCCTCCAAGACCAGTGTTGGGGAAGTTTCTTTTAAAAGTAGTAACTCGTTACTTCTTAAAGAAAAGTAATCTGTCAATTTACTTAGTTACCCATATGGAAAGTAACTTTTTACGTTACTTTACGTAACT
Organism: Hybognathus amarus; assembly: GCA_030378365.1. Taxonomy (NCBI): domain Eukaryota; kingdom Metazoa; phylum Chordata; class Actinopteri; order Cypriniformes; family Leuciscidae; genus Hybognathus; species Hybognathus amarus. The sequence goes on from JAQIUQ010006699.1 coordinate 12,374, forward strand.
TTATGTTGCTTGACTTTGGGCAGAACCCAATATCTGTTCCTATATGTGTAGGCCGACATAAAGTTCTACTATGTATAATGCATACAATGTTTGAATATTTATGAAGAAATGTCCGGCTAGAGAGAAAGCAAGAAAGACCAAAGCTCCCCGTTAGCACCCCCAAAAATTATTTCTGGAAGCAATTATATTCAGGCTGTGAGTCCTAAACTACATGGTGAAGAAAAAGAAAACTCATCTTGTTATTTCGACATAATAAGGGACATTCTAATCTGCTTTATGCCAAATTAAGCGTTCTTCTTATAATGGTTTTCTATGGGAGGAAAATGCTTAACGTGTAATTAAGCATGTTGCAGTTCATATTCTGGGCTCATCTGATTTTTTGTGCATTGTATAGCCTATTTTATTATGATTTTAGTATCATAATGATTAATTAATGCACGTACAATTATCCGTGAACTTGATAAATGTTGCAGATATGTTTTACTATGCAGGTAAAGAAATGCCTTTCAACTTATGTGTGCAAAATTCAGAATTAAATGAATGTGCAGCAATTTGTACAGATAGAGAGTCTAGGCCTACTATACGTGTTGTAGCTATTAAATAAGCGCATTTAGTTTCATATTTGTTAAAATATTATAATGTTATTTTTTTCCATCTATGTTGATTATGAAAAGTGAACAGCACGAGTGAGATGGATGTGCAATATATCGGGAGACATTGAGGGGGTCAGACAAGATTTTGACCACTTCATTAAGTTTTGTTTCATTTTGTATAAATTGTGCCTTAATTTTAATAATTTATTATCAACCAATTGCCTGGATTTAATAAATAGCAGGTGAACTGGAGCATATATCATCATAAATTAACTGAAACTCAGCGTATGCCTCTCACAGACATGATAAATATATCTATATTAAGCTTCAAATGTCTTTTAACGAAACAATTCAAAATCGAAAAGATATAGGCTACTCTCTGATTATGTGATCCATTATGTGCATTTCTCTCTGTTCACGGAGATGGCGATCGCTGTCAAATTTGGGAAAAGTAATGTTTCGATGAATTGAAAAAGGAACTACGTTTCATTACCAAATTTTCAGTAGTAGCGCGTTACACTACTTTTTACCCAAACAGTAGTTGCGTAACACTGTCCACGACATCCTAGCATTTTAACAACGACTTCAACATGAGCAAACAACTTGCACTCCCTTTATACAATGTTCACATAACAGGAATGCTTTTCTGAAGAGCTTAATATAAGAATAAAGAGGTTTTTCAGGTCAATATGTGATGAAACCCATTGCATCATGAAACCCTCTAAGCAGGAAACACTGAACACAATAAATCATCAAGTATAATCTCAGAAAGAGCCTTCATGAAGCCATGCGAGTTTCACTTTAATATGCCTGATTCTTATTTGAACTCATCTTTTAGAAATAAAAAATCTTCTGGTTGATTTAAGACTTATTAAAAATAAAGATGTAAAAGCTCATCTCTTTAAAAAAAACTCCATTGGGAAATTTTAAATGTGGCAATTGCATTAATTGTCAATTTACAGGTTTAAACTGTGATTTATGGAATTCAAATGTCCATGCAATGAGGTTAAGTTTGGAAATCGAGCAGATAAAAGAACATAGACGTTTAATAAATATAATGTCTTACATCAGGATAGTTTGAATCCTAAATAATGTAACCATAAAACTATTTTTTCAAGTTTTTTTCTTTTTAAATATTGAACAGTTAAAACCAAATGCAAGAGATGGTAATGTTGATAAAAAATGAGGTATTTAGCATTTGTAATAGTTTATTTACAAAATAAAACCAAGAGTTTGTGTACAGAATGTTGTTCAGTATTGCATTACTTTGGTGTCGATGTGTTTTCAAATGTTTCAAAAGTTTATTTCTGTGTGTTGCTTTTGATTGCTGGTGTAATAAGTTGAAAATGTCATTCTGACAATTACGCTCTTTTGATTGGTTGACATTCTTAACCATTCTTGATTCAAGATACATTTACTGGAGAAACAAACTTAAGATGTTAAGTCGTTTTCTTGTGTAAAAAATCTAAATTAGTTGAGTTTATAGTTAAAAACAAGATTTTTTTGGGGCTGTCAAATTTTAGTTATTTGTTTATTTATTTTTAGATTTTTTTTAACCCCGTTGGCAAATATTTGTTCTTGTTTCAAGCATGAAGTCACTTGATTTCTGATACATTTTTCAGAAAACCCTTTTCATTTTGCATTGCCAGTCTGGATTTAAGAATAGATATTTGTGCTGGAAAACAAGACAGAAACACTGAGGAAGAACATCAGTGCACTGCTGCTCTTTCTAATCCCTTTAATCCTCCTGAAATATTAATTGTTCAACTCAGTATGTAGCTTTTTATGTTATATTCCCTGAAGAAGGCTTTCAAGCCAAACTGCATTTGTACACTATATATATATGACTTCATCTGTCCTATGGGCTCAAGTGATTTGAGTCATCCTCACATGCGTATGCTAGCATGCGAAAGAGTGTATGTTTATGTCTTTGTGTGTTACGCCACACACAAGAAGCTTTTAAGATTTCACTTCATATTAATCCACCTTATCTGTGCCGGAGCTTATCTGAAGCCCTCGCAGAGGCTGCTGGCAGAGCTGGTTAAGCTCATTCTCGGCCGGAGGGGAAACTCGCTCATGACCGTCGCTATTCCTTTCATTTAACGAGTAGCATGACAAAGTACAGTACATGATATCACGGTGACAAACGATAATGCATCATAAAAATGACTGAGACCGAGTTTCCTTCATCTAATTAAACATTTGTCTGCATGTTCTTGAGAAAACTGAAGTGTGGAAACTTTCCATGATGTAATACATGTCACACTGATTTGTGTAAACTTTAAACATTTACATTTATGCATTTAACAGACTTTTATTAAACAAAAGCCAACGCTATTAGTAATATTCAAACTAAACTAGTAATAAAGCTAAAATTAGTTAATTAATAAAATGAGTACATATGAGCAATAGCTTATATAATAACTCAAGGAGGTTTGAATTCAAACAATTTAATTAAAAAAAAAATTAAAAAGGAAATAAAACCAGAAATCCTTGAAATAATACTAATTGAAACAGAATTAATGCACAATAAGATTAAACCTATGCCTTAACCCCCTGAGGTCGAGTAACGCACCGCGCGTTATTCTTTGGTTTTTTTCACATAGTTGTAACATAGACTTAAAATACTCCGTCATTAATGGTCACATAAATAAAATTTAAATAATTTTTTTGTGTACACTCTTATTAACATCAAAACCTTGTGTTTTTGTAAAATAAATAACATAAACAGGGTGTGCTCTGAGCTCACTCTGTCTCCGCAAAAATCTTTCTGAAACGCGTCCGAAAAATTAACTGAACTCAGTGAATACTTGACACAGAGACACGAAAGATCACTCTTTATGAAGCTGAAATTCTCCTCTTTTAAATGAAGTAATTTATATTTAAAAAAAAAACTATTCTCAGTAGATGTAATCTGTATGAAAAGAGAAAGATGTCAGTCTTTTTCCTTTCACCTAATTATAGCGGATGACGTGTTGACACTGGCATCAGAATTTAAACATATACCGTGTTAACAGGGCTCCAGACTAACTTTTTGCCTTGGTTGCACTGGTGCGCCTAACTTTTTTATTTAGGTGCACTCTGAATTTTCTTCTTGTTTGCTCGTCACCTTTAACGACACATTTTCAAGGTCACCTTTTTCTCACGCTCCATATATTCATACATATTCTGTAAATTAATAAGATGTTGTTTTTTTTTCTTGAAGCACAATTATACTGAATATAAAATATAAATCTAAAAAAAAAATCAAAATTTAAAGTGCTGTTTTTACATTGTTCAAGTTTGGGGAAGGGTATTGACACCAATTTCACAATTCGATTCAATATTGATTATTTTGGATATCAGGTACAATACAAGGCACATTTCTCAAATAAAACAAATCTCAATTAATGCTGTAAACTGGGAGTCAGCTGTAACCCACTATGCTTCAATAGCCTACTATAATATTGAAGGTAAAATTACCTGATTTGTACACAAACACTTAAATTACACTTTTATTTGTTTTTATAATAATAATGTTATATGAAATATAAACATTTAAATGGTGGCTAAATATTGAAAAACATTAAAAATTATAATGAATATGTGCATGTATTTGGCAAAATGCTGCTCTAGAGTTAATTTTTCTAGCTGACTAACAAGTTGGTCACTGGATTTTTTTTTCTGAGGTAAATGTGACGTTACATTACATTGTTTACACGCCTTTTACTGACGTCTTTCCACGGTTGAGACACTGATTGAGCGATTATATGTGAAAGATACGGATTCGATAAGTTGTACTCTATCTTTTAACACACTTTCAAATGCTCGTTCATGTTTATTTCGTGCTGTAAGGGTTAGGGTTAGGGTCAAAACATTATTTATGTTTTTGAATTTCGTAAGAAAATGGACCTAATTTGAAATCTGAGACTTTGTTTCAGATCAATAGTAAGAAAGCACAAAGATTATTGCGATTTATTGGATGAGATGCGTGTTACGCGCTATAAATGTTCCATTCATTCATCAACTGAAAAGAGCATAGCCCAACGGGTTCGTAAAATGAGAACTGGTTTTGTTGAGAATTGGAGAATTGTTTCTTCTGCTGCTAATTGTCGTTACTGATTCTCTGGTGTTCAGGTCGCAATTTATTTCGTATCACAAAGCACGGAGCATTTACCATACGTGCAAGGAGAACAAAAGACTCGTTTGGGGAGTCAGCGGATGCGATCATGCGGGAACTTTAGGTGCACTGGTGCGACCTGAGGACACATTTTGGTCGCACCCTTACAAATTTTGGTCGACCAAATTGGTCTTACTCTAGAGCCCTGGTTAAGCCTACCACTGCAAACCAACACCATTGGTTATTAAATATATATATTGGTAATATAAAAATGTTGCTGTCATATTTTACACAAGTCTCATGTTTGGTGTGTTACTGGTTGCTTCTGTCTGGGTGTTGTAAAGACTCGATGGCCAATCTGTGCGGCTCTGTTACTGCTTTACTCTTGAATCATCTCCTGCTTTGTTCTTTCCCAGCAAATGGAAAGTGGGAGATGAAAAGGGAGAAAAAAAACAATTCTGTCCCAGAAGAGTGAGTGAGAGAGATAAAAAAGGCACAGGCGTGACACTTAAGGACAGCCTCCAGAACAACACATATATGCATACACAATTAATAATAACCTAAGCATATACATAAATAACAGGGCTGGGTATTGACACAAATTTCACAATCCGATTTTTAATTTACGAGCTTGTGATTCAATTAGATTCCGATTCAATCTGAACAAACGAACTACTAAATGAACTAATGCTGTAAACAGGGAGTCAGTTGGTAAACACCTAAACATGTTTCTCTGGTTTCTGAGCATGTTCAGCTGAATTACAAACCACTGGATGACGTTAGAATATTAAATTTCACTTTGTCTCCAACTTTATTTTGTTACTTCAAATAATCAAATTCCTGAAATTAAGCTGTCATGACAAAGAATATAAGAGAAAATGAGCTCAAATGAGCCAAAAAGGTCCTGATGCTTAAAACAAATAACATAATCTCACAAAAGTGCAATCCCAGATTTTCATCTAATCTCCATTTAGGTCATTAATCTCTTCCAGACACAAAAACAATCCCATTATCCTTAAAGAGCTCATTCGTGAGTATGACTGAGAGACAGAACTGAACTAGTGATAAATTAGTCATCATCAAGTACGTTATGTGGCAATATTTTCATTTTGGTGGATTTCTAATCACAAGCATAGAAACCACTTAGAAATCTGCAATGCTTTAGAGGAAACGTAGCCCATGTTATTCACTGAATTAACATCCTACAAACACTGATCCATGCGTGTGTGTGTGTTCATGTACAGAGGAATCTGCACGGCCGCCACATGTGCCTCCGCTCACTCGCCTCCATTATGAATGATAATCAGAGGAACTGCTGGAGTCTGGAGCGCCGGGACACGAGGCATGAAAGTGTTTGATTCAAAGCGCTGCGGGAACTAGGTGAGTGTCAGAATATATAAATCTCACGGCATCATGCCTACAGGCGTTCCTCACACATGTATGTTTGTTTGCGTGGGTCTATGTGCTTCACAGTCTCTGTAAACCGCACCGTCAAGGCAGTTTTCGAGCATCAGACTGTGAAAAAAACTCCCATCATTCCCGCTGCCTGTGATTTGCTATCGCTACACATTTACAAAGTTCACTGACACCAACATCCATCAATACTCAGAAAGTAGAACTGAAATGATATTCATTACAAGATCATTAGTTAAAACATTTCCAAATGCACCTGAAGACTTTTTATTTTTCAGTCATGAATTTTGCCATTGAGGATTTCTTAAAAATACTGTCACACCCCAAGCATAACCTAAAGTGAGGAGTTAACAATTTATCAAAATATGCATTTCTTTCTTAAAAGGAGATGTGGGTGCATTTAATTTCTTGGGTAAGCTTTCCTTAAAAGAATTGATGAATAATTGCATCCTTAATTCGGGAATGAACTATTCTGAGAAGCACATCCATGCTTTTATAAGGCTGATTTAGAAACGTCAAACACGATTATATGAGTTTGATGCATGACAGAATCCTCTTACCTGCTGATGAAGAGCAGGGCAAATATAAAGCTGAAGGAGGTCATGGTGAGCGAGTGAGAGTTTCAGGCCGCTGGAGTCGATCTGAGGAAGAACAGAAGCAATCTCAAGCTCAATTTATTTATAAAGCACAATTAAACACAACCACAGTTTGCCAATGCGCTGTATAATGTTCTGAAAACAACACAACAAGGGACATCACAAGTTATAGGCAACAGTGAAGAGGTACATTTTTAAAGGGGTCATGAACTGGCTTTTTACATTTCTTTATATTGTTGTCTGAGGTCAACTTATGACGTTCGCTTGGTTTTTACATTCAAAAACATCAAAATGAATAAGTAATTAGCTATTTTCTACCCTAGTTTTGAGCCTAACTGAAAAATGCTCGGTTTATATGGGCATCTCGCACTGAAGACTGAAGTAAACGCCCACTGCTGTGAGTGGAGAACAGATTTGCATATTATAATGAGTTTCAACCAGAAACCGGAATGATTTTCATGGCAACCAGAATGATTCGCCCAAACATGTTCGACCCGGAGTCCGTGTGTTTCACCATTCCTGTCAGATCCAATATAGACGGCAAAGCACCGTTCATTACTCTTAATCGCTCTGCAAATCCAGGTCTCGACCTGTGTCTTGTTTACAAAACAATCCTCAGTAAATAGGGACCTCTGAAATCCCAAACTCAGTTTTTTCGTTTTAATTTTTGGGCATTAATTTTTTGTCAATTCAATCAATTCATTGTAGGCCTGAGACGAGAGTTCAAGAGATTTCCACGACACATACAGCGAATCTCCTTCAACTACTTCAGTTCAGTTCTCGCGCATGCGTCATGGAAATCTCTTGAACTCTCGTCTCAGGCCTACAAGGAAGAGAAAGGAATAGTCGAATAAAGTCCTTATTTTGTTTGTTTTTTCGGCACAAAAAGTAGCCTCGTCACTTGATAAAACTATACTTGAGCCACTGTAGTCACATGGAAAATGTCAACATTTTCTTCAATGACTTTGGGCCGTCGAGATTTCAATCTCTTAGGAGCCTAGCAGTGATCCAGCTCTCAGATTGAATAAAAATTATCTTTATTTGTGTTCTGAAGATGAACAAAGGCATGAGGGTGAGTAATTAATGACTGGATTTTCATTTTTTGGATTTTCACTGTTTGAACGCTGAATGGAGAATGACTGAAGCTGCAGCGGGGGCAAAAGTTTATGTGATCTTGAATTTAATGATTTAAATATTAATTTCTTTCTCACATAATGGCTTTAGAACACTTATAATGGAGCGCACGAAACTTTTTGGTACTTTAGAATGTTTTTGTGCCTTTTGTGGGGCTTAACAATAACACAGAATAGTATACGCACAATATCGGATTTGAATCAGCCTCGTCTGATTCGATCCGATCCGGCAAAAACGGCAGTATTCGGAGTCAGCCGATACCAGTATCCTGAGTATCCCTACTTGAACATACACGTCACTACGCAACAAATAACAGCACGCTTGTTGACTTGCATTGAAGTAATAGCTAATATTAAAAAGCATTTGGTTAACAGAAAATATGTTATTTTACAACATCCATGTTCTGTGTGCTATATTGATCTGTTTACCTAAAACACATTTTTGCTAAAAAATAAATAAATAAATAAATAAATAAAAGGCTGTTAAAAATCAATTCCCTATTTTCATTTTCGAAACTTGTGAATTTACGAACGTAAAAAGACAGTCCTACACCAGTAAGTAAACGTTTTACCATGCATGCGCACCTGTTATATGCACCCCTGTTTAATCAACTGTTTGGTTACCAACATTCTTCAAAATATCTTTGTTTGTGCTCAGCAGAAAGAAATCCATAAAGGTTTGGAACAACTCAGGGATGAGTAAATGATGACAATCTTCATTTTTGGGTGAACTATCCCTTTAAGCTACGCATATGGAACAATAGCCTGAAGAACCAGTAAACAGACTCAAACAAACTGAGTTGTCACCAAACTTCCTCTCCCAGTGGGCATCACAGATGGCATAAATCCTATTTTTCAGAGCAATACTCTCCGTTTGAGGGAAACTATTGTGGGTCTTGAGAGCAGGCAGACGTCTAATTTACCCTTTAGGCTGGTGAAATCTGTGATAATGCACAGTAGAGTTCAACAGACCTTTTAAACACCGGCCTAACAAGTCAAACAGAAGGTATTCCCAATCAAGCGGAAGTCATTTCCCAGAAACACAGCTCCAGCACTCATCTACACATTATGTAATTCATAGAAATAGCTTTGCAAAACTTATGCCTTACTCTGGAGTCGTTTTCCTCTTTACTTTTTTTTCCCCAAAATGCACCTCGCTGGGAGGATGAAAGCACAAGAAACGTCTTCAGAGATATCAAACATCCAGATGGTTCATCCAGAAGGGTCTGACTCTTGCCATTTTTCAACTAGGGAAGCAAAATGCATGCTTACCACAGTACGACACACTGAGCGTGCATGAGAAATCTGCTAAATAAAGACATGCTATGATATGAATAAAGAATATAACATTTGTGCACAATTGTGCCGCTCAATTGCACAGGAATATACACTAACCCAGAGTGTATGAAACAATGAACTATTTTAAACATTTGGAAACACCAACAATTACACATCAGCAATATGTGTTATAATCCATAACTACAACTCTCTCATTCTCATAATCAATATGATTGTTCTCGATCAGATCAACAAACACTTTGAGGGATCACTGAAGCTTAACAGTTTAAGAAGTGCATCAAATATACAACAAAAATATGAAGCCGAAATAAATAATACATAAGTTGCCATATTTTACATATCTGCTCCAATTATTTTAAGAATGCTATACAGAAGCTTTTAAAAATTCAGGAAACGGGTAAGTGTGAATCCAAGAGGAAATAATTAATTGCCTGAAAATTTGGTATTACATTGTGTGTGTAAATGAATAAACTTCGAGCTGGAAACCCAAAGCACAGGACAATAGAGACACCAGAATAACAATATTCATGATTCTGAAGCTGAAATGCAGAAGTATTTTAGATAAATGTTTCACTCTGACTAGATATATTTAAAATAATGTCGGACACTTTTACTGGTAACATCAGACATTTGGCATTATCAGGACATTATTGAGATCTGGTGACGGGCCAGTACAGTGAACTCATTGTCATGTTCAAGAAAACAATTTGAAATGATTCCAGCTTTGTGACATGGTGCATTATCCTGCTGGAAGTAGTCATCAGAGGATGGGGACATGGTGGCCATAAAGGGATGGACATGGTCAGAAACAATGCTCAGGTAGGCCGTGGCATTTAAACAATGCCCAATTGGCACTAAGGGGCCTAAAGTGTGTCAAGAAAACATCCCCCACACCATTACACCACCACCACCAGCCTGCACAGTGGTAACAAGGCATGATGGATCCATGTTCTCATTCTGTTTACGCCAAATTCTGACTCTACCATCTGAACGTCTCAACAGAAATCGAGACTCATCAGACCAGACAACATTTCTCCAGTCTTCAACTGTCCAATTTTGATATTTTATTACAAAAATCTTTCATATTGTATGATTGAGCTGTAAATCAGATTACTAACGGGTTATTAAACATAGCCTATGTGATGAAAGTGGCCGTATCTCTATAGCCAAAAGCTCTATGTTTAGATGGCACAAGAAATCCAGCCATATCTGTGCAATCTGTCACAAACACACAGCCGTCGGGTCACACAAACACACACGGTCATCAGATCCGGGCCGTCCAGCGGATCCTCCGGCTCAACAGGAGTTTGCAGCAGATTGCAGTCAGTGCCTGAGGAAATTGAATGGGTGCAAGTGTGACTTTTGAGTTTAAGTTGACATGAAAAGGGCGAAAGGAAAGGGAAAAGAGTGTGGGCTTCGGCATCATGTGACAGCTTTATTTTTGTCTAAACTAGCAAAAAATATCTATTTAAGAAAACTGTAGTAAACTGGGGTGGGGTCAAACATTTTTTGTTCATTAAACTCAAGCGCAGTGTTATTTTAGATTCATTAGATTTTATCTTTGTATTTTCTGTTTCACTTTTTAATTTTAGTTAAAGTTTAAGTACTTTTGTTGCATTTTTGTCAGTATAGTTTTCTCTTATTTTTTCATTTATTCATTTTAGTTATTTTATTAAAGTTAAACTAAATGAAAATGAAATGTTGCCTTGGCAACTAGCTGAAACGTAAGCGTGTTTTTTAAGGCTAGCCTATTTAAATCTTCAAGTGCACGTAGAGGCTAAAGTACCCTCAGGTACTCGCGTATGTGTGATAAGTTTATCTTTCCGTTTAAAGCGGCTTGTGTAATGTGTTTGAGATGTTGTTCTGTCCACAGTGCATAACCTACATTTCAGAGGTATATTATTCATCTGTAAATTAGAAACTTATATAGTATAAACTTATAAATATATGTAAATATATAAACTTATATACTTATATTAGAAACTTAAACTAAAATATGTTTGGTTGAAGCAATAAATGTGCCATTTGTAGGATTTTAAACCTACAAGGTTTACAGTATACATTCACTTACACTAAAGCTCTACCCGTCCTCATCCCGCCTCGCCCTGACCCGCCCAAATAAAATAATTTTTGTTTTTCAATTGTAATGTTACAATGTAATGTGATTTTAACCAATTTTTGTACATACACTACTAGTAATTTGTTCTTATTTTAATACTGAGAGTGTTAAACAATATTAAAAACTCATGAATTAGGCTAGTAGTTTTTGGTGTCATAACCTTACTTATTATGGATCAAAAACAACTAAAACAATTACTAAGCCTATTTTATTTTAATTTAATTTATTTATTAATTTTGTGTGTTGGGGCCAGTGAACATTTTGGCAGGCAAGTAAAAAATTGTCCTCAATAAGATTACTTTCTTTTTCTTTTCTATTAAAAAAAAACTTTTATTTTGTTTCAAATAATGAAAATGTTTTTATGGTTGGTTTTAGTTAATGATAATATCCCTGGCCAAGCGTGAAGATCCACAGAAGAAAGGCAGGCATACAGGTTTGGAACGACTTGAGGGTGAGTAAATGATGACAGAATGGTAATTTTTTAACGAGCCGTTCATTAAAGCATCCATATTGGGTAAAACATGCTAGATGAAATGACAGTCCAATCAATGTAAAACTGACACAGTCAAAAAATGGATTCTCATTGCCAGCAAAAGTGTGGATAGTGATAAGTAATGCATGTTTATATGAAAGTATAGCCAATAATGATCATTGTTTTTTGTGTGCCCAAAAAGAGCAGCCTGATCTGCTCATTCAGGACTAACTATCCAAACTGAGCATTTGTGGTTTCACCAAAAACCTACAAACTCAACACACACAAATCTAAAGACACTACCTGAAGTCTCGTCTGTAAGGACACACACATTCTCTAGATGCATGAAAATGCAAGAGGATAGAGATGAGCAAATATCAAATATGACAACACCGACTCTGAATCCCATAATGCACCTGTGCCATCATGTGCTCCACACGAGTTTTAATCAGTCAGAACAAACAAGCCACCAGCTGCTTCATCTATGATGTGCCCCATCTGGTGACTGCAGGGGTCACGATTACCTTGAATGTAAAATGGTAGATTGGATCACTGAATATAAATCACACTAATATGTGCTAGGGTTGTGACGATGGATGATGATATTGCGTAATGTCGTCAAAAGCATCAGCTATATCAAGAGGATTTGCTATTTTTAATTATTAAATTATTATTAGACGAGGTGTTTATTATTATTAAATGTATTAAAATAAAACGGTAAACGTAAATGAATCATATGACAGGACTTATTTTTATTGTTTTATAGATTCATTTAATATCAAGCCAAGCAGTGGGTGGTTTTCTGTTTTCGTTTGATTAACATTAATATTAGGCTGCTGTCACTTTAAGACCTGCACGTATCCAATATAATGATACACATCTGATTTCTTTCTCAACTGTTTGCATTCACTAAAGGCATACCCGATTGTGTTAATGAAATTATGAGCAGCTTTATTTCATACATCAACTTTCAAAAACAACACAAAATACTTCTCTTCTCATTTTTGAATTGATTCGATGTTTAAATTTTGTTGATTAATTGAATCAAGCCATTAAAAATGGAATTCAGATTAATGAGTTTAAATATGTAATTTTGGTGATCAAATGGGGACTTTAAATGTAGACATCAGTGCTCTATAACACTGTAGACAAAACTATCCACAATCTGAGGCATTATTTCTCAGCTGTCCTCTTTTATAAAATTATGGTAATTCTGAATTCTCGATTCAGAAGTTTAGCCGCTTACAACAATGAAAATCCCAAAGGATATTTCATTCAAGTGAGGACTTATACACAGGGGAGGACGTATGAGAAAAAATCATGGATCCGCTGTCACACTTTCTACAAGATTTGTCACTGTAGTTTGCAAAAAGCCCAAAGGTCAAAGCAGAGGAAGATAGAAAAGCGAAATCAAGTAGACCCACACAACTGAAAACACAGGAAGATCCACAGAGATTCTTCCAATACTGGGTGAGCAACATGACAACCCCCCCACGAGCCAGAGATAATGTGATGGATAGCCAATCAAGCCTGTAAAACTGATTGAGTTGGCGCTTTAGGAAGGCCATCAATGATCATAGCCTTTGTCCTTTGGGTGGAATCACTGGTATAGTGTTTTTGACCTTCAGTAGGACAGAATCCTGCAGTCACTCACGACTTCAACCGCACAACCTCAACACAACTATTTCTCAGGGTTTGCCCTCCTACGTACTTCCGCTCAAGTTTTCTTGGGTTTTCTCTAATATTCTTTTACCGGTCCAATCAGAGAACAGAGGGAGTGACTAAGAACAATGACGTTAATGTTGTGCGCTGAGTTCGAGTCATCACACGTTACGACCTAATGTTAGCGATTGGTTATGGCAGATTATGGCAGTGACTCCGGGCAGATCCAGTAGTTTTAAACTTCAATATTCCCACCTTCAAGGAAGTTAACGCTCGTCAATGGAGCGAGGCCAGACTCTCTGTACAAATGCAACGTACGAGTCTGGTAGGAACAGGCTAGCTCCAGACATTAATGATTCCTCAAATCTTGTGTTGTTGAAGTGACCAGTCGCATCATTTTCATCTGATGGACGATACGCCGGGGCAAATAGCAATTTACAGGTCTACATTATAAATCTCATTAGCCTTCACTGGGAGTCAGAAATGTTTGACCTCATGAATGACCAATCAAATTTACAAGTGAGAATCCATGTTATTTTAGTGCCATTGATATACTATTAGATTTCGTAACAATTTTGTAATTAATTAATTTGGAACAATCAATCTAATGGTTGACTAACAGTAGAGGATATGCATTGACGTCACTTTCCCGCAGGAACACAATCCCTCAGCTGGACGAGTGGCAGAAGAGCTGCTGAGTGACTGGATTTAATAGGGGAAACTGAGAAAATGCAAGTAAAACCAACGATTATCAGTTTAAAATAAAGGTTGGACTTGATATAGGGTTCCTTACAACTCACCACAGATCCAGTGATCCGTGGATATTGACATTCAGAATCGTGTTTCCTGACATTTATATGAGCCTGATGTCGACGACGGGGAAATACATCAAGCAAATTTGCCTGTTAACGCTTTGTATAAATAATATGGCCACGGTCTAAATCCAGATGATCACTTATATCAATGTTTTATGTATCCTCATATCATCCAGCCGTAAAACTTGTATAGTTTTTGTCAGTGTTTATTTAAAAACATCAAATTATGCAGAATATACAATGGTAAATATTTATGATATACCCTAAATAGTATGATTATACCCTAAAGTCAGCACATTGACACAAAATGATAACTGCAAATCCCCCTTTCTCTGCCTGGATCCAGTTGTTTTAGTGAATCACAGCGAATCCATTCACTTCTGTTCTGTAGCTTTCGGCAGTCTGTAAAAATATACCTTAGATTTCTTGTCAAATCTATTTATACAGTCAATCGCAAAAGCTCTTTTCCGTTTTAGATGCGTTTTGTGTTTTTCACGGCATTCGCACTAAAAACCAATGTTGCCACTTAGTCTTTTTGCCACTCAGTGGGTGGTGACATCACACGCATACACACTGTTGGCCGATGTTAAATATAATAAAATGGATTTAAAGCTTCTGAATTATATTTTTAGAAACGGGTGCACGACATGTCATTGAATGTAGCATAAGTGAATCAACTGGATCATAAACTCTCCAGAACGACTAAGTGTAATAGTTGCACTGAAGTATGTCCAATAGTTGACATAACACCACTAAATATAAATGTATATTTCACTGCCCTAATTCTAACTCTCTCTATATATTTAACTATTTTCCACTCTACTTTATCAGAAGTAGTAAATCCAGCTTCACTATGAGCTATATATTCACTATGAATCTAGCTCCACTAAACTATATATTCAGTATTTTTTGAGCGCCTGATCTACATCCTCACACATGATGTGACTGAAAATCCCAGTTCTGGAAATTTTGATGATAAGGTAAAAAAGAGAAAAAAAAAGTCATTTATGTTAATCCTGTTCATTCCCACTCCTACATTTTCTCTGCACTGCTGTGGGAGCACTGTGCACTGCTAAATTACATCTCATCCACAGCTGTAAGACACACTAATACCATACAAACTATACAAATATAACATACAAACAATGCGATTTTCCTTCCATATTTATTTATTTTTAAAGAAAAACTGTGACAAAAGCATTGTCTGGCGACACAAGATTATCTCTGAATATATATGCACTATATACAGTGCAATTATAATATGAAATGATGAAGACAATCAATCATATTATCCAAATCGTCAACTGCAGGTGCCAATAAAGTGAATTTGCCAATGACTGCCAAACCACTCAACGCCCTAATGAATGTAATTTCTGTTCCACAAGGCAAATGTGACAGACATATTTACATTATATAACATTCAACAACATATGTACAGATTTTTCTCTCCACTCTACATTTCAGCCTGAAATCGAACTGATCACGTGTTATCGGAAATGTCCTGCTTCCCACTTCTGAAGTCTTCATTACGAGTTTATCGCATTCAAATTTGTATTTGAAAGGTCGTTCGTGTCCGATTATTGTTTAACAATGAAACTATGATCATTCCTATAGAAAGTGAAGGGATCGTTAATTATTGTAGTGCTACATACATTCATTACATCAAGAGTTCACAAAAACATACTCCATAAAGCATCATTCTAATCGTTTTTACATTTAACTTAACTTAGTAACATTTAATTTGCAAATTCTAATTAAGAACGTACTAATTTTAAAGCGATTTTTAACTGCGTAACAACAAACAACCGTTGCGTTCACTGGAAACGTCAGAAATCCAGTCAGCTTTCTCTTACCTGTGGCGCCGTGTGAAAACGGGCATTTCTCGGGAATATCAGGATGATCTGAGTAGCGGGTTCGACGGAGACATTGATCTTCACTTGACATCCAAATAAAGGTAGTTATTAGCAGTACTTTATTCCGGTTTATGGACGCGCGTTATGAGGAAGCGTCCGTGAAGCTGCGCGCGAGAGCAAATGATTACCACGCGCGCGCTCTGACTGGGGGTGATTCGCGCGCCAATCACGCGCCTCCCGCTTTTCCCCAAAAGAGATTTGCTT
Organism: Hybognathus amarus; assembly: GCA_030378365.1. Classification (NCBI taxonomy): domain Eukaryota; kingdom Metazoa; phylum Chordata; class Actinopteri; order Cypriniformes; family Leuciscidae; genus Hybognathus; species Hybognathus amarus. The sequence goes on from JAQIUQ010006699.1 coordinate 28,692, forward strand.
CGTCAGTATTTGTGACTGACAACCGTGTTTACTATCAAGGATGACTTAGTAGGCTACACATGAGCGGAGACTATCTGTGATCAGGTAAGCGATTTATCCAGGCTTACCCTACGAAATAAAAAGTCATAATATAAAAATTAGAGATTGTGAAATACTAAGCCATATTTATGACATGGAATGTTGAAATTAAGTGAGGACACGTAGGCTACAACTACAACATAATTATGAGATTTATAAATCGAAATTATGACTTTCTAATGTCTGTCATAACAGTTTGTCATAATTTCTACATTTTAATGTAATTTTAATGTCTTCATTTTGACATTTCTCATAATCTCTTGATTTTGTCGCAGTTGTACGATTTACAGTAAATGTTTGTTCATCTGTGTCAGAAATTCACTTACAAACACACACACACAAACACACTCTCTCTCTCTCTCTCTCTCTCTCTCTCTCTCTCTCTCTCTCTCTCTCTCTCACTCTCTCTCTCTCTCTCTCACACACACACACACACACACACACACTCCGAACTTGCACAGTGTACACCGCCTTAACTCTTGTAAGTGACTGTGACGGCTTTGTACTTCAAGTAAATAATATTTATTTTTTAAGTTTAGTATTTTGATCCACTCCTGTTACTTTCATCATCTGAAAGTGCTCTTACTCTCTGTATAAATATATAAATGTTGACAGGAGTGAAACTCAGCCGTCAGTTCTGCTGTTGTACCACATCATCATCACACACAACACTGGTTCTCAAAATGAGTTTTCAGCCCCCAAAACTTCTGTATTCAAACAGTGTCGACACCAAGGATGTGGGTTCGAATTCCCAGATAATACATGAGACAAATGAATGCAAATTATGCAATGCAAGTCACTTTGGATAGAAACATTTGACAATGGATAAATGTGAGTGTAGCAATGACAATTGTATTTGCTGTTGTATACCGGTAAACATTAATGTAAACAATACATACAATACAACAAGACATACAATTCTTCATGGTTTTATTTTTTTCCTGAAAATGTGTGTGTTCACATTTTACAATGTGGACATTGTTTAAGGTTAATCAGGTAATAATAATTCTGTTTTAAAACGCTTAACAGAAGCTCTTGAAACTATGGCAATGATCATTTAAACACAACCACAAGAAATGCATTTAAATGAGCTTCTTCTTACTGTCTGACCTACTTTCTTCTGAAAAAATGTTCAGACACAAAACCATGGAAGCTTTGTTTCAATCACAGGCATCAAACATATTAAGATAATTGTGACTTTTTATCTCACAATTGTGAGTTTACACCTAACAATTCTGACTTTATATCATGCAATTTCGAGTTTATATTTCAAACTTTTAATGCATCTTTTAGCTTTAGTTCACACACACAGTATGAATATGAAGATTTGCTTGTCACAGATAAACACATTACATGTTGATCCAGTCCCACGCACTAATCCGGACTGTGTCTCGACACTCAAGGCTCAAGGCATCTATGCATTAAACATCAAAGACACTTGATCTTGTCTCGGATGCTGGTTTGCAGGAAATTTTGGTTGGAAAGGCAGAAATTGAAGCATCAGCTCTCATCAATGGCCGTTCACATCACATCTAGTGACCTGGTCATCCTGGTCATCGACATCTAAATCTAGTTGAGTTATGCATCTGAGTTTGTTGGTGGAGCAGAAGCTGTTATGATATGCTGTTCATATCTGGCTGCTATCAAGCAAAACTCAACAGGTAAAAGCTGCAATTTGGAAAAGATGATTTCACAATCATTTGAATATGCAATATAGTGCTTGACTGACAAGGATGTTTGACAGATGTAGGCTAATGATGATATGTTAAAATCAATTTCATTAGCAAATGTATTAAACACATAGTTATTCTGTATGCAGTAAAAAAAACGTATATGGGGTTCAAGCATGTAGCCCTGAAAACCTATTGTTATTGATTTTCAATTATCAAAATTCTGCCTTAAAAATGACCAGTAATACCGAACCTTAAGTCGTAGAAACTTGAAACTTTGAGGGATGGTAGCATCCACCACGGCTACAATTCCACCAAATCTTGCCACAATTGGCCTGACAGTGACGCTACAGCGATCAAAAGAATGCTCATAACTCCCAAAACATTTGCTGCAGACTCAAAATTTTGAATATTTTGAAAAACCTACTTTTCAATTAACTCTCAACAAAACCAGTGGAGTACAATTTCTCTGGGCTCTTTCAATAATTATCAAAAAGAAAATGTTGAACTTTACGGTTTCAATAGCTATTACAGGGACATTTAGAAAATGGGTGTGGCCAAGTGTACACCAAAACCTATAACTATAAACGAAAACTCAGAACTTCATAAAATCTTGGTGAGAACATGCGACATATGAGTCTGAACAAGCAAGCACACTCTTATGGAGATCTGGCCATAGATGGCGCTATAACAGCTTTAAAAATCACATCCCTATTTGGCTGTAAGTGGTATTCCATGTCAGATCTAGATGGTTACAGGCTTGCTACTTAGTAAAACATAATACTCTTTTATGTATTTCCTTAAAGACCTTAAACGTTTCAGAAAAACATGCTCCGAACGAAACACAAGTTTCACACTGACTGACTCTAACCACGCCAGAAATGTAATCATGATTGAATCTTTTTAATCTTCAAATGAGGAAATTGTTATCAGTGAGATTGGACTCGCGTCCCATCACCAATCACTGTTGAGCAACCCTGATGGAGGGCCGCACCGCATGCATAATGCAAACACACTTTCCACTGAGGATGTTTTCTAGATAATTGGCTCCCATATTATCTATTGTCTGTGTGTTTTCAAATCCATCTCTGTCTTGCTCGGTTCTCCCTGGCTTCTTTTATTAATGATTAATCTTCCATATATCTGCTTCTCCATATCTCATCTTCCTCTCAGAATCACTCGCACCTCTTTCATTCTTTATCTCTGTTTCTCTCCCCCGATGTCAATTCTATTTTCCCTTCCTCCTTTATCCCTGTCTTTGTTTTCCAAGCTCTCGTTCTCCATCTGAGTCCCCGAGGTTCAGAGGTTTTCTTCTCTGTCACAGGATTGGAGCTCATCGTCCCACGCCTCACAAACATACAAATAGATAAAGAGAGGACGGCAAAGAACAAACAGTTCTTATCTGAGACAATCCACCACACATCTCAGGAGAAAAGCTAAAAGGTAGTTTAATAATCTCAGTTACATAATCAGCATGTATGTAGTGAGCAGCCCTAAATGCGTCTCTATAGCACACATTGTGTTTATACGTGCAATTTTGCAAAATGAGTTTTTAGGTGCAAAATCTGTCATTTTAAAGACACTTACTCATCATCCCTCCGTACTGCCACATAGCGCTGTGAGACAGATTTCATGACAAACCCTTCAATGCAATTCAGAAATGAAATTTAGATACATTCACAGATCAACATATAACTCAAAGTACAGTAAGAAAACACCTGTCTACTACTCAAAACAACTTTTCAACTGCACATTAATACATTAATACACAAAACTGCATTTGCACCCCTATAGCATCTTCTCTGACCACAATGGATCTGCAAAGACTTATTCGACTAGGTTTGAGTGTTAATTGGCAATTAAGCCTTTCATTTACAGCGATGTGTGTCTCATGGAATATCCTGAGGTCAATAGTCTTTCAGTGCTTTGTGATCAGCAACTTCATCCCCATCAACCGGTGTGTAACAAGCTCTCATCCGTAACATCTTAACCTGCAGAGATCAGTGATGACTTTCAGCGAGTAGATTCTTAAGCGGAGTGGGGGTGCTTAATTAAGTTATTATATATTTAGATGGAGAAATGTAGAATTATATAAATCACATTTAAAGGGGACGTTTCTGGAGTTCGAAACAGCTTTGCTCCGGATGTTAAACGTCTTCGAACTGCCATTGGTTCATCTGCCGATGACATCATAGGTGGGTGTGGCTTTAGAGGCTCCTCCTCTTTTAGGTTTAAATGTCATCTGGAAGCTGAGTTTAGTCAGAGTATAAATGGGTGAACACACTAGCCTAGAAATCTAGATGCACCCTAGCGGCCAGCAAAAATTATTTTGCCAGCAAAGCGTGGTCTAGCAACTCTCCATAGAAGTTTTAGCTGGAAAACCCCAACTCTGGTAGGGCCAATCACATCCTTTATAGAGTCGGCGGCCGGGCTTAACAAAATGACGACAGAGTTGTGACGGTCAGAGCAAGCTTCGGACATATTCGGTTTTAAGTCGTTCATCCTCGGATGCGGCCGGTGCCGCGCGCGCTGTTACAATAAAGCTGTGGCGAAACGATCAATTGGTCATATTTGCCACGCTCGTGCTGTGTCGTCGAGGATAAAGGCTTTACTCCGTGTCACGCGCACTCTGACCGGTGCACGGACCTTTCCCGAATCATCTCCACCACTCCGAAGCACCACTACTCCGGCTCCGTTTCCTTCGTAAGCTTATATTAGTATTTAAACATTCTCTATGATATTATTTTTTTTAATGACACACTGTCTCTTTCTCTCTCATACACACACAAACACACATACTGTCTTTCTCTCTCACACATATGTAGCCTAGTTATAAACTCTTCAGACTTTTAATGATAAGTGTTTTATTTTTTAAAGTTTGTGGGTCGTGTAAGAAACAAAAAAAATTCCCTTATTTTGGGATGGATTTCGGGAAATCTCCCTTATTTTCAATGTTCAATGTTGACAGCTGGACACAGTCTAATATATCAACTTGCTCCGCTGAGTACGTCACCTTCTTCGTTGCTCTGATTGGTTGTAGCGCTATCCAATTGCGTGCAGAGAGAATTTGAAAGACAACCGTTTATCCCGCCCCTACAATTGAGCCCTGTCAATGAAGAGTTTCCAGACCTAACATCTTGATGTAGGTCTGGCATGCCAGGTTATGAACACACTGCTTTGTAGAAACAGAAGCCTCTTTCACACAGAGATTCCGGAAAATACACGGATAATGTGACCAGGCATTTGTCCCGGGATTGTTTGATTTCGGTTTATTCACACACACTGCCAGTGATTTGCCGGGAACTGTGAGTGCGTTCACACACAACCCGTAAAAATCCCGAGAAGACACATGACGTCAGGATTAGACGTATAAGGACGCGTCGAAAACATGTACACGCCATAATACCGTTCCACAAAGCTGGTGAACGATCTCAGCTTCAGCTCGGATAGTGAGGAGCTCCTGGTCTCTGCTTCGCTTCAGTTTGCAAGTATTTGTTCGTCCTTTCTTTGTTGATGACGAACACAAACTTTCTTCTAAGAGCAACAGAGTCGCGCGATGGCATGAGCGTCATCACAATGACACACCCCTTACGGCATTGGTCCTGGCTTTTGTTCACACAGCGCGCGTTCCGGGACGCGAATTTATTTTTGCAGGATGGTAGGGGAAGACTCATCAATATTCATTAGGCAACTCATCCCTGATTGGTCTACCTCTACCCCACCCCTAAACCTAACCCAGAGCCGTTAAATATGTTTCTAGACGGCTCTGACCTAACCGTCACTGAGGACTGATGACCTACCCCTAACCCCGCCCCTAAACCTAACCGTCACTGGGGTTAAGACCAATCAGGGATGAGTTCCCTAATGAATATTGATGAATCTTCCCCTACCATCCTGCAAAAAAAAATCGCTTTCGGGACTGATCCCGGCAATGTTACTAGGTCCCCAACCCGGGATCAGTCCCGGTATCAATCCCGGGTCGTGTTTGCGTTCACACAGAAGGCGTTCTGGCAATTTCCCGGCAATTTCCCGGGATCAACGCGCTGTGTGAAAGGGGCTAGAGAGAGAGACACTGACTCTTTTCTCACTGCATCATTAAAAGCTCTACTTATATACATTTTGAACGTTGCTTACGAAAGGTCTGTATCGAAACACCTTATTTTGAAGGGATCGAGTGAGTTCTGTAAGCAGAGGAGAAAGAAATACACAAAAAAGAGACAAAAAATAATCATCAGCTGTGAATCGTCTTCCTAGAACAGTGAGTTTGGCTCATTTGTCATGTTTCGTTTCTTTACCGTGTGTGTTTTGTTTCCGAGACGTGTTTGTGTGATGCACGTCTTACATAAGCAGTGACATTTCAAGACTCATTATAGGAGCAAAACCTGGAGCATGACTCTTACATGTCCTTACTCGCTTTACACACACTTTAACCCTTCGTTCGCTGGATCAACACAATACGTTAACACAGACCAATAGGCCTACTGAACCTGCCGATTGAGTTGGGAATCGATTCAGCTGATTCACTGAAAAGAAACAATCCGAAAGAACAATTATGCACACAAATTAATATCAGTGTAGGCTACCTTATTTTACTCTATTTTTTTATTAGAGACCATGAAATATTCGTAAGCATAAATAAAATGCACAATGCTTTACGTGCATGTGGAATGCTTTAAGTTTAATTTGTTAAAATTAGTTCATAGTTAACATTGAACAATACTGCATTTTTTATTTATCTTAATTTCTATTCTACTGCATTTGTATCTTCATTTGCATTGATTTATCTTCATTCGTTCATTTTAACTTATACTAATGCATTTTTAAAATAAAATTATTATGTGAAGCGTAATATTCCTCATATGTACTTCTCTTAATGTACTGAAATGTATGAAAAAAATGGATGGTTGTTTGAGAGGATGAATAATGGAGAGGTGAATTCATACATAAATGTCTACTTTTTAAAATATTTTAAAAAGAGCTTAATGATGTTATGTGTGGAAAACATCATTTTAAAATGAACTGATATTACTTTTTACAGGTAGCTAACCATATTACTCCAGATGAACCAAATCCACTACTACAACAGACAGCCCTGTGTAATGTGTGACATAAAACCAAACAACTTACAATAAAGCCGGAAAAAAACAGCAGCACAGATGCTGTGATTGATGCTGTGATTGACAGATTTGATTGACAGTTGATTCTTTCTGTCCTGTATGGCTGCAGGGTAAAAACATCCGACCTGTGTCATCGTGGACTGTAATGAGGACATCCGTTTGCATGAGTGCATAATCTCCTGAAGAGAAGCATCATGGGAACCATGACACTCAGGTCTCTCTCGGCTCACTGAGAGAGTCCATCGCAAGAGCTGTCAATCACGGACAGCGCGTTCCCGGGAGATCCTCAGCACTCGCTCTCTCCTGGATCGTAATGAGAGTTTCTGTATATGTGAATTATGGCACATACAACTAACTAAACTACTATGATATAACAATTTTTGTTGACAGATCCTGGAGTATCTCGCATATGTCACATCTGTATGGTATCATGGCGATGAGATAATGCGTTAGTATTAGCAGGGACGTGCACATTTTGAGGGGCAGGGGCTCAAGTGAAAAAAAGGTCTTTTTTTTCTTTTGACTTTTTTAAACAAAAAAGTATATATTAACACAACTCTGACTTTTTATAAAATGCATTAAAGTTTATCTAATTTTATATTTTATCTCAAATTCACGCAATTGTTTCATTTTCAAAAGATGTCTTCAAAACAATCAGTTCACACAGAAACCAATGTTCTCCCTAGTATTCACCACCAGGTTTATTGAGCAGCAAAGGAAACCATGCCACAATGTGCATGTTTTCTATGCTATATATTTGATACACCTGATAGTGACATGGACTTAGTTTCACATTTGAGGGAAGATTTGAGGGAGTTTGTTTTAAACCTACTATCCTCCATCTGTTTGCATCTGTAGATTTCCTCTAAATTCACCAATTTAGATTTCTAAATTCCAAGGGGAAAGACTATTGATGTATGCAAGTCATTAACTTTAATAATAAGAATTTTAGGCCATAAAAAGTCATAAAAACGTCCGGATTTTCCATACAAGATCATAAATTACATTCAGCCACGTCTTAAATTTATATAGCCTATTTTATTCAATTTCGAGTCAATATTGCCAATGCTCGATATCAATGTCGAGTTCGATAAATGTTCGATAATGTTTATGTGCCAAAAGCGCAACGACACTCATTTGAACCGCGCGCGTGCACGACTGTTTATCCGCTCGGTTCAAAGTCAAAACGGCGGCGCAGCGCGAGCTCACTAGAGCAGACGCGTTAACTCTTGATCGGCGCTTCAGACCCTACTGTCTATGTTCAGACCTAATATTTAGATACACTATTCAATAAATATATTTGTTTGACAGGGAAGCTGTGCTCAAAAGGAATATATATTATTTTTTTTAAATTAAAAAAGCACCCCAGAAAAAAGGGCACTTTCTCTCCAGGAATAAAAAGGGCAGGTGCTCAAGCCCCCTTTGATGTCTACGTGCCTGACCAGAGACCTTTCGAAAGAGACCACCCCCATCCTTGTGGGCCCGAGATACAGGCCCCCAAAGCCCCTCCGGAAGGGAAAAACGCAAATATCTCAGCGAAAACTGAACTGATCTGCTCATTTGAACCGCCTCGCCGAACTGAACAAAACTGTGTTTTGTCATTTTTGGTGGACTATTGGTGGAGATATTAGCCGAAAACCGTCGGCTGCGCTCTCAAATAGGCACCACGAGCTTGGGAGAAATAACTGCAAATATCTTGGTGAAAAATGAACCTATCAACGCCATATTTTTAGCGAGTGGAGAACGGACTCGAGAACTCTCGAAAGAGACCACCCGCAGCCTCGTGGGCCCCGGGGCCGAGATACAGTCCCCCAAAGCCCCTCCAGAAGGGAAAAACAAATATCTCAGCGAAAACTGACCACCCCCAAAAACCGTCGGCCGCGGCTCTGAAATGGCACCTCTGAAATGGCGCCACGAGCTCGGAAGAAAATCGCAAATATCTCCGCGAAGAATGGACGAATCGATGCCAATTTTTTATCGAGTGGAGAGCGGAATGAATTCTTTCGAAAGAGACCACCCGCAGCCTCGTGGGCCCCCGGGAGCCCGAGATATTAGCCGAAAACTGTCAGCCGCGCTCTGAAAAGGTGCCCGCTGATGACGTCACGAGCTAGAGAGAAAATTACCAATATCTCCGCGAAAAATAGACGTATCGATGCCAAATTTTTATCGAGTGGAGAGCGGAATGATTCCTTTCGAAAGAGACCACCCGCAGCCTCGTGGGCCCCCGGAGCCCGAGATATTTGCCGAAAACCGTCGGCTGCGCTCTGAAATGGCGCCACGAGCTCGGGAGAAAATCGTAAATATCTCCGCGAAAAATGGACGTATCGATGCCAAATTTTTATCGAGTGGAGAGCGGAATGATTCCTTTCGAAGAGACCACCCGCAGCCTCGTGGGCCCCCGGGAGCCCGAGATATTTGCCAAAAACCGTCGGCCGCGCTCTGAAATGGCGCCATCAAGCTCGGAAGAAAATCGCAAATATCTCCGCGAAGAATGGACGAATCGATGCCAAATTTTTATCGAGTGGAGAGCGGAACGAATTCTTTCGAAAGAGATCACCCGCAGCCTCGTGGGCCCCCGGGAGCCCGAGATATTTGCCGAAAACCGTCGGCCGCGCTCTGAAATGGCCAAAACTGTGGCCGCGCTCTGGCCCGCGGATGAAAATGGCTCTGAAATGGCGCCACGAGCTCGGAAGAAAATCGCAAATATCTCTGCGAAGAATGGACGAATCAATGCCAAATTTTTATCGAGTGGAGAGCGGAATCGAATCCTTCGAGCCACGAAACCGTCGGCCGCGCTCTGAAATAGCCTAGGCCTGACACACACAAGTCTTGTGTTTCACTTAATTATTTTCCTGATACCTTGACAGACCAAAGAGCCGAAAAAGAGAGCGAGAGAGTGTGTGTGTGTGTCATGGAGGTGTTCGTGCACTTGCGCATGCCTTACAAGGACTTACAAAGATACATGACATCTACAAGTGTACTTTGCACAATGCAAGCATAACATACAGGATTTACCCTATAATTTATCCAGTCAAACAGCCACCCATAAATAGTCTATAAATAGGCTGTCTTTGAGTTCACTTGAACAAGGGTTAATTTACTCATCAGGATACAGAAGAATAGAATACCATAATTCCACCGTTCAATGAGGCCTAAGACATCAAGAGTCACGCAGATAACAACCCAGCCACAATACATATAGGCCTAACTGGGAATGATCTTAACACAAAGATTTCAAGGACTTTCTATATACTTCCGTTTATATTTTTTTATTCCGTTTATACTAGGGACCAGATCACATCACTCCCAATCCTCGTCTTCCTCGGCCTCCTTCTCTCTGGACACACACACCTCCATATCGTCATAGAGACAAACACAACAGTTCCATCATGTTCTGTGGCTCAAAAAGCAGAGCAAAGGGAATTGCGATCAATGGGGTTGATTCCCAGGGAATAGTACATGACAATTTATAAATTGAGAATTAAAAGAGATTTAGCTTGGTTTATTGAAAATTGTTAGTTTGAAGTGAAAATTATGGTGATTAATGTTTTTATTAATTAAGAGTAACCAGCATTAGCTTCGCCTTACGGAGAGACTCAGAGAGAGCTTCACTTTTACACGTTTTCTGAGTTGGTAGAAGCGGCCGCTGGTGTTTCTGAAGTCAGACACGACCTTGTAACCAATCGGGTGCATTTCCGAAAGCATCGTTCAATCCACATTTTCTCCCCAAAAAATTAAGGCATGTAGTGGAGTGTGATAAAAATCTGTGTTGCTGTTAGTGGATCTGATTTGAGTGACAGGTTGCCCGCTCACATCATCAGATAAGAGAAGTCGCTGTTATTGTGATTCAAAATAGAAACATAAATTCAACACATTAATGATAAATAATTGCACTATTCCATAAAAACCAATCTCAATTTTGATTCCATGCATATTTTTGCAACTTTAGCATGCGACTTTAGCAAATTCCCATAATTGGGAATTTATGTAAAACAACACTGTCTCTTTAAATCTGAATCAGTGACTCACAATAGTGGGCTCTTCTCCCATGATGCTTTCCTAAGCAGGTCAGGAGCGAGACGAGGAGGAGAAGACTAAAGAAGATGCTCTCGTCTCTGTCTTTGAGACACATCGTGACAGCGTCGTCTTTGATGATTAATGGATGGCTGCGTGTCAAGGTGAATCTGAGACTCATTCAATGAATTACCAACAAACACGATCTCGGATGGCGTTATGGCCTGCACTGTCAGAAAAAAAGGTACGAAAGCTGTCACTGGGGCGGTACCTTTTCAAAAGGTACACTTTTGTACCTAAAGGGTGCATATTGGTACCTTCATGGTACATATTTGTGTTATATATATATATATATATATATATATATATATATATATATATATATATATGTGTGTATATATATATATATATATATATATATATATATATA
>JAQIUQ010006700.1:0-124675 GCA_030378365.1 Hybognathus amarus
CAATATTCTTCGTTCAGTTACGTATTGCTGTGTCTTCTTCCTCAACTCTCGCTTTTTACAAATAGCACATTAAAGAAAGTTGTTTAGCCATTATTGTGTCGCCGGTGCCAGTGAGAGTTTTCCTGCTTGAAGTTCGGAACCCCCAGCAACCATAGCAACCAATAAAGTTCCGGAGGGAGGCTTTCTATAACTTGCTTCGACAGTTCCATTTTATTTGGGAAACGAATTAAACACACACCGCAGTCAACAATACATCAGGTATTAATATATTTTCTTAAATACATTTGAATAATAAAAATAAACAATTTTTTTTTATCAAACTTGCCCTAATACTCGGCTACGCCCCTGGTACACTGACTAATCATTCACAATAAGATCTATAACATGCATTTAGAAAAGAGTTCAGGTAAATTTGCATTAAATTTTTCATTAAAATTTTTTGATTTCACCTCTGAATCTTTTTTTTTTGCCACTTTAATGTCCCCCAGAATATTTTTATTGATGAATATCTGAAATACATTATATTAAAAGAAAGAACAGAGGACAAATGTTCTTCATGTATTTATTTTTTATTTTTTATGTCATCGTTTGAATGGGGGACGTTTTTTAAAAGCAACATATTGAACAAAAAGCTAAGAAAATTGTGTGTGTTTTTTTTTTTAATTACAATTTGTCAAAGGGTTCAAAACTATGCTCTCCTAATATAGATTGATTATCAAGTCCTTTAGAGCTTGCACAGTACTCTTGAGGCTCTTTGTGGGTTTGATCTTCTGCTTCTTCACTTGTTTTTGGATCCAGAGATTCTGTACTATTTCAGAAGATGTGTAGTGTTTATAGTGAAATCATGGATTTCCGGAAAATTCCATCAACAGCGGGAAAGAGTGTTTTTAAGAGTGTTTAGTTGTACTGAACAAGATCAGCTCCTGATCACTGTTCGGTTGTAAGTACTTGAAGTACTTGTAAAGCTAAAAGTCAGTATGACATCAAAATTGACCCCCTCTTTCATGTTTCTGGTCTTATTGTGAATGATTCTTTGTTTTTTATTAGTAATCTTTAATTGTTTAGTGTACAATGTAAATGTAAAAAACTTGCTCTTCATTGCTTAGGCGATGGAGACTTATGCTACGTTCACACCGGACGTGAATAGCGTGTTAAATTTGCGTTTACCGCTTCTAGTTTGATGCTTGACCACTTTGTGTTAATTCACATGTCAAGAGCGAAACTGACGCACGTAAAATCAAAAGTTTGAAGCGAAATTTACAAAAATTCGAAACCTGTTGGCGGCCATCTTTTTTTATGTTGATTGAGCATTCATCGAGAGATTGACCACACTTTATTTGCTCTGGAGAGCTAGAACAGCGCCGTGGGGATCATCGTCGCTGTATTTGTGTCCACCGGACCCTTCGAAGGCGAACCGTTTGGCAAGTTTGATGACCTGTTGTCCTGCATCGGAAATATAAAATATTTACTTTGTTGTGCATTAGAACCACACCAGGCATTTAGTCATATTACAAAATAATTTACTGAAGCATCCAGATCCTTTACCACATGAGCAAGCAGCAGGCTCCTGATTGGTAAACGTGGTGCGAATTGACGCCAAAGTTCTGATTTTTCAACTCGGGCGGCAGATGCGAATTCGTCAAATGCGTGAATGCACAAATGTCATTAACTAAATCATTCGCGCTTAACGCGCCAGATGCTCAATTCGCGCCATTTGCTCGAACAAGGTGTATTCGCGTCTTCCGCACCACGCTCTACGCTTCATTCATGCCGCAGGATTTTTTTACGCGGGTAACGCGTCTTTGCATTGACTTAACATTGAAATCATTCGTGCCCGATGTGCTATTCGCGTCCAGTGTGAACGCACCATACATTTGTTTTATATATTAGCAAATTGTTTTAGTTAACTCGCTACATTTTGGCATGTAATGGCCACTTTTCGCAACCCAATAAGTTTGTGATACAATAAATCCCATTCTCGTCGAATATCCAGTTGCACGTCGGTAGATGACGTTATGGGATCCTTACTCTACCCCAGACCTAAACCTAACCCTAAACCCAACTCGTCACCTAACTGACGTTAAAGGTAAAGCGTCAGTTGTATGACGACCTGGCATCGTCATCTACCGACGTTTAAGGGGGCCCTAAAAAGTCGTATGTTGACGAATGGTCAAAGACGTCCCAAAATGTCAGTTATATGACGAATTGGTATGAGACTGTGTTACAAATGGCAGTTTGCATTGACTTTAGTAGTTGTTTTAAATATAACTAATCAGAAGTGGTCGAAAGTGGACAAAGAGACGGATTAAAACACCAGGTGTAAACGGGAATGTGTTTTCCTCATCTTATTGTGTATCTGATCAACCAAAAACTAATGCCAGGTATAAACAGGGCATTAAAGTCAGTTGTTGCACAAAAAGCCCCTTGACATGAGTGTGTGTGGGTGTTTGTCAGGTTGTTTCTTTATATCCTACTACTACTGTTCCAGTGAAAAGAATGTGTATGTGTATTGTGTGACAGAGTGTTTGTGTGTACATGTGTGTTTGTGTCTGCTGTCTGAGAATCTACAAGCAGAGACCGCGATGGGACTTGTCTGTGCGTGGGGCTAAGTGAAGGTGACAGTGTTTCTGAGCAGCTTCCTCCCGCGCAGGAGAGTGATGAGACTCCCTGTGATTGAAGGAACATTCCTGCAGGCGTCCTGCAAGGCTTGAAGGATTCAGAGCACCGTCACCAGGGGAACAGCAGCCGCGGCTACCCCAGGCTTTAAGGTGTTAGCCTCTCGCGAACAGCCACCGGCACGCTGGAAGTGACCTGACAGAGACAGAAGTTCAATAATAAACTAAAGAACAAAAATATCCATAAATGGAGGCACATTTCATTGAGCTATTAATTTCACGAATGCTGTATAAAGTAAGAAAAGTGCGTCAAATATCACGGCACGTCTTTGATAGAGGATGTTTTTCAAGAGTATGTGGACTGTTATGAGTCTGTACTGGAAACCGAACAACTTCCTAAGATCCATATTTGCGGAAAAATATCAGGTAGGGTGGAAGAGGCACGTAGCACAGGCTGTCAAGGTTCTTAAAGGTCTAGTTAGCAGAGGTAATAGATGAGAGTTGTCAGTTTCACAGTTTATGAGCCCCACATGTCCCCTGAGAGCTACTGTAGCCTCTGGCCATTCTGCCCTTACCTAAGGCATGGACCGCTGGAAAAAATATAAGAGAACCTGATGCTTCTAGTCATTCTGCATCCCTGCATCCATCTCAAAATAATTGGTGAGGCACCTTTCCACAGAAAAAGAGAAGGGGTATGAAAGAGTAATAGCTTGCAGCAAAAATGCACAGGTCTGTTGGTTCAATTCTGATACACTGAGTCGGTGAAGGTTGTTTCTCCAGCCAAAGTTTTGGCAAAAGTTCCTTGTGACTTAAATGATTAACTGCAGATCTCAAAAATGTAAGGTCCGAAAGTGTCAACTAAGGGTGATTATTGACATTTTGTACTGTCGTTTTTTTAAATCAGAAACATTTTCCAATAAGGTCCAACTAAATTCTGATTAAAATTGATCAATTAATCTTAAGTTAATTTAATATTGATCTCTGCACTGTAAAAAATATCTATGATTTTAACGGTAAAATACTGGAAAAATGCTACAGTGCAAAACTGTTAATTGGTAAACAGAAAGTTTCCGTACTATACACGGTAAATAACTGTGAAATAATTTTACAGTAAAACCGTTAAATTTACAGTTTTTGAAAGTGAAAAAGAACAAATCGTTGTATAATTTACAATTCCCTGTGTGACACTTCACATTTTATAATTTTTTGTTGAAATAACTATGGTTCCTCATAGTTTTATTGTTTTTTGTTTTTGTTTTCTAATCAATTATGTACATTAGGGTTTTATGTTACATTTAATGTTGTTAAAGTAATGTTTTAATATATATAATTATATTTTTTATTTTATTGTATGTGTGTTACCATGATGGTGCTTAATGTTTGTGTGAATAACACTGTGCAGCTTCTTTACATAAGTATTGCTTAATACAAGTATTCACTTGTAATGAGCTGTGATTGCTCATGTAACTCTCATCACTGCTGTGATGATTGTTGGTTGTCAGTGTATTACAATGGTCTAAAATAGATACCAATACGTCAAAAAGTTGGTAAATCCACATTTATTTTGTTGGTAAATCCACATCAGAAAATAATTTACAGTTACATTTTAAGTTAAGTCTGTAAAACCATTAACGTTCCTACCGTATTTTTAACGGTAAAGTTCTGGCAACTCACAGCTGCCGTTTTTTTACCGTATAATTTACAGTTTATTTTTTACAGTGTGCATACCAACACTTTTTCTAAAAATTGTAATACATTTCAAGATGTATATATGAACATTAATTAATGTTTTATAGACAATGATTGAACAATTGTATATTTATAAATGAACATATTATTAAATGTTTTTCATTGTTAGTTCATGATACTGTTAACATTAGCAGTTTGACCACTGTAAAGTCTTATTCATTGTCTGACGTTCTATTTCAAGTGTTGTACTGTATGTAAGATGCTAAATCAGGGGTCTTCAAGTTATTTTGAGAGAAAAAAAATAAATTAATATGCCTGTTAACTTTAACCAAGGCTAAAGGACGTAAAGATCAGCAGCATATTTCACTATTTATATTATAGTGAATATTTCACAATATTTCACCAAAATGTATTTTTGATGCTTCAAAAAGTTTGTAACTACCCACTGATGTCACATGGAACTACTTTAATGATGTCTTTATTTCCTTTCTGGACAAGGACAGTATACCGTACATACATTTCCAATGGAGGGACAATAAAACTTTAGGGCTAAATCCAAAATATCTTAAACTGTGTTTCGAAGATGAACGGAGATCTTACGCTTAGATCATTTTCATTTTTTGGGTGAACTAATCCTTTAAAAGCTTTGCAATGTAAACATCATAACTGTATGCAATACTGTGCAAATATAATGATATTGGTAACACTTTAAAATAAGGTTAGTTTGTTAAATGTATTAACATGAACTAACAATGATCAATACAGTATTTAATAATCTTTGTTCATGTAAGTTAATTAAAATACAGCTGTTCATTTTTTGTTCATGTTAATTCACAGTAAATGTAGAAATTAATAGTAACTAAGATTAATAAATGCTTTAGAAGTATTGTTCTTATAGTTCATGTTAACTAATGTTAAATAAAGAACCTTATTGTAAAGAATTACACAAATATTATAAGTTGAAAGCACAACACTCTGCACAACAGTCCTAAAAGGCTAAAGACTGTTACACTTTTTGTCTCTGACATTTTTATGTTTTACCTTTGCTGGTTTAAAAGTCCACTAGATGGAAATATTTATTAATAATGTCACTTTTCTTCCTCACACCAACATTCACACATGTATGAGGCTCACTTCACCTGCAGCTTTCTTCATCCACTTACAATAAATGCTATTTTTATTATTTTTATTTAATGTAAATATCAAATCAGAAAACCTTAAAAACTGACCTTTTTTAATCCATGGTGGTGAGGCGCATGCAAGCAAAGGTTTCGGCCCTCCTCCCTGAAAACCTGTCCAGCGTCTAATGACTACCCCGATCTCCATTTGCAATTCTTTCTCTCATCTCCCTCTCCTCCACGAACATCCATCTCTAATCTGTTAGAAGAAAGGCCCTTCTCACCCCCAGAACTCCAGAGAGAAGACAATACCACTGGGTTTTACGCTACCTGTAAGCTCAGAGATAAGAAGGAAACAAGTGAAATTAGGTGGGGGAAATCATTATTCTCTGAATGAGACTTCTCGGGCTTAGATCAGAGGCCAAATCAAAGCCCTATCTCTTAGGCTACTTAAACATTCACTTTAAAAGTCGGCAAACTGATTGTACTTCGGATGTAAATCGTGGCTGCCGTGCCGTCACCGGCCTGCATTCTCTCCTGTCTCCAGGTTCTCTGGGATCCCAGCAGAGCCCTCACTCTCCCCATCATTAGAATCCTCTTGGTGAGGGGCAAGACTCTGAGAAATGAGCAAAAGATGTAAATTTGAACGCAGAAAAGGAAAAAGGTTCAGATCTTTTCTCTTTTTTCCCCTGACAAGCTCCAGAGAGTATAATGAAACAAGAAATGTTATGGAAACTGAGAGTAGTTCGTCTTGCATGGTTCAGACGGGTGTACTGGGCCGCTGGTGTTTCAGACGGACAGGCTGCAGCTTTTGTCAGTACCGTGGGCATCAGGCGCACATTCGTGACAGGAGGACGCTAGGGTAAATTGAGACTTGTTGCCATCTTTAGAATAATGTTCTTATACCGACAAACCAAGAGAAACCAACACGTTTTTACATTAGCCTAAGTACATCTTCACAATAAGATTAAAATATGAACTAACAATGAAAAATACTACACTAAAAAAATTATATGTTGGCTTCAATTCATTTTAATTTGTCAACAGGTTCCACACAAGTGGATTACGTTAAACAAACATAATTTGTTCATGTAACTTCAACATAATAGAATTATGTAATTTTAAATTACCCAATTTAAGTAGCCTCATTGTGAATTTTTATAAGCTTCCTGCAGCCAAACAAAATGCTCCACTCTTCTCCACAATGGTAACCCACTGTAATTTAAATGATTTAATAATTCCAATATAATTTAACATTAAACACTATTACACACTATCAAGTCTTCCCCTTTTCTAAATTTCTCAAAAAAACATAAAATAACACTTAATTTTAACATTTATTCTCTCTTAATTCAACCATATGCAAAGCATGCTGGGAACTAAAAGCACTGCCCAGTTTCAGTTAAGGCAACACAAATCAATCATGTAATCCAACACAAACGGATTAAGTAAACTTAAGTTGTTCGTAGATTTAAGCAGATTGAACACAATAAAATTAAGTTCGGGCAAAATGGCAGTCGGCTCGCACTATACTGCCACCCTCTGGATGTACACTTTTTTTACTTAACATAAATGGTTTGTGTTTAGACAACACATTAGGATTTTGTACTGTCAAGTTGAGACACAATTACATAGACCTTAATAGAAAAAACAAAAAAAAAACATGTAAAGTCAAAAAACACAATTATTATACGTAAACTATATATAAATATATTATGTAAAGTTTTTGAGTGTATTAATCTTAGTTGATATTTATTTCTGCATTTACTAATATATTATTAAAATCTAAAAATTGTATCTAATTGTATTGGATTAGTGCATTAGCAATATACTTAATGTAAAGTAAACAATAAGTTATTGTAAAGTGTTACCTATAAATCAAATAAAATATTTTAACAAAATGCATTTTTGCTTTTAAAAAAAATGGAACTGATTTGTGTGATCTGCATTTAGATGTTGAAAGGCGTTTAATTAGGACGTGCCCATTACATGCAACAGCATTTGATATTCCAGACACTCATTCTGACTAAAAAGGCATTGTTTCGGGGTTGATCTGTGTAGGTTTCAACAGTTCCGTGGAGCATGCAGACGGCAACAAGAGCACGTTCGCTGAGGCCAAGACCCAAAACATGCATTACGACTTACCACCATCCTCATTAGCGCCTGACGGGCAGCATCATCATCATCTATTAGTGCGGGAAATATTCAGATGGGGTGTTCTCAACATCTCAATGGCCATGAAATTGATCACCTCAAAAAGAAAAAAAAAGGTGGGGGAGGGAGAGAAGAAGGCCGTGGTGTTCTTATACACTGGAAAGATTCATGCTCTTGGGCTTCTGCATTGATGGGCTGTCATGTAGCTGATCAGGACTGTGCTTTAATTGGGGAGTGTATTAAACACTGTGCATGGTTATTGGGTTTTCATATTAATGGAGCTTCAACTTGGCATGTACTTAAAGAATGAAATCTAAATTATTGATGCTGACGATTATTAATTTTGATGTAGGATATGGGGAAATTTTAGTATTCTGTAGATATGGCTGATCTTTCATTACATGGATGAACCTGAATTGTTTAAAATGTGAGCTTGAAATAAATATGTATTCAATTATTTTTTATATTAATAAAAACATTGGGATGTTTAAGCAATATCACACAAGCAAGAGTGCTGCTTTTCTAAGATTTATGTGTAATTCTAACACAAATCACATTATTACGAGAATGATGTTGTTTTTAATTCTTAAGTTATCATAGAAAAGTGTACAAAGCCACAGCAAAATCAACGCTGTGCATCTCAACACAAATTAGTTTTGAACATCGGCACTTTAAAAGATTCGTTATTTTTTTTTTTTTTTTTCGGAATGCTTCAGTGCTTTTGGATGAATCTCTTAAGTGAATGATTCAATGACACTCAATCTTAAAAACAGACAACACATTCTCATCCGATCCATATAATGTAGATGATCTAATTGTGTACTACTTAGTAGGCACTAAATTTGCAAATAATTATGTGCCAGGTTAAAAAGAGTGTTCGGTAACACTTTACAATAAGGTTTGTTAGTTAACATTAGTTAACTTCATTAGTTTATATGAACTAATAATGAATAGCACGTATACAGCATTTTGTTAATCTTTGTTAATGTTATTTTCTAGTGTTATGTACATTTACTAATACTTGATTAAAATCTTGTTAACATTAGTTAATGCACTGTGAACTAACATGAACAAACAATGAACAGCTGTATTTTCATGAAGCTAACATTAACAAAGATGAACAAATGCAGTAATAACATGTATTGCTCATGGTTAGTTCATGTTAGTAAATACATTAACTAATGTTAACTATGAACTTATGAAAGTGTACAGAGTTCTATAAAATATGAATATGTAGTGAGAAATATGAACAAAATATACATCCGTGACTCACGGCATTTGTTGTGTTGATTCATGCTGTTCACAACTCTCTCATGTGGCATAATGCGATAGTGAAGTGTCCATCAAATTAATGCACACTTCAGAATCTCAGTGGAAATAGTAGGTTATCATGGATAGGATAGGTACAGTAGGTATTCCATGGAAGTCCTGCCGGAACTTTTGCCTACAGTTTTATGAATACATAAAAGTATACATAAAATACATAAAGTATATAAAAAAAAAATACATAAAGTCTTTCACATACTAGTAGGAAAGTAGGCATGCTCGGACACAGTGAGTCACATGTTTCATTCCTGAATGAATCAACTTGTTTGAACAAATCTGTTGAATGAATGATTCAGAACACTCAGTAATAAAGGCAGTCATGTGTCGCCGTCTCACTTACTGGCGTGTCAATGTAACCTGCAGAAACAGTTCACTGAAAAATTAAAGAAGTAGTTCACTATTAAAAAAAAAAACAAAAAAACTTTTGCTGATCATTTACTCACCCCGTGTCATCCAAGATGTCCATGTCTGTCTGTCTTCACCCGAAAAGAATCTAAGGTTTTTGATGAAAACATTCCAGGATTTTTCTCCATAAAATGTACTTCACTGGGCACCAAACAGTTCAAGGTCCAAATGACAGTTTCAGTGCATTTGGTTTGAAATGACTAGAAAAAAGATTCGTTCATTTTGATGAACGAGTTCGAACGCGAGTGACGAACGTGCATAACAGAACAGAGCAAGGCGAGCATTTGTGCTTATCAAACTTAAACGTTTTTATTTATTTTTTAAATGACATCAATTCGCTAGATAAGACTCTTATTCATCGTCTGGTGTCGTTTAAAGCCCTTTGAAGCTGCACTGAAACTTTAATTTGGACCTTTAACCATTTGGTTCCCACTGAAGTGCATTATATGAAGAAAATTCAGGAATGTTTTCATCAAAAACCTTAAAGGTCCAATATGTAAGGATTTTGTAAAAAAAAAAATATCCAAAAATCACTTACACAGTGTGATATATTTCCTGCAGTTGTGTACTTACAATATCCCAAAAGTCTCCAAAGTTCTTTTATTTCAGAGAAATTCCAATTTTAAATAAGTGGCCGTCCCGGAAAAAAAATGTCGCCTGTAAATGACGCAATATCCGCGCTATCCTTGGCTATCCTGAGCAAAAGTATATAAAACAAATCAATGTTATAACGTTAGCTTGACATGATGAAATGTTAGAATATGGTCAGTATATTATTCTTATGTTGGTCTAGCTGCTAGTTCGTATAGCAAACGAACTAACACGTATAATATTATAACTTTCAACACACATTTAAATGCCGTTTAGTGTGATAGTGTAACGCTTATTCCAAGTGAAACAGCGCTGCGTTTCCCTCACAAGTTTAATTCATCTAATAAACTGACCTGTGTGAGTAATCCAGCACTTGCGTGTAGTTCAATAGGATGAAATTTCCTTATTCCTTTATATCCGGGACTCGCGTGTGATATATGTATCTTCTTAGCAATCGCGACCTGCTTCATACCACTGTAATGTTAAAAAACCAACACATTCTCACCCCAACTCGTCACCTTTGACCAAGCTTCAATATCTGACGCTTTGGGGCGCCCTTTGGCGTCAGTTCATGACGCGATCCTACAGCGTCATCTAACTGACGCTTTCCTTTAGCGTCAGTTGGATGACGCGGTTAGGTTTAGGTCTGGGGTAGGGTAGGGTTACACGCGATCCTAGGGCGTCATGTACTGACGCTAGAGGGCGCCCAAAGCGTCAGATATTGAAGCTTGGTCAAATGCTTCCCAAGGCGTCAGTTAGTTGACGCCTTGGGGGTGAGAATGCCTTAAAAAAACATGAGTGTTTTCACCAATCCTTAAACATTATTAGATCCATCAGCTTGACAGAAAGTCCCATCATTCAGCTCGTTACTGCGTCACATACATTCGCCTTTGTTATTGTTGGAAACAGCACCCTCTTGTGGCCACTAAAGTTACATATTGTATCTTTAATTTCTTTTAGACTGAAGAAAGAAAGACATGGACATCTTGGATGATTCTTCGAATGCAGTGTGGCCAAACAGATTCAAGGACCATAACTAACTTTGACATTATATTAATTAACCTCACTGGAATATAGTGCACTTCCTGTCCATATCATATAAGCAAGTTGCTTTTAATTTAAATATATTCTGATTTTTTTATTTTTCAACAATCATTGATATACTTGACTATCTTTCTAAAGGGTCACATCATTATTTATATAAATGCCCTCACTACAGATCTGACCAAACCAATTAGGCAGCTTGTGTGTTCATTACAATAACATAATCTGTATAAAGCAATGTTGCTTCCAGATGAATGACTGACATACCCATTTAATAATCATGATCTACAGCAGGTGGTGTTGTAGAGTTGTGAACTCAGAGCCTCTTTTCAAACTGACATTTTTTACCAGGCCATTCTCTTTTTCTCTCTGCTGTGCAGAGGAAGGTCACATAACCTTGGGCCAGCCCCAATGAGCCTCTGAGGCAAAAAAGAGCTGTCACTGGCATTTCAGCTAATTCCCATGACAACACAGAAAGAAATAGCCCCTAATAAGAATCAAAGCTATCATCAGAACAATCAATGATTTCTATTTATATACAGAGCAATTCAGAGATAGCCACAGATATGATGCCAATCACATTGCAAGTATTATATGTACACAACTTGCAATGAGAAATAGTCCTGAAATTGAAAAGACAGTGATGGAGATGTTCTGAGTTTTCTCCTGGGATCTTTTTTTTTTAAGTCTTTCACTATTGTGCAGAATCTTATTTGAACTCTGACCACTACACATTTACCATGAAGATATAAACAAGAGTGCTATTATGTAATTGAACTCAATGCCTTTGAGGACAATTGTCTTCAAAATGAGCGCTGGAGGAACTCCAATAATGAGTTTAAAACGTCTTTGTGTCTTGTGCCTGTGGGGAGCAAGCTATGATTAATAATTACTGCTTTAATTGTCTAATGTTAATTAAACACAATGTTATTATCTGGAATTAGTTGGAAATCTGGGCGTATTTGACTGTGACTGAATGGATAAGAATAACCATTGTTTCAAGACTGGTCTGCTTGGTGGACATTTTGGTAATCCTTATTTTATAGAAATGTCTACATACAGCTGGGAAGATACTTATACAGTTAGGTCAGTGCTCTCTCTCTCTCTCTCTCTCTCTCTCTCTCTCTCTCTCTCTCTCTCTCTCTCTCTCTCCTGAGTCTTGAGGATTTCAGTCTAGTATCGTCATTAACATTTTTTGTTGTTTTTGAAAGAAGTCTCTTAATTTTTATCGACAAGGCTGCTTTTATTTGATTCGAAAATACAGTCCAATCTTTGGTCAAATAAATCAAATTGGGAATGGGGAAATCTTTACAGTTTTACAATTTTTATTTATTTTAAAATCCAACATTTTATTCCGGTTTTGGCAAAGCTGATTTTCATCATCATTACTCCAGTGTCACATGATCCTTCAGAAATCAGCCCCTTTCACACTACAAGCGACAAAGTGACACGATACCATTCATTTCAATGGGCAGCGGGCGATTTCCGGCTACTCGCGACAGCGACGGTTGGCGACGGCCGATGGCAGTGTCTGGTGACGCGACAAAGTTGAGATCTGTTCAGCCCTGTTCACACTACACGCGACTTTGTCGCTGCAGGTGCGTTCCCCACTACTGGTTGCCTAGTAATGTTTGTGAGTGACTTTCACGGATGTTAGTCTATGTTAGACAACAAATGCGCTTTATTGCCACTACAAATATTTTGGAAGGAAAAGTCGAAATATAAATGGAATCAGTACATAAAATGGATAATATTAAAGATGAACGAGAAACAGTGAGTGCTCTTTGCCATCGTGGCTATTTAAATGCCAGTGCAGTCTCATCCCAATTCGTCATATAACTGACGTTTGGGACGTCTTTTGACCATTCGTCAATATACGACTATTTAGGGCCCCCTTAAACGTCGGTAGATGATGTTATGCTATCCTAACTCTACCCCATACCTAAACCTAACCCTAAACCCAGCTCGTCACCTAACTGACGTTAAAGGTAAAGCGTCAGTTGTATGACGACCCAGGGATCGTCATCTACCGACGTTTAAGGGGGCCCTGAATAGTCGTATATTGACGAATGGTCAAAGACGTCCCAAAACGTCAGTTATATGACGAATTGGGATGAGACTGTGTTGCAAATGCAGCAAACGGGCAAATACCGGTCTATCTGGGTTCCCAAAACCATTCAGTCACGGAGTCAGTGAAAATCGGCCCTTCATTTGCATAAAGTTAAACTTTTCTCAACTTTGTTGCGTTGCTGGACACGCCCCACTGGTCGCCAACGGTCGCTGTCGCGTGTGTCGCCGGAAGTCGCCCGCTCACCATTGATAATGAATGGTCTCGCGTCACTTGGTCGCGTGTCAGTGTGAACGGGGCGTTCTTTCCTTTTGATTGTCGCTCGCGAAAATCACTTCTCATTTGCATAAAGTTGAAAATTCTCAACTTTTATCGCTTGTCTCTTGTCACTTGACACCCACATTCTGTCACCAACAGTCACTGTCGCTCGTGTCACCGGATGTCGCCAGCGCTCCATTGAAATGAATGGGATCTTGTCGCTTTGTCGCTGCAGTGTCGCTGGGGGTGTGAACGGGGCTTTAGACTTTTCCTTCCAAAATATTTGTTTGTAGCTTCAAGAAAACGTATTTGTTGTCTAACATAGTAACATCTGTTAATGTCACTCACAAACAATACTAAGCAACCAGAAGTGGGAACGCAGGGCCACTGGCGACCTGCAGCGACAAAGTCGCTTGTAGTGTGAACGGAGCTTAATGCTGATATGGTGCTCAGACGGTACACTGTAGTTTTTACTGCAACCATATGCCATACACACATATACACACAGTCACCTTATTTCCATTTGCATTGCTACCCACAGCTAAGCAGATGACACAAGCTCAAGCACAACAGATTCTGCTTCACATCAGAATCTCAAGCCTCACCAAATCTGCTTCCCTTCCATTCCCATGAAGCAATTGCAGGACATTAATGGACCTTTCATGTGCAAAGCTTTCCGACAGCCGGAAGGCAGGAGGCACAGAGAGAGACCAGGGCCGTGGTAATTGACGCCTAGCCTGGGAGAACAATCAAGGCCAAAGCAGCAAAGCAGCACATCCTCTAATTATTGAGAAGTCTAGCATTGAGGTACGATGATAATCAGTCTCCTAGAGACCTGCTCCTATGTGTGGTTTGAGCCGATTTATCGTGTTTCTCTCCCCGCTTCCACTTTTATTAAAGATGATATTTCATATTGAGGGGGAAAGGGGATCTCCAGACAAAAGTTAAAATGCAAAGTTTCAAGTCTAGAGAGACGACGCAGATTATTTCTTGGCTTATCCACCGAGTACACGCAAGAAAGAGATGAATGTGGAACAAAACATCAAAGAGCTAGAACTAAGAAAAAAGGAGCGGAAAGTGCTGTTAAATATATAGCATGAATGCCAACAGGTGGTCAAGAGTTCAACACAGGGAAATGGTTTAATTAGGATGAATTATGGAGGAATCTTGTACTCATGTAAATATGCTGTTCATTGCCTAATTGAAAAACGAAAGTGGAACCAAAAAATGTATAATTAAATCATAATTAGGTTAATTAAAAAAATAAAGTCTTAATAGATAAATGTTCCTGTTACCATTCACAATCCATGTGTGATAAGCTTATGAAGGAGCTTAAATGTGTATTTGGGAAGAATTCCATGTATAGTAAATTACAGAATGACTCACGACATCTCTCTTCAATATTGCCTGAAAATAATCATAACAATTTAAGGGATTTGAAATAAGAACTTGCATTGTTTTATCTGAGGTACTAGATGACTGATGATTTGACTTTTATTTGTTTAAAAGTCAAATCAGTTATTATTATTTTTAAAAATTATTTTTAACAAGCCCACTTCTACATGCTCGGGTCACTTTCCAATGGAGATGGAGAGGTTGGAAGTGTCACAGAAACAATCACTTTCTCAGAGGCGCTGTATGCGCCTCTAATGGGCTGAGCTTAGTGCAAAAAGAAAAAAAGAAAAAAGGAAGAAAAAAAATGGGGTGAAGTGACTGGAAAAAACCTTTAGAACTGTCTTAGATCCCTGGGCATGGAAACCTCCAAGATAAGTAATAATTGATAAACGTTGGGACAAGAGTTGCCAGCTCCTTTAAAAAAAACCCAACATACTGTCTTAAATATACTGGAATACGATTATGACTTTCTTTTATCTCTATTCATCAACGTATCTTAACCCATCTTCCCCAATTCACTTTTCTTTGACTCCTGCTGATGCCAGTGAAAGAGGAGGAGAGAAAATTACCATTTTGGCCACGCATGGACCGAAAGTTTTTTTCTTAATTTCTTTTTTTTTTTTTTTACTTATATTGAATAAACTTATACCCTCTGATTTTATTATTACTATTATTATTTTCACTTTCATTCATAATTTTAACCAGTTTATATACAGTAACATCATTGTTTTACTGTAATTGTTGTTGTTTCTATAGTTGTATGTTCCAAACAACATGTTATATATATATATATATATATATATATATATATATATATATATATATATATATATATATATATATATATATATATATATATATATATATATATATAATAATAATAATAATAATAATATTTCAGAAAAGTACTTACAACAATTAGTTTTTAGTTAATTCATAGTTTGTACAGTATTGTAGTCTCTAAACTGTTCATTTAGTAATAGTCTATACAAATAGTGTGTTGTTCATTCATTGTCAATGTAATTTAGAAATAATTATTTGTTTAATTAGCTCATATAAAAATATTGAGATGTTTTTAAGCTTTGTATTCTAACCCTAATCCTAATTGATGTATTTAAAGAATGTGATCTCATGACTAATTATTTACAGTATGTATTAGTGTATGTGTATCCTATGTATGTGCAAATTGTATATATTATGTTGAATACAATGTACTTCTAATAACCATTAACAACTCCTTTACTACTGGTTTAAAATCGTACACATCAGTGTTAATTTGGTCACACTTTAGATTAGGGTCCAATTATCACTATCATCTATGACTTATTGCCTCAGTAAATGACCTAATTACTGCTTATTAATAGTTAGGGTAGTTGTTAAGTTTAGGAATTTGTGCCTGACTCTGAATGATAGAATATCATTCAGAATCAGGCATTACTATGTTCTTTATAAGTACTAATAAACAGCCAATATCATAGAAATATGCATGCAAATAAGCAACTAATAGTGAGAATTGGACCCTAAGCTAAATTGTTACTGGTTGTTAACAAAGCATAAAAAACATTTACTATGAGCTAACTTAACAATAATCATTTTATTTATTGAAGTGACAATAAATGAAGAACTATTTGTATATTAAAACATTTACAATGCAGATTATAATATATAAACTGAATTAACTACAAACTAATAGTTAGCAAATGATTTGCAAGTACTTTATACTTATTAAGTGTTATTATTTATTTAAATTAAACAAGCATGGAACTTGTGCAGTTTTAATTTACAGTGAATTGAATGTTTCAGTGTTAACAGAGTAATATCTTTACAGGGCAGACTGGGGGAACTGACTAATTAATACTATAGAAACCCATTGAGGAAAATAAGTTAGACCTAAGTTTAGCCCCCTCAGGACACATTTATGGAAATGTGAAATGGCCCATAGACCACATTCCACCTTGATGACGGCTCTGGTTATAAGCACATTTTGAACCTGTGATTAAAACTAGATCCAAATAACTGAGTAAATCAGAAAGAAACTATCTGACACCTAATGAAATATTTGTCTTAATTTGAGTGATATTTGAACAAAATTGACTGCTAGCTAATTATAAAAAGCATCTGGCAAGGCATGAGCTTTCAAAATGCGTAAGAGCTGTTTTTGTAGCAATCCTTGAGTGTTGCTGAATTCTCATTAAAAGACACTCACCTGAATGCAACATATGCAGCACAAATTATGCATGAATTGACACTGTACCGCATTTTCAGATAACTCATGTTTCATGTACACAATAGGAACCACAAAGAATATCATTAGGGGTTTGTAATTAAACTGTCCTTTATTGTTGTTGGGTAGAACGTCATGCATTTTTTTTTTACTTACTGTAAAATCACCGACAGACACTGCTTCCCTGAATAGCACCTTCATAATTATTTAAATTCAAATATAGAAATCACGTTAATGTAATAGAGAAATGGCCTGGATTTATCAGTCAATTTATGGAATAATCTATTTGAAATATGCTGCTGAAAAACAATGTTACATGACACTCTCTTGTCTAAATAGTCATTTATTTGAGCAACTGCAGGCCATATTTAAAATACATTAAAGTCCTCAGACCATGTTTAATGAATACATTTAAAAAGGAGCTTATTAAAGTATGCCAGCTAAAATGAGAGGTTAAAGTATGTAGAAGATTTCTTCCACTGAGGGTCATTTGCAGAGTCTTTCATAGCCCTTTTATTTTATTCATTGACTCTTACATGAAATATCTTTTACATCACATTTGCCTCTCCTAGTGGCCATCTTAAAAAGACACCAGAAAGGCAGATTATCTGTTAATAATGTCCACGGATCAGTTTATAATTTAGACTTCACCATAAGGAACAGCGGATAATATATTTAAGGTCTAGATCAGTCTACAAAATAAAAGTGTGTACCACAAACTAATTATAGTAATGCTTCATAATAAATAAATATAAATAATAGGCTAACTATCGTTATTATTATTAGTCACATTTTCCGAAAAGCCAGAGCACAACATACAGTATTTTTGTAACACAGATCCATTCTTTTCACATGTATTTTTCCATCATACACAATTTATTATTTATTGCAGTCCTCTGTAATACAAATGGTCTTAGGATAAAGACAAATCAAGAATTTCCATGTTTCCAAGGCGGAAATAGGTTCCTAAACAACTTTTGCCTGCTGAGGAAATTGGCACATGTGAAAGGGGGCTCGGCAGACATCGACCAGGATCTGTGTCACTAGAGAAAATGACAAAGCTGCACTTGAGACGAGCACAATTTCACATTAATGAATAATTGAGATGCAGAAATATCCGACAGGGCTGGGAGCTTTTGTCCCATGTTTACCTTTTCTAATTATATAGGTGCCTTGAATTGCTTTACTCACAGGCTTTATTTAAATCATCCAGCTGTAAATTCTGGTGTTAAATCACTGTTGTGTTACAAAGCTTTGATTGTCAATAAATGCATAGCGTCTGTGTCCTTGGGACTGACAGGGATTGCTGTTGGAAAACTTTCAAACTAACACTTTGCAATAAGGGTCCATTTGTTAGCATTAATCAAATATTATTATTAAATAAAAATGAGAAATACTTCTAAAGCGTATATTAACTTTCAACATTTAGGAAAGCTGCCTGTTTGTTGATATTTTTCTAAGCTATTATTTTTAGCTATTGTAGAAAATTATATGATCAATAAGTTATGACAATGTTTTTACATTGCTTTAACTCATCAAAATAAGTAAGATTCAACTCATTTTAATTCAGTTTAATCTAAATCTTTTGGATTTAGGAAAGCTGTAGGCCTATTTGCATGATACTAACTATTATGTTAGTTTAGGAAAGCTGTAGGCCACTGTAAAAAAAAATGTTGGTTTAACTTCAAAAAATGAAGTAACCTGGTTGCCTTAAAATGTTAAGTTCCTTGAAATGAAAAAAAAATGAGTTTGAAGGAGATTGATTTAATAATCAGAAACTCAAAATATTATGTTATCTGAACTACAGAAATTATTTAAGTTGATTTGACTAGGAAAAAAGGTTGTGATTACAAATCATGAAAACATTTTTTACAGTGTTTGTTGATATTTTTTTCTGAGCTAATACACTGTAAAAAAATATATATGATCAATAAGTTATGACAACAAATGTTTTTACATTGCTTTAACTCATCAAAATAAGTTAAGTACTTAACTTAAACATCTACGTTGATTGTACTTAAAATTGTAACTTTTTACAGTGCATGCACTAACAATTAACAGTTTTTTTATTAACTAGAATGAACAAAGATGTTTGTTCAAAAACATTGACAACAAATGTTTTTACATTGCTTTAAATCATCAAAATAAGTTAAGTACTTAACTTAAACATCTAAGTTGATTGTACTTAAAATTGTTAACTTTTTACAGTGCATGCACTAACAATGAACAGTTTTTTTTTGTTAACTAGAATGAACAAAGATGACTAAATACTTAAAAACAAAGTGTTGTTTATTGTTAGTTAATGTATTTAATGGGAAAGTGATGTTTCACTTTCTCTTTGGCTTTGAAATCTTAGTTACATAATCAAAAAAAATATTATTGGTTTAACTTGAAAAAGTAAGTAACCTGGTTGCCTGAAAATGTTAAGTTTGAGAATGATTTAATCATCAGAAACTCAAAATTATATGTTATCTGAACTAAATAAATTATTATTTGACAAAAGCAAAAATGTTGTGATTACTAATCATGAAAAAAATTATTTTACAGGTTTCTAAACTGTTGTTCGTCAGTTAATATCAAGGAAGAAGGAGAGCAAAAGTGTAAAACTAAAAAGATGAGAAAGTAAGAGCGAGTAAGAATGTCTTGCTGCAATTAAATGTGAAGGTCTCTTCTTTTTCTGAGGAAGGCAAACATGAATTGTCAACTTCCATCATTGCTAGTGGGAATGAGTAGGTACAGGAAAGGAAACTTCAGAGCATCTTGAGTCCATTATGTTGAATTCCAAACCTCATCTCGAGTCTAAGGAGAGAAAGTGAGAGAAAGTTTCATTTTTAATGACAACTCATGAATTATTCCATTTATTGTAGACTGTTTTCTTTGGTATAGCACGTCCAAGAAAGGTGAAGACGAAACATGTAGAGAGTCTATGTCGTTTTGTTGGGTGATAAGGTGGCAAATGACACCTGTTGAGCAAAACAGGAACAGAAACAGAACATTCTCAAAAAAACGAATTTTGGAAAAAAGCGTCCTGTTTGTTCTCTCTCTGAAAGCTTCTTTTGTTCCTATTTCACTGGAAAAAAGCTAGTCCCGATATCCCCAAACAATGGTTACGCATACTCAATGAGAATATATTTGTGATTCAGTCATACAAATGTTACCAAAAGTAATAACTGAACATTTAAAAAATAAATAAGATTTAAATTTAAACTCAAATCTAATGAAAACAATTAAATAATAATAATAATAATAATACATTAATTGAATTCAATACACATTTATTTGTTTAAAGCTTTTTACAATACATATCATTCCAAATCAGCTTTACAAAAAATGCACGTTTCTACATTAAAATATAGAATGATCTGTTATTGCAGGTGACTGTGTCCTTGAAGTAATAAATACAAGTTTTGAAGATAATAATTAGATTATTTGGAACATTTAGCAATCCCTTACCTTGCTTATTGGCTGTTTATTGGTACTCACAAAGCACATATTAATACCTAAACTAAAGCGTGACCTAGATTTATTAATGATTCTGGTGCTTTTTTCATAATGTAATTTAACTAATAAATTCACAGTAAGATATCTTTATTACCATTTGGTAATGTCCTACGGGGATATGTCCATGTCACTGGACTGGCATGATTGTACAAACCTTTAATTTATTTATTAATCTGAAAATAGAAATGATATAAAATATAATAGTATTTTTTTTATTATTATTTTAAACCCTTACAAATAAAGATGATGTCCCTTGTAAGTTGTACAGGAATAATTAACAGTATTGAATAAAGACGAGCAAGATATTTTGTATCAATAGACTTGCCCAAATGTATTTTTGACGTGATCTAGGGTTACCAAAACTCTAGTAACATTCAATGATCTGGCATAGGGATAAAGATTGCATGTTGAGCTGAACAAAATAGAGTCTAACATTCTCACAGTCGTATTATGCTGTCTCCCTCTGGTCCCTCATGACTCAGACATGTGGTCTACTTTGTCATATTTTTCTACAGCCTGGCCAATAGATGTCCCTGTAAACCATACAAATACCAGCACCCAATCTCAGTCCTGCTAATACTCACTGCCAGCACTGATTTAAAATGGTAACGCTACCTCTGTGATGAAGAACTGGTGTCAGTCAGTTGTCAACATGTATTTGGATTAAATGTTTTGTTTAATATATTAATATATTAATAATATATTGTTAGTAATATCAATAGTAGCAGTACAAATAATATTTAAAACTGATAAATAATAATAATAATAATAATAATAATAATAATAATAATAATAATTATTATTATTATTATTATAACTAATTAACTAACTTATTAAACTGAATATTACTACAATAATATTAATAATGATATTATTATTAGTTTTCCATTTATTCAGTAGTATAGTAATAGTTTTAGTAAAAGTATCAAAATAATAATTAAACGATTGTCTTTATAGTCTAATCATTATATTATAGCTAATTATAAATTATATATAAATTAATGTACTGTTATGTACACACACACACGTATATATATACATATGCATATACACACACACACACATACATATATACATACACACATATACTATATATATATATATATATATATATATATATATATATATATATACACACACACATATTTGATAATAATATTAGTTTTCAGATTTATATTATAAATAATTTATGTACTCTATATCACATATATACAAACACACACACACATTATATATATATATATATATATATATATATATATATATATATATATATATATATATATATATATATAATACATTTATAAATAAATAAATAAATAAATAAATCAAACTGATTACTACTACTATTATTCAGATTAATATTATATTATTAATGATGTATAATACTTTTGTTATATATTTACAGCTTAATGGGATATATAAACTAATTCAACTGATTTCTACTACTACTTATAATAATGCTACTATTACTAGTATTTTTCAGATTATAGGCATTTGTATTTAGTAGTATGTAATAATAACAATAGTATATTGAAGTATAACATTTAAAAATAATGAAAATAATTAAACAAATGAATTAACATAATACTTCTAATTTGACAGTCTTCTCTTGTTCTGAGCTCATAACATCCTGATCACTTAATCCAATGTGTTTTCCGTCCCCACCTCTTTCCTCTCTCTCTCTCAGTGGTGGCAGTCAAAAAGGGGGGTCAGAGCAGCGTTCCCAGGATAAAAGAGCTGGGCTAAGGGCTCCTCTCAATCACTGGGCCCTCCAGGAGGTGAGCTTCACGGGGCGATGAGAGACCTGTCGGGGGTGTGGGGAGGTGAGCTCCATTTAGACGTGCTCTATCTCAGGAGGAGAATGCTGTTGACTCTCCCCTATCTCCTTTGCCTTTGGAGACAAAAGGCATGCAAATATTTGGTGTGCTGCTAAGCCCCACAGAAGTATATTCAAAATGTCAGGGTGGTTATTTTCTGGCAAGGTGTCTCATCTCTGAACAGCTGGATCCAGTGGGATGGGCCGCTGCCTGTTGCGTGGCTCCCAGACGGTGAAGGGTTCCTAACTTTACTCGTAATGGCTCTCTGAGGGAACCGCTTGAATCAGTGCGGATAAATCAATTACCACAAATGTGTATTAATGTAATTACAGAAGAGCTTGTGATTTTTCTGAATATAATGTTTAGTAAATAAATGCATTTAGTAAACTGAGCAAAAAAATCGAAATATAATAAAACAGATCATTATGTGTTTGAAAATTTGGTAAAAACCCTCAGTGAATAGTCTGTAGTTTGTGTTTTTTATTCTCTTTCCTTCTTGTTTTCTCTCTCTCTCTCTCTCTCTGATTCCCTGTTTGTGCTCTGATCAGGAGTGAGCTTTCTCATCGCCCCTGGGGAGGCTGCGGGGCTTCGGTCAGCCATATGGTGTGAGTGCCCTGCCCCGCCCTCCGTGGCAGCCCTGGAGGAGAGGCTTGATGAGGCTGGATCAGACCCACCGCTTCCTGATGGAGAGGACAGCCCAGACAGAGGCAGAGACAGCCAGGTTAGGAACAGGGAGACAGGGCGATAAGGTGTGCTCAACCAAAGGAACAGGAATGAAGGAAACAGAGGAAATAAAGGACTATGTTAGTGTCAAGAAAGGACACATAACCTAGTAGATGCATTTTCAAATTAACTTTAATCTGAACACACTTTAGAAATGTGTGTGTATTATATATATATATATATATATATATATATATATATACATACGTAATTTATTTAATTAGTTTGATATATACAGAATATTACCAGGAATAAAGTATAGCAATTTTCCTTGTGGCAGAAAGATGGAGTACTGCTGGTTTTTGGAAATCTAAGCAATTCTTGTGCTCTGTTATATGTTAACGACATTAATTAGACAACGTTTACAAAGTGGAGATCGGAAACCATTCAGCTGCGCACAATTTCCAGATCATCTGCTATTTATAACTTTCACTTCTGGAAGAGAGACTCACCGTAGGCTAGGGTTGGGTATCAAGAATCAGAGTATCGATTGGAACCGGGACTAACTTTTAGTTTTTCCTGGAATCGTTCAAAAGTAAAAATTTTGATTCCTAGTTTCAACATTCGCAGTCCGCCAACCAGAAAGAAGAAACCGACGAACCAACGAAGAAGCGTCTACCGGAAGTGTTGGCATAACCGCGCGAGTCGAACATGAGTAGCTCACGTCGGCGGTTCCAAAGTGTGGCTTCACTTTTCTAAAAATAACGAAATCTCAGCAAAATGCATTTGTGACAAAAGGAGTATTTGTGACAGAAGAAGTATTCCTTCAGAAAGACCATTGGTTAGCAAGGTTAGCTAAACTTTTTTGACCGTGTCTCTCAAAAGAATCAGAAATCGAGAATCGTTAGGAACCGAAATCAAAATCGAAATCAGAATCATTCAAATTCAAACGATACCCAACCCTACCGTAGGCGCACCATATTTTATTGTGCATACATTCGTTCCCTGAAATCACACATACACACATTTGAATGATTCGTAAATGTTATCGTAATATCAAATGTAGGACGGTTTCTTCTCAACATTTATATATGAGGCCCCTGAACCCTGAAGGCTAATCAACAGAACTAGAGACAGGTGTGTAACATAAGGGACTTTCGCACAGAGGAACCTTTCATAGTTTGTAGAACTACTGGCGAAAGTTCCCGGATATCGACGTGTTCGCTACGCAGGAACTAGGAATGATTTTAGCTCTAGGAACTCTTTTGGAGGAACCCATTTAGCTCCTACTTCAGAGTAGGGTCTAAACCAACACAATAGGAACAATCCGTCTACGTTAGTGTACGCTGATTGGCCGGACACACCAGCCCGTTCTCATTTCAAGACTTCATATAACTGACGCTTTTGACCATACGTCAACATCCGACGTTTTAGGGTACCCTTTAACGTTGGTTAGATGCCGCTATCTAATCCTAACCCTACCCCAGACCTAAACCTACCCGCGTCATATAACTGAGGCTGAAGATAAAGCGTCAGTTGGATGACGCCCTAGGATTGGCATTTAACTGACGTTAAAGGGTACCCTAAAACGTTGGATGTTGACGTATGATCAAAAGGGTCAGTTAGATGACGTCTTGGGATGAGAATGTGTTGAACACTCACGAAACACCATCATTTTTAAAAAAGCTATAGTATGTTAACAAAAATTACAGCCTATTTCTTTATTCCAGAAAATAACTCAACGAGCATGAAAAACAGTGATAGATGGGCCTATTAAACTTTACGCTGAGGAGAAAATCCAACGCAACTTTGAGGGGACCAAGCCAAACTTGAACATGTATTTAATTTATATCAGCCACATGGCAAATGCTAATTACTTTTCACTACTGTCTACTTTCTTTGTATAACAGTTATATCTAATATATCACACTGCGAGCACTGTTTGTTTGCTCAGGCTCTGGCATTCTCAGCGCCATCAAAATAAAAGTCACAACAACAAGCGCGGCTTACATCACTCCAGAGTTCCTACTGGGGGTGCGAATGCAACAGGAAAATGTTCATTTGGGAACAATTAGTTATTGGGGACCACCCTGGTGGTTAGTTCCTAGATCTAAGTTACTAGAACTATCCAGTGCGAAAGCCCCTATAATCAGTAAACATGGGCCGGGAACACAGGCAAACAGAAATCAAAGTCAATAAATAAATATGCAAACTTTAAAATTAATTTGATAAAACCAGATGAAAATAAACTTAGTTTGGCAACCTAACTCAATTAGGGTTATAAGTGGCCAAAAGCGATTTCCGACTTAGGAAAATGGATAACTTCACCGTTTATTCAAATTGTAAAAAATTTGTACAAAAACTTGTAAGCATATTGTGTAGTTGTGTGAAAATGTATTTCATTTGTAAAATGTTGCGGACATATATTATGTGTTTTTATTATGTCAGAGGAAGGGAAAGATGTGAAAGGGGTCATGAACTGGCTTTTTAATTTTTTTTATATTGTGGTATGAGGTCAACTTATGACGTTCACTTGGTTTTTACATTCAAAAACATCAAAATGAATACACAATAGACTATTTTCTACCATAGTTTTGAGCCCAGCTCAAAAACGCTCGGTTTTTATGGGCGTCTCACACTGAAGACTTGAAAGTAAACGCCCACTGCTGTGAGTGGATGACAGTTTTGCATATTATAATGAGTTTCACTCTGGATTCGGTTTGTTATCACGAGGTAGGCCTATGTTATTTATCTATGCGTGTAATGCGGTGAATCGGTGGGCGGGGCTAAACTGGCCGTTGAAGTGGGCGTTGATCTTCTTCTGCGGGGTGGTGTTTTATCCTCTTTGACATCATAGTTCCCCACTTTGAAAAAAACGAGTCGCCTGGTGTCAATAAAAGCTTTTATTGGACTAAGAAGGACGTTTTCAGTTCTAAAACTTAGAGGATATTCTTATAATATGATGACCTCTTAGATGTCAAAAGCTCAAGGACAATTTGATTTCTCAGTTCATTCACCCTTTAAATTAATTTTGAACTTAGCAACTTTCACTTACACATAAACTTGTCCAATAACATTCATTTATTTCATTCATATGATGCTTTGAGTCTACTTTTTTTTAATTAATAAACACATAAGCATTATTTTTGATAATATAATTGGTACCAATGTTCTCTAAATGTTGAAGATAAATTTTATCAATTTAGGAAACTGTATCCATGCATGGATATTTTATGCAGCTTCTCAGTTGGTTCATTATCTGAGTTTTTTTCCCTTCTGCTGAAGGAAATGATCAATCTGCAGGTCAAGTATTCAGGTCAGACACGCTGTGAAGATGCAGCTGTCATTTAACTATAATTAGTGATTTTAAATCATGTTTATTAATTATAGTGTTTCAATGAAATTAACGGAAACACCTCAACGAGTCCCCTGTTCGAACAGAGGGAGGAGGGGACGTACAAGGAAAAGAAGCAAAAGAAAGACAGGTTAATTGTAATTCACTGAGAAGATGACAGTGGAGTGAATGTATTCCCTGCGGAGAATGATTGGAGAAATAAAAGTTTTCTGTGTAGCCCCCCACCCCTGCCTCCTCACTCTGAGTTGCCAAACACCAGCTTGTCATTTCTGTTTTGTTTAGCTTCCTTGAGATGCCTGAAAGACTTGATACACACATTAAAAGATGCTGACATGTTTGCGTCTGATCCTCTTTTGGTCTCCATCTCTAATCGGGGTGGCTGTCTCTGTCTCTAACGCACGCGCTCATAGAGACAGCCACAGGTGCCACTAAAAGACTTCCCTCAGATCAGCCCCATTTTGAAATATTTGACAAAAGATGGACAGTTTTCCCCTTTCAGGACACGAAAATCCGATCAGAAGGCACTCCTATGTGCCCCGATGATGTGATTTGACTCACAAGTATGAATCTACTTAACCTAATTAATCTTCCGTGTTTACATCACTCATTACCACCTTGACAGTACTCAGCTCATCTTGGAACGGGGCCCTTTCTGGATGAATTAGTGTTGGACACATGACACGTCCCAGCTACAGAGATGTCCCGTGCCGGGGACGAAAGCCCAAATGAATCTCCTGACGACGTGTCTTGAAGATATAAGCTATTCAAATGAGACACTAACAGAAGGGGACTTTTCTATTGTCGGGCGCCTCATGATAATGTTCTCATTTGAATATAAAAGAATCTTTGCCATTTTCTCCCTGTAGATCAAAAATGTGCTGCTTAAATTGGTATGCCCCTCTCTAAACAGAGAAGACAATGGGTGAGTTAAGCGTCTGCTGCTCTTTTGTTTGTTATGCCGAATTATCATACAGACACTAAAAAAGAGGTTAAAACAAGGAGATTGTACATTCACGTTTACGTACTGTATGGCCATGTGGGTTTTGTTACATTATAGAGTCTTAGTGTGTAGAAATGGCTGTATTTGAGTAAATATGGTCAGGATGATGGACAGATATGTTATCAATGATAGTTCTGTTGATGTATATTACTCCACACAGTGGATCTATAATTCACTATTGTTAAAAATAAATGCTTCACTTATTAACACAATGCTATGGAAATAATATACCTCGTAAGAAATGTTTTTCTTTTCGTTTGACTATTGTCTCCAGTGTTTCATAGTTGGATTCAAATTAAATAAATTATATATTTGTCACTTTACTAGGATAGAAATAGTTTAGAAAAGTTTAAATTATAAATTAAAATGGATTATTAAAGTCAGCATGAAACTAAAGTTGCAATCGTGTTTTATTTCCACTGTTGACGTAGAAAACGGCGTTTGAACAAGAAAAACTGCAGGGCGGGATTTGGTTGGATGGTTGTGGTTTGTTATTGTTGGGATGTGGTTGTCCAGCCCATTTTCATCCCAAGACGTCATCTAATTGACGCTTTTGACCATACGTCAACATTCGACGTTTTAGGGTACCCTTTAACCTCAGTTAGATGATGCTATCTAATCCTAACCCTACCCCAGACCTAAACCTACCCACGTCATCTAACTGACGCTGAGGTAAAGCGAGCGTTAAAGGGTACCCTAAAACGTCAGATGTTGACGTATGGTCAAAAGCGTCAGTTAGATGACATCTTGGGATGAGAATGTATGTGGCTGTCCTGCCTTCTTGCTAGTAAACATGTCATCTGGCAGTGGTTTAAAGTATTTGAGTAAATGTAGGGCCTAATTAGTGTACTTCTGTATTTTTTTACTACTTTGTCGTTTTACTGAGTATCAAAGATATTAGCAACTCTTACTCTCTACTTATACATTTTTAAAAGTACATGTACTCTTTATTCCAACAGCGTTTTGAACTAAGGTTACTATGAAGTAATAAGAAGTAATTCAATCATTTATGGCATTGTTCTGCCCTTTGGAGTGAGCAGGGCATATGGATGCTCACTTCTGATTGGAATTTGCAACAATACATTTGTGATGAGTAATGTGTAATTGTATTTCTATAGTAAATTAAGTTATTTTGATTCCAAAGTGACTAAAGAAGGAGAGCTCTTTGTGTATCTGAGTTTTTCTAGAATCTATACTTTCTGTAAGTGCAGATCTATAGTGTGAGCTGAACTGAGGGAGCTGTTGTGTCTTTGAGAGTGTCCACTGCCTCGGGCTCATCCTCCAGCCACAGCTTCATGTCTGCTTCTGGTGGCAACACACTGAACATGGCACCTTACTGGTGACAGAGGCCAGTGCCTTGATAATTATTTGTGAGACATAATGAAAATCAGAATCACCAAAGGAAACAAAACTGTGGACTTGAAAGGGCAAAAAAGTCTTCGAGTGTGAGCATCATATTAGCATGTAGCTGGATTCTGTAAAGGGTTAACGTTAGATCACCCAAAAAAATGAAAGTTATGTCATTAATGTCATTCTGTTTGGGAAGGTAATACAACTGTAGCCGCCTGGTGAAGGAAAACCACCCTGGTTTGTTGTCAGATGGCTGCTGTATAACATTATTCTGAGTTGTTATAAATTGTTTGCCGATAGGCCCGGGAAGAGATGGAAAGTACTTGAGTAGCCTACCACCAAAATATCCTTCAACATCCAGGTAAATTTATTTAGGACAGCTGTCTCTGAACACGTGTTCCAAAATTAAGTTCAAATTAAACAAACAAATCATTAAAAAATAAAGATAAATGTTACAAAACATAATAAAACATGCTGAAAGCAGCAAAACACGGCATCAGAACTAGCTTCGATGGGACAAGCCTCTCACAATGAAGATTTACGACATACAGCATTAGACTGTACTAGTTCAGGCACTTTGTCCGTCTCCCCTCTTGGCTCAACTATTCTCACTCCTTTTGTATTGGCCATTTCTCGCCAAACCCTAGCGAATCATACCAACATTAGGAGTCGGTTAACTCTCATGACCATGGAAACACATTCAAAGTCAGTGCTTTTACATCTAAAAAAATAACATAATCACACAAAAAAATCTATGAAAACAATCATAACATTATACAATAAACCAATGCACACGATAGACACTTTGAACTGATGTTCACATGGTGATAACCTACAGGTTCATCATCACACGTTCCAAGCCCGTAAGACCTCCGTTCATCTTCGGGACACAGTTTAAGAAATGTTAGATTAAGTCAGAGAGTTTTCTGTCCCTCCATTTAAAAGTGTATGTACGGTATACTGTCCTTGTCCAGAAAGCAAATAAAGACATCATCAAAATAGTGCATCTGACATCAGTGGGTTCAGTTAGAATGATTTGAAATGTCAAAAATACATTTTGGTTGGAAAATAACAAAAACTATCGACTTTATTCAGTATTGTATTGTTTTCCGGTTCTGTTTGTCAATCTGCATTCAGTGCACGCTGCTAACGTGTTACATGACGTGTTTCTTCGCAAACATGTCTAAGGAATTTCGAACACAGAGGAAGACTTGTATTTTTTTGCCCAGCCATATCTAGGCCCCGTTTACACTATGGGAAAACACAGATATTTCTCGACGCTTTGCCCTCTCATTTACACGAAAACGCAGTTTTTATCACTGAAAACGATTATTTCTAAAAACTCCGGACAAAGTGGAGATTTTTGAAAACGCCGGATATTTGTTGTCGTGTGAACTGGAGAAACAGCGTTTTATGTTCTCTCTTGTCGATTCTGAGGATTCTGATTGGCTTGCATGGCTTTATCCTCAACCCCTACACTACCGCCAATAGGTTTGGCATAGTTATGATGGCGCTCGACGGCGTATTTATGCAGGTGTGTGAACAATGTTATTTTTGAAAATGGAGAGGGGGAAAATACTCGTTTTGGTAAATACCCGGGCTTTGTGTAAACATGGCCTTATCTTGAACCCGAATACATGGACGCACCAGATACACGTCAGCAGCTTCTTACGTCATCAGCCGTCACTGAACGTAGATCAACAACAGAACCGGAAGAGCCTCTGTATATACAGCCCTGTGTTTGTTTCTGTCTTGGTCAGATCTCTTCTCTAATAAGCGGTTGTTCTGTTTCTCGATTTTTTTTTGGTTTCCAGAAATCTTGAATAAAGTGTAAGTTTCGATTTGATTAAAGAACTGCTTGTGAGATGAATCGGCCTTTATTTCACGCATTTTATTTCAATCCCTTAATGACAAACTATTTCGAAAGTTTGTGCTCAGTAATATTATTATTATTATTATTAAATTAAGAAATACATATTTTATTCAATAATAATGCATTAAACTGATCAAATGACAGTAAAGACTTTTACTGATAATACAGTTCTTTTGAAGTTTCTATTTTGGTTTCCACAATAATATTAAGCAGCACAGATGTTTTCAACTTTGATGATAATGAGAAATGTTTCTTGAGCCCCAAATCATTTTATTAGAATTTCTGAAGGATCATGTGACAATGAAGTAATGATGCTAAAAAATCCATCACATCAATAAATAACATTAAAGTATATTAAAATAGTAAATAGTTATTTGAAATAACTATTAAATAATTATGAAATAATATTTCACAATATTATTGTTTTTAATTAGGTAAGTGCAACCTTGGTGATCATTAAAATAATTAAAAAAAAAAAAAAAAAAAAAAAACTCCAACCTCTTGAATTGTATAGAAGCCAGCTGCTTTTTTTCTTCGTTTTGTGTTTATGGGGTGCAATATACATGTATCCGTGGTTGTTCTTTTTTTAAGTTTTATTTTTCCTAAATTTCACCTTTATTGTCAGCCACGCTCTCCTCTGTCCCCTGAATGAGTGGTTGACTTCCTGAGTTTATGAAAACTCTCCCTCAGAATCACGTAGTGGGCTCAGATTGGTTTGTTTGGGCTGGTGTGTGGTGATTGGCTAAACTGTCGCTCACATTGTCCGGAATATTAACGCCCATTACCTTTACGGGTGAAACGGGCATGCCAAAGGTGGATACCATAGACGGTGGATACACGTAAATAATGATGTCGAGACTGCAGTATCAGTGAGACAGAATCAGACCGAGAAACCGCTGATGAATCGAGTCAAGCAGAACCTCACCACACACGGCTCTTAATAAACGTTTCTGAATGTGCTACATTTTTTAACCATATACACGTTTGTTTTACACAATAGTATCTGACTGGCAACGATAGATCAACTGACTGGCTACTAATGTTAAACACAAACAGCGTTGGCAAGTTTACGTTCTTGATCAAATCGAAAATAAAGTCATAAAGCATATATACATGAAAAATATGTTTAAAACATTAGTACTTATACAAAATTCAGGTCCATAATGTTTGTACGCGTTTGCCGTAGACACAAAATAGCCTAACTAATAGCCCATAAAGCCTACAAAGCCTGGCATTTGAAAAGAAATAAAACACAAGGCTACGTCGGGAATTATACATGCAAATACATTTAAAATAATAATAAAAATCCTTACAATTACAATAGGGTTTCAGCACTTTGTGCTTGAACCCGTAATTATTAAGTCTTAGCCTACTTACAGGTTGTGTCCCAACAACTGCTGCCTCTGGTTTTAAAGTTGGAACGGCTTCATGTTTTAGAAACAGTTTCTTGTTAAATCCGGTGTTGAATTCGGTGGAGATTCTGGAAGCTGTCTTCCGTAAATGCGCAGCACAGAGAGCTAGATTACGATCGTCACTTTCAGGAATATAATCAAACATTAATCAGATACAGCTGGTCAAACACAACTCACTCGACATGCCTCAGAAATATGCGCATGCCCTTTCCCTGCATGCATATTCCGGAGGGAGGGGTTGATGCAAATGTGTAGGTTAGTGACGTACCATGACCTAGCTGTAGTCCCAATTCGAGTTCGTTTATGTAGGCAATTATACTTCCTGATTTTTAAAAGACGATATCTCTGCTTACACTGAAACTTTCAGCGCTGCAACTTTGCAGATACCTTTATAGTGCCTTTTTTGGAACTTGCCAACTTGCAATCAGTATAAACCGTTTTTTGCATGAAAATCAAAAAGAAAAAAAAAACTTAAGATTCTTTATTTTGTTATATATTAAAAAAATATCCATGCAGGCATGACAGATTTTTCATTTTGGATGAAGTTGTAGAATAGCTGTTGTACACCCCACTCCACAAGTGACGGTAGAATTCACGACTACAGTGACACTTTTACAGCAACCGCAGTTAATTCTAGCCAAAATATCTGGAGGTTCACCATGAGTGCAAACATTCTGCTGGCAGTGAGATATTAGTCTTTTGGGTCTTTTGGGTCCAACAAACCCACCTCATTAATATTTCCAATTATTATTCCTTTTCTGTTCTCTTTCTACCAGCAAATCTGCCAACCAAACGAAGGAAAATAATTAGCTACTCCTGATATTGCAGAGGTACAGAGAGTGCCTGGGTCAGAGCAGGCATCCTGCGTATTCTGACATTTTAAATTACCTGAACAATACCTGAAGCAATCTCTGGACCTAATTCAACTTCCCACTGAGACCAAATGTACACATCATTTAAAAAGATAGATTTGAGGGGACAAAGCTTGGACCAATCCCTCCTCCCCAATCCCTCACCCATTTCACATCATGTCTTTCCCCATATGCAAACGCAATGGACAATATTCTGCTGGCCCTATTTATTGTATTAGAGTAGTGGGACTCTCCATCAAGTAATCAATGTGCTGTTCCAATGAGTTCATTTTAATGCACTCAATCATGCCTTTAATGTTTATGGCTTACGGGGTAGCGAGCTTCAGGAATGCTGGAATGTTATATGGCTTCAGTTTCGGCCCATTTCATCAAACATTTATGCGCTCAAAAACGGGGCATCAAAATAAGGGGTGGAGGAGAAATATATTTGCTATGTTTCACTCGCCCTCTTTGTCTTTCTTCCTCACCTCCTGTGCCTGACTCCCTTGTTTGCATTTGAACTCATTGTGTAATTCTGGCACTCCTCTCTCCACTTTTATTTTTCTTTGAAAAGGGTTTAAAGTGATAGAGTGAGACGTTCTTCGCAGCAACACAGACAGCTTGTCAATGCCACCATCGTCATGTTATGAAAGCCTTTTGTCTTACCAGAAGGCCAGCAGCAAATGATGCAAAAATGCTGAAATTCAGCAGTAATTCTCACTCTTATGTTCATGTCAGTCTTACTATCAGCTCCGCCCCTGTTC
This sequence comes from Hybognathus amarus, assembly GCA_030378365.1. Lineage (NCBI taxonomy): Eukaryota > Metazoa > Chordata > Actinopteri > Cypriniformes > Leuciscidae > Hybognathus > Hybognathus amarus. The sequence continues at coordinate 33,477 of JAQIUQ010006700.1, forward strand.
AGTGTCTATTTGGCTGGTATCCTAATCACACCCCTCATTTTTTTCACCAGAGCAGTTTAACTGTGGCACCCCAAGTAATATTAATTTTGCAGATAGTCTATTTAAGGCCTTTTTGGGGCATTAATGCTGTGTATGTTTTTAACAGCGCCTTTAGCTTTTATCCTCTTTTTCATACAGCAGTCCTTTTTAGTTGTAAGTGATATGTATTATTAAGATCGTTTTTTAAAAGAAAAGGTCACTAAAGCCCCGTTCACAACACCAGTGTTACACAGCCACAAAGCGAAAAGCAACAAGATCCCATTCATTTCAATGAAGCTCTGGCGACTTCTGCCAGAATGTCGTCAGAATGTGGCGACAAAAGTGAGGAAATTCCAACTTTATGCAAATGAGAATCGATTTTCAGAGCGACAACCAATAGGAAATAAGACTTTCACTGGAGCTCACGACACGGTCTTAAGTGCAGTCAAGATAGAAGAGTTCGAGGCAATTTCACTGTTTTATATGATTTGACATATACATGGATATTATAAAATGATGCATGGAAAATAAACTTTCGACAGTCACAGTTAGGGGTAATTTCTTAATGTCTTAATTAATTAATTAATTTCTTAATTAATGTGTGATTAATTTGCTATTGATTTGACTAGTTAATCAGTCCATCATAATTAATTAGATTTATTTTTTACAAAGTCTAATTGCTTGACATCACATGAATAAATTGCATTTTAAAATATATAAAAATACAAATAATAAATAAATAATAATTTTCAGTAGCCACTGATTTGGCTGATTTGGTGTTTGAGTAACATTTCTAATTATCAATGTTGTGCTGCTTACTATTTTTGTGGAAACGGTGACTATTTTTTTATTTTATTTTATTTTGTTTATGAATAGACCAATCAAACATAATTTATTTCTGATATATATATATATATATATATATATATATATATATATATTGTAACAATGTAATTATTTACTGTATTTTTTTTATAAAGTAATTTCTTTCTAAAAAAAAATAATAATAATATCTTAAAGCTGCAGTCTGTAGTTATTTATTTGGGTTAAACATTATCCAAAATACACATTTGAGAAAATACATAACTAGCCAGTGTTCAACACTATCTGCTTGCTTTAGCTCGATTCAAAGTGTACTTGAGAGACTTGGTCTGAGACCATATTTTAATGGTCTCGGTCTTATCATGGACTCGTGTGCATTTTGATTTGAATTGACTCGTACTTTAACATATTAGGACTCGGACTTATTCCCAAGTCCACTGGAGAAAATATGTCATGATTATTACTGGATTTTAATATTTCTTTAAATTGTTGTTTGATTGAAATGTCCAGTACAGCAGGACCCAGGTCAGATGTGATGTGGAGCTTCTAGCTCAACTACTAAAAATGTGTCTTATCATCCATAATTCAGTTTGCATATAAGATCCACACAGTAATCCGTGTGCAGTAATGTTATGTGAAAGAGCACTTACTGATTGTAATAATTGTAAAGTCATAATTATAATAAAATTACCTTTACACCACTATGTGGCCTTTTTACCATTACAGTGTACATGATTGGTATATTTGGTTTACTGAATATGTTGCCAATTTTATTGTTACCACCAAATATTTTACATATTTTTGAAGATATCTTTAAGTCTGGTTTGAGACCCAACCTTAGGTTATCCAACTTCAGACTTGACTGTCTTTGGTCTTGTCTCTAACTTAGACTCTAACTCTCTTTGGTCCGGTCTCAACTCTGGACTCTAAGTTCTTATGGTCTTGCACTCAGACTCGAGTGAGCTGGTTCTGAACTACAACACTGTTTGTAATAATGTTTTTAGTTCCAGTGTTCACAACGATCACATCTTTGCATCATTACGTCACATCTGTTCACATAAAGAAGGAGTTCTGGCTAGTACGCTACTGTATATGGCGAGTGAGGATGCTGGAAGTGGAGATTCATAGGCTTTTCTCACAGCACTTGATATAATTAAACTTAGCAATTTGATGGCTGATCCAGAAAGGTTCAAACGACAATCACCAGTGACAACTGGAGACTCACCCGTTGTAAAATCCAAAAGACTTTGTTCGAACTTCGGAGTGGCTGACGAAAAAAGAGACTGCAACAGTATGCAAAAACAAGGATACATAATGGAAGGACGTTACATGTAGTCACGCAATGCGTACGTTATTAACATTAACAATTTGAGGAAAAATAATAATTTGCACAGTTTTGCTGTGATATGATGAGCGATTTTTAGATTAAATCAGTGCGATTTACTTCAATGTCAGGATCAGATATAAAGTGGATATTTCTTACTTGTTCAGATGACATTTTCTGACAATTTATTTATGAATTTGCCAATCAATTTATAAATGTATTATTTATTTGATTTATATTGGTCACATTTCCAAAAATAATAATCTGTGATTCTGAATGCCAGTCACGACACTGGCGTGGTGATTGAAAGCTGCACACTCTCGATTTTTCAGAATCTTCAATGTCAGAATCAGATCGAAAGTGGATGTTTCTTACTTGTTCAGATGACATTTTCTGACAATTTATTTATGAATTTGCCAATCAATTTATAAATGTATTATTTATTTTATTTATATTGGTCATACTTCCAAAAAGAATAATCTGTGATACTGAATGCCAGTCACGACACTGGCGTGGTGATTGAAAGCTGCACACTCTCCTCAAACATTGTGTTCATCCACGCTGTGTTCGCGTTGAACTACAACTCACATAAAGTTGATAATTCTGCGAATGACTGCAATTGCAGATTTTGAACAGAGATGCCGACAAAGAGGAAAAACTGCGGACTGCAGCGTTCTTGCTTATTGAAGGCCCTTGCTCACTGAGTCCGAAATTTTTGCACATTTAAAAATAAATATGACCTCACGTTATGTCAATCACGCTTGCACACTGCCTCTAAAACTTTCGTACGTCATAAAAAATATTCGGATCAGGTTTGACTTTCTGTGGGGTTTTGCAGTTGCATACGTAGCAAGCAGTTTGCATGGTGTTTTGACAGTTCTGAGCCACTGAATCATGAATACGAAAAAACGCACACGAAAATTTTGAACTCAGTGTGCAAGGGCCTTTAGTCCGAATTTTTCTGATGCTTTTTTTCGCATTCATCATTCGGTGGCTCTGAATTGTCAAAACACCTCACAAAATGATTTTTACGAATGCAAAAACACCGAAAATCTAACCTGATCCGAATTTTTTTTATGATGGACAAAAGTTTCGGAGGCAGTCTGTAAACTTGATTGAGACAACGTGAGGTTGTATTTCTTTTTTTAACGTGTGTAAATTTCAGATGAGAATTTTGGACACAGTGTGCAAGGACCTTTACTCAACCTTAACATTCGATCAGTAGTGCATATGATTTTGATTTTGTTTGTATGTCATTGTAATGCCAGCAATATAGTTCCCACAATTATAAAGCGTGGCTCAAAATTAGCTTTCAATATCAGCAAATATACATCCCTCAAATTATGAAACGTGGCTCAGAATTAGCTTTCAATATCAGCAAATATACATTCCTCAAATGGAACTAATGTGCTTAAGCGACTCTTAACATCTCGCTCCAACACATTATTTAGTATTCTAAAAGCTATCTGCCTTACGAAGCCCCAAATTACCAGTTATACACTGCAGCACTCCATGCCACTGGAAACTTTCACCTGCAGCCTAGGGAGAGTTGAGCGATCAGCAACAAGCACTTGTTTGAGCTAAAAGCTGTGATGTGCTGCTCTGAACGGGAGCCTGGAGTATGTTTCTGACATTCAAAGCTGAGCTGGAGAGGTTTGGGGTTGCAGAGAGAGTGTGAAACGCGCGTGTCTGAGTGTCGGACTGAGCAGAGGCGAGCAATCACGTCCTGCTGTGTGCTATCCCTGAGATCAGAGATCACAGCTCCTGACCACACATGCTCCTGAGACTCTGGCCTCCTGCAATATTTACCCTCTACACGAGCCAGCTTGGCAGAGACCTGTCACTCAGCAGCTCTGGAAAACTGCTTTTAATAGAACCATCAACCCAAATCAGCCATTCCAACACATGGGGATTTGACAATCCATCTTGTACTACAGATTTACAGACGAGATGTTTTCGCAATCCCAAGAAAGGGGAAACAGTCGGTGAATTTTAAAAGTTTAACATATGAATATATTATGTTCATTTCATATGCATGAGAAAGGGTGCAGTTTGGGGTTTTGAGGAACTTCTATGCTATAAGTTTAAGAACAGGATAAAGACTGAATTACAACTTTTCTCTTGAAAAAAACTTCTGGGAAAGTCCCTTTGTTTAGACTAGTATTTATCATTTAAGCACTCTATAGATGAGAACCATTTCAATATCTCTCTCTCTCTCTCTCTCTCTCTCTCTCTCTTCTCTCCTAAGTAATTCTGAAATTATTATAGTTAAATCACGGTTTCGTGTTTCAAATTAACAGCCGAAGCACATACGTTTTTTTAAAGGAGTAGTTCACTTAAAAAAATGCTGATAATTTACTCACCCCTATGCCATCCAAGATGTCCACGTGTGTTCTTTCTTCAGTCAAAAAAATAAATAAATAAAATAAAAATTATCTAAGTGAAACGTATCTGGTCATTTCAAAAATAAATAAAAAACTTTCAGTGTTATAAGCACAAATGCTTGTGTTCGAACTCTCCTATTTGAACTCGTTCATCAAAATGAACAAGTCTTTTTTTTCGAGTCATTTTGTTCATTTCGTTCGTTGAATGAACCAAATGACTCAAAAAAAGATTTGTTCATTTTGATGAACGAGTTCGAACAGGAGAGTCACAAACGCGAGCATTTGTGCTTATAAAAGGCCTGTTTTAAATTCATGATTTTTTTTTATATAAATAGGCCACAAACCCCACATTAGTTGAAATGTCGAATCAGAATACTGTATTGCATAAAAAATGCATTATGTAAAGTGTTTTCTACAGTGTACACTACCATTTAAAGTTTGGGTTCCAGTAAAGCCTTATTTATATCTAACTGTGTCCGCACGAATTATGGGTTTTGCGCACCCTAACGGCGTGATTTTTGCCACGCTCTTGCGGACGCGTCGAAGTATAAAACAAGGCTTAAGTTTTCCAAACAATCTATCTGATAGTCCATCCGTGCATCCATCCATCGTAGAGTTTATAAACCTTCAAAATTTTAAGCCTTTTTTCTCAAAACTCCCAAAAAGTTTTGTCCAATTCAAGTTCATGACAACCATTGCCAGTTAGACATTACAATTATGCCAATTCATTTGAATTCTGCTTCCTTATTTTAAAATTCAAATGGAAATTATGCATCTAGTTTTTTACCTCAGTTTCATTATTAAGGAACTGAAATTCTAAGTTCTAAATTGTGCACAACTCTGTTATAAAGAGGCATGGACCAATATGTTTGAAATCATTCATCACAGTTCTGAGTTCAAAACCTTTCTTCTTTTTTTTTCTTTTTTCTTTCTTTCCTTTTTTTTTGCATTAGGCACTACGTCAAAATTAAAACAGATTGGTTTTGTATTGTAGCTTAATATTACAGGAATATTTCACCAAATATTTTATTCAAAAGCTCCCCAAAACCTCTTTGACTACATGTCATGTCCCATGCTAACATTTGTAAATCCTTTACCAAACCACTGAACTTCCTTCTATGCCACTAGAACAGCAGACATCACTTGCTGACACAAGCTCTCGTTTTCTTTGTAGCATGAGTTATTTCAGGTGGCAGCAAGGCACATTTTGGGCTTGCATACATATAAGACGAGCTGATTTAGGGTTTTTGGGGACCGCCTGAGGCAGGTTATCCTGTGAGCCAACTGACTGCAGAGGGATTGCCTGGCAGAATGAAAGGCAGGCAATAAAAGCAAAGAAGGGGGGAGTGCATCTCGAGTGCATTGAACAGGGGGGGCCTCCCTCAGGCAATGGCCCAACTGGCCTCTGGTTAAATCCTTCACTGAAAGTGTAATAATCCAACCACAAGCAGACAGCAAGAGAGGACAGAGCCTTTAATGCACAACAACAGTACCTTCTCTAATTGCCCCTTTAGTCTTTTAAGCACAGGATTTCTGAGAGTGAATTCTGTTTGGAAACATACATCAATAGGGCTTGGTTTCTTCAAATGAGTTGGAGATCACAATAAGGCCAAAGAATGAATGTGTGCCATCTCCATCCAATTGCATGCTGGGAGGAATTATGTTTCAGATATCATTAAATCCCTTCAATTCAAGCAGTTGTAGTTTATATATATATATATATATATATATATATATATATATATATATATATATATATATATATATATATATATACATACATATACATATACATATACATATACATATACATATACATATACATAAAGCTACAACTGCTTTAAATGTATTCATATATATTAAAATAAATTTATATATTTAAATTAGATTGATGTATATATATATACATATATATATATATATATATATATATATATATATATATATATATATATGTGTTTCTTCTGAACTCTATCACAAAACATTTTTTTCTGTAATAGATGTAAATAAAAAAGTGTATTGTTTTGTGTATTGTAAAAAAAGTGTAGTGTTGTTGACAGAAAGTACACTTGCAACGTGATCTCATGAGAATACGTATGTATTTGTACGTAAAGTGTCGTTCTATCATACGTATATATAATTACGTTTTATATGCGCAGAAACGTATAATACAGATGTATTTACAGTATTAAAACGTAAAATATTTACGTATTGACAGCACAAAAACATAATCTATTTACGTATGAACAAATCTACTGACGTACACATTTGTACGTATGATGTATCACAATTTATTCATATTAATATTGTAGCATTATGTTTTGACCCTATTGCATTCCACGGTCTTATTAATTAAGTTTCTAGTCGCATTTATTGATATAATACTCATAAATATTAACATTTTGCTCGTTTTGCCTGCATGGTGTTAAACAATACAATATAAAACCTTAAAAATACATTCTTTAACGTTACTCGTTTAACCGTTTTGTAATAGTTTATTTACTTTGAGACACGTAAAGCGTTTTTTTTCTATAAAAAACACAACAAAATTCACAAAAGACATCAATTTTATTAGGTTGATGTAATCCAAATCTTTAGAATCCATAGTTGTATGCAGAAACAACTCCTAATTCAGCCTCTTATCCTGTCGTGATCTTCGTCTCCTCCATTCTCAGCAGCTGACCGTACATGTCAAACCCGCGCTGGTTATGAATTCAAATTCAAAAAATGCGCCCTTGAGAAGCGATACGTCATATTTTATAATATTGTAATAATAATATTTCGTAATAATGTTAACGTTCAAATGTTGCAGATACGTCCATATTATACGTTTCAGCATCTATCTAAACGTACTAAAAAGTACGTTCTTCATCTTTGCAAAAACGTAAAATACCTACGTATTAACAATGAGACCAGGCTGGCACTTGAGAAGTTGATATGGTTAATACTTAAAATTGTATTTTTTTACAAGCTGTGAGAAATCAATAGGATTACTTAACAACAAATTCAAAAGCAGATGGTTTGGAAATACTTAGTACAGATCTAGATTTTGGAAATACATGATTAATCACAGAACTAGTGAAATGAGTATATCTATCTGATGACAAATGAGTGTCTAAAATTTGTTGATGTATATAGTTTACCTTATAGTTTTAAACTATATTACAAATCATTTAAAATATATTATTGGTATGCTGAATATATATTGGACAGACTATATAATATGTAAAGCTTATTAAAGGGAAAAAGTTTTTGGAAGAACATTCGAGTATATAGAATCTCATTGACTTTTAATTGTATATAAAACAAGTGTGTTTCACAGAATAAAGTCGTACAGTTTTGGAACAACACGAGTGTAAGTAACTGTTTTTTGGGGTGAATTAATTTTAACGGATTCTTTAAAGAGTAAATTACGCTTGTCAATAGGTCCATAAAAGTGAATCTGGCTCTGAATATATTAGTTCCTTTCAACTAAACTTGTTTACAAAACCTCTTGATCTTTAAGATATACTTGATTTCACTCATTAAATGTATAGGAATAGCAAACAAAGCTGCACAACCTCTCAGTGACCTGGTTTTGCATGATAATAGATATTTGGAGAAGCCGAGCTGCCTCTCGTTTTCCTGCCAAACACATGCTAATTATAACACAGGAGGTCAAACTAATTAGCTCTGCTTTTGAACTTGAATGTAGAAAAAAGCTAAATGAGTGTTTTTTTCATTATGTCCCATTTTGATCAATTTCTTTTGCACTGAACGACAAATATTAATGAAATAATTGCCAGCTCCGTGGCCATTGAAAGCGTTAAGTGTCGTACTCTGGGAAATCAGGCATGAACAAACGCCACATTAGGCCGACAGTGAATCAAAAGTGTTTTTTTGTTTAGATGAGTTAAGTAAAGCATGTCATTACAGAGCGCTAAGAGCTCTTAAGTGGTAGTTTAAGGGTCCATAAATTCAATTAGACACTATTTAATCCTGTTCTCTAATGTGTTATTCACTGATCCATGTGATGGGAGGGAGCCTGAGGTTTGCAGACTTTTTGAAGGAACATTGCCTGGGATTTCCATATATAGTGTCAGTTCAATGCACCTTTCTCAAGCGTAAGGGCCACAGATGCTTACAGGACTGCAATCACAGTAGACTTCTCCCACAGGACATCCACTAGTCATTAGAAATAGCTGAGAAGGGAGCGTCCCATGAACAGACCCACACCCGTAGTCCCCATAACAGCCTCCCCTTGGCCTCTCGCGCTAATGCTCCAGTTTAGTGGCAGGCATGGTGAATGGCGTGAAGGTCCTGACACACGTTAGGGGCTCCTGGGTCTCAGATGATGCAGGGTGGGTGTTGCTGGGAGGCCAGACCGAGTCCCTCAGTCTCACGCACCCCTCCGAAGTTCTCCTTTATCCCTTTGTGGCACGGGCCAGTCTCCTCGGGGCTAACCTCCTCCTCCTCCGAAAAGCGAGAAGTGAGTGGGTGTCTAAAAGAGCAGCTGCTATGAAAGAGTGCCATTTCCTCCTGCTGTCAACACTCTGGTTACCAGACCCCGCTAATTCACACACGCAGACACTATCCGCCGCCCCGCTCTCCCAATTAATATGCAGATGAACTTGTTTTTCTTAGTTGTGAGCTCCAGTGACAAAGCGGGAAAACATATGCTTAAAATATTTATGATCTCATCCAGTAATTAAGAGCTAACAGGCCACTCAGTGAGAGAGCGAGTCAAACCGAGGCAGAATGGGCTGAAACAGGCACCCGTTCCCTTAAAAAAAAAAAAAAAAGACACGCTGAGACACCCGCTGATATTGGGAAATTGAAAGAAATATTGCGAGTTAAATGAAGTGGAATCTGTTCACCACAGAAAATAATTTGGACTCGGCACGAGAAATATGTTGACAGAAGCTCACTTGCGGTAGTTTATATGTGACGAGTGCTCTTTTTCTTTTCCTTTCCTTTTTTAAATATATGAAGAGTTCAGATGCAAAAGCCTCTAAATGCCATTTGAAATTTTCTTCTAAAATGATCATTTTTATCAAGCTTGTATATTTAAGTTCAGTAATTCCACTTAAATGGCAATGAAGATTACCTATTAATTGTCATTTAAGTGAAATTACTGAACTTAAATATAGAAACTTGATAAAAATGGTCATTTTAGAAGAAAATTTAAAATGGCATTTAGAGGCTTTTGCATCTGAATTTCATATATATATATATACATATATATATATATATATATATATATATATATATATATATATATATATATATATATATGAAGTGTATTAAATTAAGTCCAATTAAGTGTATTAAAAATGTACTTAAATATGTTTTTAGTACAATACAAATATAATGTAATGCATTTTTAATACACTTAATTGGACAACTTTTTAACCTGGGTATAATACTGATATAAGGAAGGAAAATTATATATATATATATATATATGTGTTTGTATATATATATATATATATATATATATATTACAAACTGTGAGACAAGTTTCATTCATTGTCTGTAACGATAAGCATTCCATTCAATAGAGCTTTACTTATATTTAATCTATATATATATATATATATATATATATATATATATATATATATATATATATATATATATATATATATATATATATATATATATATATATATATTATGTAGAAACCCTATCAAAAGCAGATTAAGCAGAGTTATTGAATACAGATAGAATCTAGAATATGGCAATATTTGCGTCATCACAGAGTGGATGGACTGAGTATCTTTTAGATACATGTATGAACATGAGTGGATGAGTGACTGAACAAAAAAATTATGATTAGTGAAATAGTGATAACGTCTATTAAATTAAATGTATAATATTTAATAGTTTAATACATGTAATATTAACATTCAAAAACTACATTATTAAAATTGAGCTGATGGACATTTGAGAGTTGATCTACATATGCACACACAGTGGGTTTTCATGTTTTATGGGACAATATGTGTGTGTATGCAAGTTTAAAGTAAATAAAGACTTTTACTAAATTAAAACCTAGTTGACTGACTGGATTAATTATTGACTGACATTTTACATTTGCTTGACCCTCTACAATAGCATATGAACCCAGAATTTTCATTCACCTGCTTGTCAACTAACAAACAGAAAACGACTACACTCTTAGAAAAAAGGGTTCTATATATGTAGCATATAGGGTTCTTTACTCAACTGCAAAGGAACATTTATGCAAAAAAAATTGATGATAATGACAAGAAAGAACACTTTTGGCACAAAGGTTGATTAAAGGCTATTATTCATTCATACATTACATTATTCTGTAACATTTTGCAGTTGTAATTAAATTATTGTTTATTAAACTGTTGTAGTAACTTAATATCCCATTTTAATCATGCTGATTTTTGAAGGATAAAAACTGAAATGGCACTCTTCATGTGATATTGATTAATTACATTTTTTAACCCCCATATCTTGAATTTTGTGATCATTCATGCATTGCATTTTAGGGGTTCCAAATACGTAGCTCTTTAGAACCTTTTAAGGTTCTATATAGAACCTTTTCTTCTAAGAGTGTATGGAAGTAATCTATTCTGCAGACCATTGCATTCCTTCAGCTGTGGATCCTCATAGTCAAGCTCTGTCTCATGCAGCGGTGTCTGACAGCTCTGGACGGAGGATGCATTAATCACACATTCAGTCTGACTGTCTGTCATATATGTCATGCATTCTACATTCAACATCCATCCTGCAGATAAAAGCTGAAAAGACTGAGCTGGCCTGGTGCACTCTCGGTAGCTCACTTACCCTCTCGCCTTCGAGTGTCCTCTGCCTCCTTCCCTTTAGACACTTTTAAAGGGAACACCCTCTTTCACAGTGCAGTTCTCACATCCTGAGACTTTAAGCTTCGTCCTGTGCAGTGACCGATGGAAGTCCCTTACACGACAGTGCTCTCTTCCGAGCTTGTTGTCTCACAGGCGCCCGAGTGCCGCACTGCCTGCGTTTTGTCAATAATCATTTATTTGTTGCCGCAACGGCAGAAGCCATTACATCTGACCTCCCTGTTTCATCAATTATGGATAGATTATTGGATGTGAACATCTGCACAAGCAGCAGCGCGCGCAGTTTGGACTCACCTCGTGGCTGGGATAAGATCAAGTATTAAACTGTTGTTTATCGTCAGGGCCAAAAAAAAAACTCATGGGGAATTCCTCTTAAAGAAAAATATAACACCCATCAACAAGCACCTTAAATTGTTTAGCAGCGCCGCCGTGGTCCCCTGTAAGCTGGTGGACATGTATTATTCACAGGTATTACTGGTTGTGATAAAGCTCATGATCAGGGCTTTTGGCAGACGTGTGACGGTTAGTTATTGTTTTGTTGAGTTGAAAATGCATGAGCAGGGTAGGCTTGATGCTGCCGCAACTCTTTCATATGATTCTGGGAGGAACAGATGGAGGCGTACGACTTTTGCCAGCAGCAACCAACTACTTGGAACTTCAATCCAGGACTTCAGTCCAGCAGTGGCCCCTCCAAAAAGAACTGGGCCCTGCTGCCTGAGCTTAAAATAAACCAGAGGGCATTTGCTACTTTTGACAGGGACTGTGACATTTTAGGTTGCACATATTGGCCTACATTAATTAATGAAGTAACTAGGGGCATTAAGTGGGTAAAGACTGACATAAACTAGCAGATGTTTAATTGTGTCAGTTCCAGCTATTTTGATTTTAAGTCAATTTGAACTGCTCTAAAAAGAATATATAGTTGGTAAGATAGTGTAAATGTTTTTGAAATAAGTCTCTTATTCTTACCAAGGCTTTTTTATTTGATCAAATCTACTGTAAAACAGCAGTACTGTAAAATAGTATGACAATTTAACATATTTAAAAGTGTAATTTATTCCATTTGTGGCAAAGCTTAATTTTCAGCATCATTAGTCTTCAGTGTCACATAATCCTTCAGAAATAATATTAAAAGATTATGTGCTTTTTTATTGTTATTAATGTGGAAAATGTTAGTGCTGCTATACAAATATACACTGTAAAAAAATAATCCTGTAAAAAACAGTAAACTGCGGTACTTAGCTGCAGCTGACAGATCATACCATAACAATACATTGTGTTACTCTTTTTGTGTTAGAGCATATAGCTGCTAAATTAAAGTTTTATACTGTAGCTGACAATACGGTATTTAGCTGTTAATTTTAAAAACAGTAACACACCATATTTTTATGATGCGGGTATGATTACGGTATGATGCTGGCAACCACAGCTTCAAGTAGTTTACCGTTCTTTACAGGATTATTTTTTACAGTGTACAATAAGGTTCATTAGTTAACATTAGTAAATGCATTAACTAACATGAACTAACAATGAGCAATGCATCAGTTACAGTGTTTATCAATCTTTGTTAATGTTAGTTAATACAAATACAGCTGTCCATTGTGCATTCATGTTAGTTCACAGTGCGTTAACTAATGTTAACTAATACAACCTTTGATTTTAATAACGTTGGAATTAATATTAATTAAAATTAATAAATGCTGAAGAAATATTTTTAATTCTTAGTACATGTTAACTAATGTAGTTAACTAATGTTAGTACATGTTAACTAATGTAGTTAACTAATGTTAACTAATAAACCTTATTGTATATATATATATATATATATATATATACAGTATATATATATATATATATATATACAACTTTCAGAAAAGGTCAGCAGCATTCCTCATAATTACATTTTAAAGGTATATCAATGCAAGACAACTCTGCATTAAGCATGTCTTTATGCCAACACATTTGTTTAACACAATTATTCAAACAAGTAAGCTCATCTACATCATATTTCCATCTTTAGATAATAATAAACAAAAATCACATTATAATTTCAAGGCTGTTTGTACTCTTGGTTCTGTGTACAGTATGTGTGTGTTCATTGGGTATTTTATGAGTATTTAGAGCAGCCATGACTCAATGTGCAAAGTCATGCAGTTTTCTCAAGCTTCAATAAACTGTCAATATTTCTAGCATACTGTACAGAGTTTAGGGAATGCTCAGATATATGTAAGGGCTGTAGGAATTATTCAAATATTTGCAAGTATTAAAAAAGAAAGCGAAATGTTAATTTATGAAAGACATTGCTAATCTCTGTCTTAGTTGAAAAAAAGTTGAGAGCTCTCAATGTTACATTTGTTTTGTTTTTTTATATGAAGTACTGTTTCATAATTTTTCATTATGAAATACTCAGACAGTATTCTCCATTTGTCCAGTTGCAGGACTAAAACAGTTGCTGTGACGCGTATCAGACAGGATGTCACTCGGTGAGGTACCAGCTGAGGTTGAAAGGCTTAGTGTAAGGTCAGTATCACCATACTGCATTATTAATATGGTTGTGCTTACGTGTTTTCCCATCGAAGCCTTCTGTAAGAGAGATAAAGGAAACAGAGATGTTGAAATCAAGCATAGATTCAAATATGTTGCAGTTTTAGGGGGAAAAGGTTGTCGTCAGAAAATGAGAAGGACACTAATGGTGCTAATAAGATTCAATAAACATGTCCAAATTTCATACACTATTAATTTCATGGGAATTCAAACTGTATATTATATTTTCTTAATGATGTTTGGTCTTTCAAATATCTTGCCTGAAGTTTACAAACAAATGGGAAATAAATGAGTCACTTTCCAGTGTAATCTCATCAAGAGTTCACATTACAATGCAAACTGACTGGAGTTATCATGGTTCAGTAGGAGTAGTGGTTTATATTACTAGTGAACTAAATACTTTTGAGTCAATTCAATTAAATATATTTTTAAAGACGTCTGAAAGTTTCCAATTCATGGAACAACGACTTAATTTATAGTCTGTTGCTCAAACAGTGTATAACTTTACCACACAAGTCATATTTTGAAGCTCAGACAAATACATTGGACTCTCTTCACGCACTGTAACTGCATCCAAAGTTATTAACATAATTTGTGAATCTAGCAAAGTTTTTTTTATATTTCTGACCATCCTGATTATTTCATTTTTATGCTCCTTTTGCCAGTGCATTATAGAGTGGAGTATAAACTTTTAATTTTTGCATGTAAATCTCTGAATAGTCTGGCTCCATATGTGTCCGCTCTATCGACTGAGCATTATCCGTCTAAGATCACTACGGTCATCAAATCAGAGACTCCTATCTATCCCTAAGTCAAAATTAAGGTAGTTGGCCCTAGACTATGGAATAACTTGCCCATTTCAATTAGAGTGGCCTCTTCGTTATTTGTCTTTAAATTACCATACCATACCATCCTTATCGATCTCAAAGTATCCCCGACACACACACACTTTTATAAAGTTATAAATGCAACTCAGTTATAAGATAGGAACGGCAAAATTATATCTGTTGCAGTTTCAGTTTACCGCCATAGAAGTTTCCTGAACTATCTTTGGAAAGGTGAAAAGAGTCCATCCATTTTATTTAAATCACATAGAAAAGAGCCACCAGAAGAATCTTCAAAATGACCCTGTTTTAGAACAACATGATGGTCTTTAAAGAGTAACTAAACCCTAAACCAACTTTTTTTGTTGTTAGTGATCTGTAAGAATGGATCTTTATTAATGCCAGTCATTGACTGCGTTTACATGCAGCCAATAACCCGTTCAAAACCGGGATATGAGCAATAACCCGGTCGCAAACGGCCATTTAAACACCGCCAAAAACCCAATATATTGCTCATATCCCGGATTTTAAAAACCGGATATTATACCTGAGTACCCCTTTTTCTAACTCGATTATTTTGTCATGTAAACGTGCATCGGCATATCCCCATAGTGATTTGTTTTCTGCGCATGTCCTATTCGCAAGGAATCTTGGTCTTTTGAGTACAGAAACTTCTTCTGAGACCAGGCGAGACACAGCACAGCATACTTTTGGAGCGAGGTTAGTAATGTTACCAGCATCACAGCGCAAACAAATGCGATCGCGATCTGCCCCAAAACGATTCATTATCCGCATGCAGCTGTTGTCTGTTGTCTCTTGGATACACGAAGAAGAATCGGAAATGACGCAAAGGTTATCCGTACGCTCAGAGCTAATGGCGAGCTGCGTCGCTGAGCTCACATGTGAGCTCAGCGACGCAGTTCGCCATGCTTTGAGCCTACGTACGCATAGCTCTTGCCAATGGCTGCACTTCGTGTACTCCAATGTAGATGAGACAAACGACAGCTGCGCTGTGCGGAGATGAATGGTTTTGTGCAGCAGGTCGCAATCAGCATTGTTCGCTGTGGTGCTGGTAACGTGTACTCAAACCTCTGCACTCAAAGTATGCTTGTGCTGTGTGTCTGGCCTGGTTCTCGAGAAGAAGTTTCTGTACTCAAAAGACCAAGATTCCTTGCGATAGGACATGTCAAGCGGACGAGTCCACTATGGGTGTGTGCCGATGCGGGGTCCACACGACGGAATAATCCACAGAGTTAGAAGGGGTTACCTGGTAAGATAATGTCCGGTTTTCTAGAAATCCGGCGCACTGAGCAATATTTGGGTTTCTGGCGGCTGTTTTAATGGCGTTGTTACTTTGGGCCAAAGTTGCATTGCTGTCGCGTTTCTGAATGGGGAACTATCGGCTGCAGTGTGAGCGACAAGTCGAATGACTGGCATTAATAAAGATCCGTTCTCACTAGATCACTAACAATAAAAGTTTGGTTTAGGGTTTAGTTACTCTTTCAAGACCATTCATGTTGCCTGAAAACGGGGTCATTTTGAAGATTTCTGGTGGCTCTTGGTGGTGTGATTTAAATAAGATGGATGGGACTCTCTTCACCTTTCCAATCACTCAGGAAACTTCTATGGCGGTTAAACTGAAGCTGCAGATGCGGGTTTGCCGTTACCTATCTTTATAACTGAGTTGCGTTTATAACTTTATTGAGAGTGTGTGTGTGTCGGGGATACTTTGAAGATCGAATAAGGATGGGCAATGGTATGGTAATCTTAAAGACGGAATAACTGAAGAGGGGCCACTCTAATCTGAAATGGGCAAGTTATTCCAAGATAGCCCAGGGCCGACTGACCCTGAGTTAATTTTGACTTGGGCAGAGATAGGAGTCTCTGATAATTGATGACCGTAAGTGGTTGAGACGGATAAATGCTCAGTCGATAGAGCGGGCACATATGGAGCCAGACTATTCGAGATTACATGCAAGAAATTAAAAGTTTATCTCCACTCTATAATGCACTGGCAAAAGGAGCATAAAAATGAAAATAATCAGGATGGTCAGAAATATAAAAAAAACTTTGCTAGATTCACAAATTATGTTAATAACTTTGGAATGCAGTTACAGTGCGTGAAAGAGAGTTCCAATGTATTTTGCCAGCTTCAAAAATATGACTTGTGTGGTAAAGTTATACTGTTTGAGCAACAGACTATAAATTAAGTTAGTTGTTTCATGAATTGGAAACTTTTAGACGTCTTTGAAAAATATCTTAATTGAATCTGACTCAAACAATCAGTTCACTGAGTACAATAAACCACTACTCCTACTGAACCATGATAACTCCAGTCAGTTTGCATGTAATGTGAACTTTGATGAGAGTTACACTGAAAGTGACTATTTATTTCCCATTTGTTTGTAAACTTCAGGCAAGATATATTGAAAGACCAAACATCATTAAGAAATATAATATACAGTTTGAATCTCCCATGAAATTAATAGTGTATGAAATTTGGAACATGTTTATTGAATCTATTAGCACCATTAGTGTCCCTTCTCATTTCTGACGCAACCTTTTCCCCCTAAAACTGCAACATATTTGAATCTATGCTTGGATTTCAACATCTCTGTTCCCTTTATCTCTCTTACAGAAGGCTTGAATGAAACAAATAAGCACAACCATATTAATAATGCAGTATGGTGATACTGACCTTACACTAAGCCTTTCAACCTCAGCTGGTACCTCGCGAGTGACATCCTGTCTGATACGCGTCACAGCAACTGTTTTAGTCCTGCAACTGGAGCAAATGGAGAATACTGTCTCGAGTATTTCATAATGAAAAATTATGAAACAGTCCTTCATATAAAAACAACGGAACAAATGTGACATTGAGAGCTCTCAGCTTTTTCAACTTAGCTCAGAGATTCAGCAAATGTCTTTCCATAAATCTGAACGTTTCGCTTCTTTTTTGATACTGGCAGTAACATTTGAAATAGTCCCTCAGCCCCCTTTTTACACATATCTGCAGACATCTTCCTGCAAATCCTCTGTACAGTTGTGCTAGTAAATAATATTGACAGCTTTCTTGAAGCTTTGAGAAAACTGCGTGACTTTGCACGATTGAGTCATTGGCATGCTATTAAATCTCAATAAAATACCCCATTGAACACACACGTACTGTACACAGGAACCAGAGTACAGAACAGGCCTTGAAAATTGTGATGTGATTTTTTGTTTATTGTTATCTTAGATGGAAATATGATGTGGGAGTATGAGCTCTACTTGTTCTGAACTAGTTGTGTTAAACAAATGTGTTGGCAATTAAAGACATGCTTAGTGCGTAGTTGTTGTTGCATTTGATATACGTTTAAATGTGGTTATGAGGAACTGCTGCTAGACCTTTCCACCGAAAGTTGTATATATATATATATATATACATACTGTATATACTATATATCTGTATATGCTGTGTATGCAATAGGGTTTATTAGTTTAACATTAGTTTAGCTACGTTCCAGTTAACATGTATGAACATCAGTTAACTACATTATGTGTAACACATGTACTAGAATTAAAAATATTTCTTCAGCATTTATTAAATTTTAATTTGGTGCTGGTTCCAACGTTATTAAAATCAAAGGTTGTATCAGTTAGCATTCGTAGTTAGCGCACTGTGGTAATGATAGACGATGAACTGCACGAATGGACAGCTAATTTGTGTTAACTGAACGTTAACAAAAGAAGATTGATGGACTACTGTAGTCTGATGCATTGCTCATTTGTTAGTTCATAATGTCAGTTTAAGTTGTATCAACTAATGTGTAACTCAATGAAGCTTACATTGTACGCTGTAGAGATGATGCGTAAAGAATCATAAACTACTTGAAGCTGTGGTCGCCCAGCCATCGATACCCGGTAATCATGCCCAACATCGCATCATAAAACACGGTGCTGCTACTGTTTTTAGAATTAACAGCTGATTCCCAGTTATTTGTCAGCTAAACAGTATAGAAACTTCAATTTAAGCAGCCTACATGCTTGACACAGAAAGAGAGTAACACAATGTATTGTTATGGTATGACTGTGGCAGCCGAGCTATTGCCCGCAGTTTTACTGTTTTTTTACAGGATTATTTTTTACAGTGTCTGTTTGTATAGCAGCACTAACATTTTCCACATTAGTAACAATAAAAAAGCACATAACCCTTCTCAAATATTATTTCTGAAGGATTATGTGACACTGAAGGACTAATGATGCTGAAAATCTGGGCTTTGCCACAAATGGAATCAATTACACTTTAGAATATGTTAAATTGTGGTACTTATTTTAACAGTACTGCTGTTTTACAGTAGATTTGATCGAAATAAAAAAGCCATTGGTAAGAATAAGAGAACTTATTTCGGAAACACTACACCACTCTTACCAACTATATATTCTTTTTAAAGTACGCAGTTGAGAATTAGTCTTAAAATTCAAGATAACAGCTGGAACCTGAAAGATAATTTACATCTGCTAGTTTTATGCTCAGTCTTACCCACTTAATGCCCCTGAGTCACTTTCATTAAATTAATGTAGGCCAATATGCTGCAACCTAAATATGTCACAGTCCCCTGTCAGAAGGTAGCAAAAGAATGCCCCTCTGGTCTCGTTTTAAGCTCGGGCAGGGGGGCCCAGCTTCTTTTTGGAGAGGCCACTGCTGGACTGGAGTCCTGGGATCGCGGAAGTTTCCAAGTGAGTTGGTTGCTGCTGGAGACCGTCGGACCCTCCCATCTTGTTCCTCCCAGAATCATATGAGAGAACGCGGCAGCAGCAGGCCTACCCTGCTCATGCATTTTTCGACTTTTGCGAGAGCAAGAACACAATAAGTGAACCCGTCACACGTCTGCCAAAAGCCGTGATCATGGCAGCTTCATCACAACCAGTGACCTGCTGAACAATACATGTCCACCAGCTCAACGGGAGCCACGGCGGCGCCACCAAACAATTGCTCAGGTTGCTTGTTGATGGGTGTTATTTTTGCTCTTCAAGAGGGAATCCCATGAGTTTTTTTTTTTGGCCTACGATACAACAACGGTTGCACACCCGATTCTTCCTCCCAGCCACGAGGCTGAGTCCAAACCTGCGCGCGCTGGCTGCTGTGCAGATGTTCACATCCAATAATCTATCCATAATTGATGAAACAGGGAGGTCAGATGTAGTGGCTTCTGCCGCGGTCCGGCCGGCAGAATAAGTGAACCACCGACCGACACATATCAGGCAGTGCGCGGGCACTGGCGCTGTGAACAAACAAGCTCGGAAGAGAGCGCCCCGTAGTGTAAAGGACTTCCATCGAGTCGCTGCAGCAGGG
Source organism: Hybognathus amarus (assembly GCA_030378365.1). Lineage (NCBI taxonomy): Eukaryota > Metazoa > Chordata > Actinopteri > Cypriniformes > Leuciscidae > Hybognathus > Hybognathus amarus. Next base: position 53,564 of record JAQIUQ010006700.1, read on the forward strand.
ACGAAGCTTGAGAGTTGTCTACAGGATGTGAGAGCTGCATTGTAGAGAGGGTGTTTTCCCCCTTAAGAATAGTGTCTATTAAAAGGAAGGAGGCAGAGGAGCACCGCAGGCGGGAGGTCAGCGAGCTGACCGAGAAGTGCACGCAGGCCAGGCTCGGTCGTTTCAGCCTCTATCTGCAGGATGGACTGTTGAATGATGAATGCATGACATATCTGACAGAAATCAGTGCTGAGATGTGCTGATTAATGCATCCTCCGTCCAGAGCTGTCAGACACGCTGCATGAGACAGAGCTCGGCTATGAGGATCCACAGCTGAAGGATGCCAATGGTCTGCAGAAGATGCATTACTTCCATACACTCTTAGAAGCAAAGGGTTCTACATAGAACCTTAAAAGGTTCTAAAGAGCTACAGTATTTGGAACCCCTAAAATGCAATGCATGAATGATCACAAAATTCAAGATATGGGGTAAAAAATTTAAATAATCAATATCACATGAAGAGTGCCATTTTCAGTTTTTATCCTTCAAAAATCAGCATGATTAAAATGGGATATTTAAGTTAATACAACAGTTTAATAAACAATAATTGAATTATCAACTGCAAAAAGTTACACAGATAATGTAATGTATGAATGAATAATAGCCTTTAATCAACCTTTGTGCCAAAATGTTCTTTCTTGTCATTATCATCAAATTTTTTTTGCATAAATGTTCCTTTGCAGTTGAGTAAAGAACCCTGATGCTACATATATAGAACCCTTTTTTCTAAGTGTAGTCGTTTTCTGTGTGTTAGTTGACAAGCAGGTGAATGAAAATTCTGGGTTCATGCTATTGTAGAGGGTCAGAGCAAATGTAAAATGTCAGTCAATAATTATCCAGTTCAGTCTAACTAGGTTTTAATTTAGTGAAAGTCTTTATTTACTTTGAACTTGCATACACACACATATTGTCCCCATAAAACATGGAAACCCACTGTGTGTGCGTGTGTAGATCGACTCTAAATGTCCATCAGGCTCAATTTTAATAATGTAGTTTTTGAATGTTAATATTACATGTATTAAACTATTAAATATTATACATTTAATTTAATAGACGTTATCAATATTTCATCAATCATAAATTTTTTGTTCAGTCACTGCATCCACTCCATGTTCATTTCGTCTAAAAGATGTACATTTATCTAAAAGATACTCAGTCCATGCCACTCTGTGATGACGCATATTGCCATATTCTAGATTCTATCTGTATTCAATAACTCTGCTTAATCTGCCTTTTGATTGAGGTTTACATAATATATATATATATATATATATATATATATATATATATATATACACACACACACACACACACATATATATATATACGTATATATATATATAGATATATAATATAAGTAAAGCTCTATCGAATGGAAATGCTTATCGTTACAGACAATGAATGAAACTTGTTGACAGTTTGTAATATATATATATATATATATATATATATATACACACACACATATATATATATATATATATACATAATTTTCCTTCCTTATATACATGTATATATACCCAGGTTAAAAAGTTGTCCAATTAGTGTATTAAAAAATGCATTACATTATATTTGTATTGTACTAAAAACATATTTAAGTACATTTTTAATACACTTAATTGGACTTAATTTAATACACTTCATATATATATATATATATATATATATATATATATATATATATATATATATATATATATATATATGCATATATATATATGAAATTTAGATGCAAAAGCCTCTAAATGCCATTTTAAATTTTCTTCTAGAATGACCATTTTTATCAAAGTTTCTATATTTAAGTTTAGATAATTCCACTTGAATGACGATTAATGGGGTAATCTTCATTGCCATTTAAGTGGAATTACTGAACTTAAATATACAAGCTTGATAAAAATGATCATTTTAGAAGAAAATTTCAAATGGCATTTAAAGGTTTTTGCATCTGAAACTTTTCATATATTTAGAAAAGGGGAAGGAAAAGAAGAAAGCACTCGCTCACATATAAACTACCGCAAGTGAGCTTCTGTCAACATATTTCTCGTGCTAGTCCAAATTATGTTTCTGTGGTGAACAGATTCCACTTCATTTAAACTCGCAATATTTCTTTCAATTCCCCAATATAGCGGGTGTCTCAGCGCGTCTTTTTTTTTAAGGGAACGGGTGCCTGTTTCAGCCCATTCTGCCTCGGTCTGACTCGTCTCTCACTGAGTGGCCTGTTAGCTCTTAATTACTGGATGAGATCATAAATATTTTAAGCATATGTTTCCCGCTTTGTCACTGGAGCTCACATGACAGAAAACAAGTTCATCTGCATATTAATTGGGAGAGCGGGGCGGCGGATAGTGTCTGCGCGTGTGAATTAGGGGGTCTGGTAACCAGAGTGTTGACAGCAGGAGGAAATGGCACTCTTTCATAGCAGCTGCTCTTCCAGACACCCACTCACTTCTCGCTTTTCGGAGGAGGAGGTTAGCCCCGAGGAGACTGGCCCGTGCCACAAAGGGATAAAGGAGAAACTTCGGAGGGGTGCGTGAGACTGAGGGACTCGGTCTGGCCTACAGCAACACCCAACCCTGCATCATCTGAGACCCGGAGGAGCCCCCTAACGTGTGTCAGGACCTTGCACGCCATTCACCATGCCTGCCACTAAACTGGAGCATTAGCGCGAGAGGCCAAGGGGAGAGCTGTTATGGGGACTCGGGTGTGGGTCTGTTCATGGGACGCTCCCTTCTGAGCTATTCTAATGACTAGTGGATGTCCTGTGGGAGAAGTCTACTGTGATTGCAGTCCTGTAAGCATCTGTGGCCCTTGCGCTTGAGAAAGGTGCATTGAACTGACACTATATATGGAAATCCCAGGCAATGTTCCTTCAAAAAGTCTGCAAACCTCAGGCTCCCTCCCCATCACATGGATAAGTGAATAACACATTAGAGAACAGGATTAAATAGTGTCTAATTGAATTTATGGACCCTTGACTACCACTTAAGAGCTCTTAGCGCTCTGAATGACATGCTTACTTAACTCATCTAAACAAAAAAACACTTTTGATTCACTGTCGGCCTAATGGCGTTTGTTCATGCCTGATTTCCAGTAGTACAACACTGGCAACGTTTCAATGGCGACGAAACTGGCAATTATTTCATTAATATTTGTCGTTCAGTGCAAAAGAAATTGATAGAAATGGGACATAATGAAAACATCATTTAGCTTTTTTCTACATTCAAGTTCAAAAGCAGAGCTAATTAGTTTGACCTCCTGTGTTATAATTAGCATGTGTTTGGCACAGAGAACGAAGCAGGCGCACTCGCTTCATAATATCTATTATCATGCAAAACCAGGTCACTTAGAGGTTGTGCAGCTTTGTTTGCTATTTCTATACATTTAATGAGTGAAATCACATTATATCTTAAAGATCAAGAGGTTTTGTAAACAAGTTTAGGTGAAAGGAACTAATATATTCAGAGCCAGATTCACTTTTATGGACCTATTGAAAAGGGTAAATTACTCTTTAAAGAAATCCATTCAAAGTCAATCACCCCCAAGAAAACTTGCTTACACTGACATTGTTCAAAACTGTATGCAACTTTATTCTGTGAACACACTTGTTTTATATCAATTAAAAGTCAATAAATTGTATATACTTGAATGTTCTTCCAAAAACTTTGCCTTTAATAAGCTTTACATATTATATAGTCTGTCCAATATATATTCAGCATACCAATAATATATTTTAAATGATTTGTAATATAGTTTAAAACTATAGGTAAAACTATATACATTCAACAAATTTTAGACACTCATTGTCATTCAATAGATATACCTCGTTCACTAGTTCTGTGATTAATCATGTATTTCCAAAATCTAGATCTGTACTGTATCTTACAACTCATCTGCTTTTGAATTTTGTTGTTAGTAATCCTATTGATTTCTCACAGCTTGTAAAAATACAATTTTAAGTATTAGCATATCAACTTTCTCAAGTGCCAGCCTGGTCTCATTGTTAACTACGTAGGTATTTGCGGTTTTTGCAAAGATAGAACGTACTTTTTAGTCAATTTAGATAGATGCTGAAACGTCTACATGGACGTATCTTCAACATTAGACGTAAACATCATTACGAAATATTATCTCACAATATTATAGAATATGGTATCGGCTTTCAAGGGCGCATTTTTTGGATTTGGAATCATAGCCAGCAGGGGTTTGACATGTACGGTCTGCTGAGAATGGAGGAGACAAAGATCGCACAGGATAAGAGGCTGAATTCAGAGTTGTTTCTGCATACAACTATGGGATTCTAAAGATTTTGGAATTAGTGGACCTAATCAAATTGATGTCTTTTGTGAATTTGTTGTGTATTTTATTCGAAAAAAAACGCTTTACGGTGTTCTCAAAGTAAATAAACTATGACAAAGGGTTTAAGAATCAGAAATGTTAAAGAATGTATTTTTAAGGTTTTATATTGTATTGTTTACACCATGCAGGCAAAACGAAGCAAAATGTTAATATTTATGAGTATTATATCATAAATGCGACTTAGAACTTAATTAATAAGACCGTGGAATGCAATAGGGTCAAACATAATGCTACAATATTAATATGAATAAATTGTGATACATCATACAGTACAGAATGTGTACGTCGGTGGATTTGTTCATACGTAAATAGATTATGTTTTGTGCTGTCGATAATAAATATTTACGTTTTAATACTGTAAATACGTGTGTATTATACCGTTTCTCTGCGCATATAAAACGTAATTAACTATATACGTACTGATAAAGGCAACACTCACGTACAAATACATACGTATTCTCATGAAATCACCGCGTTGCAAGTGTACTTTCTGTCAACAACACTACACTTTTTTACAATACACAAAACAATACACTTTTTATTAACATTATTACAGAAAAAAATGTTTTGTGAGTAGAGTTCAGAAAAAACACATATATATATATATATATATATATATATATATATATATATATATATATAGTATATATATATACATCGAATCTAATTTAAATATATAAATTTATTTTAATATGTATGAATACATTTGAGAGCAGTTGTAGCTTTAGTGTATATGTATATGTATATGTATATGTATATGTATATGTATATGTATGTATATATATATATATATATATATATATATATATATGTATATATATATATATATATATATATATATATATAAACTACAACTGCTTGAATTGAAGGGGATTTAATGATATCTGAAACATAATTCCTCCCAGCATGCAATTGGATGGAGATGGCACACATTCCATTCTTTGGCCTTATTGTGATCTCCAACTCATTTAGAGAAACCAAGCCTATTGATGTATGTTTCCAAAGAGAATTCACTCTAGAAATCCTGTGCTTAAAAGACTAAAGGGGCAATTGAGAGAAGGTACTGTTGTTGTGCATTGAGGCTCTGTCCTCTCTTGCTGTCTGCTTGTGGTTTGATTATCTACACTTTCAGTGAAGGAGTTAACCGGAGGCCAGTTGGGCCATTGCCTGGGGAGCCCCTGTTCAATGCACTCGAGATGCACTCCCCCTTCTTTGCTTTTTATTGCCTGCCTTTCACTCTGCCAGGCAATCCTCTGCAGTCAGTTGGCTCACAGGATAACCTGCCTCAGGCGGTCCCCAAAAACCCTAAATCAGCTCGTCCCATATGTATGCAAGCCCAAAATGTGCCTTGCTGCCACCTGAAATAACTCATGCTACAAAGAAAGAAGAGCTTGTGTCAGCAAGTGATGTCTGCTGTTCTAGTGGCATAGAAGGAGTTCAGTGGTTTGGTAAAGGATTTACAGATGTTGCAGCATGGGACATGACATGTAGTCAAAGAGGTTTGGGAGCTTTTGAAATAAGATATTTGGTGAAATATCTCTGTAATATTAAGCTACGATACAAAACCAATCTGTTTTAATTTTGACTAGTGCCTAATGCAAAAAAAGGAAAGAAAGAAAAAGAAAAAAAGAAGAAAGGTCTTGAAACTCAGAACTGTGATGAATGATTTCAAACATATTGGTCCATGCTCTTTATAACAGAGTTGTGCACAATTTGAGAACTTAGAATTTCAGTTCCTAATAACTGAACTCGAGGTAAGAAGCTAGATGCATAATTTCCATTTGAATTTTAAAATAAGAAGCAGATTCAAATGAATTGGCATAATTTAATGTCTAACTGGCAATGGTTGTCATGAGCTTAATTGGACAAACTTTTTGGAGGGTTTTGAGAAAAAAGGCTTAGAATTTTGAGGTTTCTGAATTCCAAGGTGGATGGATGCACGGATGGACTATCAGATAGATTGTTTGGAAAAACTTAGCCTTGTTTGATACTCGATCGCGTCGGCAAGAGCGTGGCGGAAATCACGCCGTTGGGTGCGCAAAACCCATAATTCGTGCGGGACAGTTAATATAAGTAAGGTTTTACTGGAACCCAAACTCTAAATGGTAGTGTACACTGTAGAAAACACTTTACATAATGCATTTTTTATCAATACAGTATTCTGATTCGACATTTCAGACTCAATGTGGGGTTTGTGGCTCTATTTATATAAAAAAAAATCACTGAATTTAAAACAGGCCTTTGTAAGCCACAAATGCTCGCGTTTGTGGACTCTCTGTTCAACTTCGTTCATCAAAATGAGACAAATCCTTTTTTTGAGTCATTTAGTTCATTCACGCAAAGAAAATGAACAAAATGCTTTGGAAAAAAAGACTTGTTCATTTTGATGAAGCAAGTTCAAAATAGGAGAAGATTCGAACACAAGAGCATTTGTGCTCATAACACTGAAAGTTTTTTATTTATTTTTGAAATGACCGATCGTTTCACTAAGATAATTTTATATTTTATTTATTTATTTTTTTGACTGGAAGAAAGAAAGCACGTGGACATCTTGGATGGCATAGGGGTGAGTAAATTATCAGCATTTTTTAAGTGAACTACTCCTTTAAAAAAACGTATGTGCTTCGACTGTTAATTTGAAAACATCGAAAACCGTGATTTAACTATAAGTAATTTCAGAATTACTTGAGGAGAAAGAGAAAGAGAGAGAGAGAGAGAGAGAGAGAGAGAGAGATATTGAAATGGTTCTCATTCTATAGAGTGCTTAAATGTAGTGAATACTAGTCTAAACAAAAGGACTTTCCCAGAAGTTTTTTTAGAGAAGTTGTAATTCAGTCTTTATCCTGTTCTTAAACTGATAGCATGAGAAGTTCCTCAAAACCCCAAACTGCACCCTTTCTCATGCATATCAAATGAACATAATATATTCATATGTTAGAGATTTTAAAGTTCACCGAATGTTTCCCCTTTCTTGGGATTGCGAACACTGTCTGTAAATCTGTAGTACAAGATGGATTGTCAAATCCCCATGTGTTGGAATAGCGCTGATTCTGGGTTGATGGTTCGATTAAAAGCAGTTTTCCAGAGCTGCTGAGTGACAGGCTCTGCCCAGCCTGGCCGATGTGAGGTCAACATTGCAGGAGGCCAGAGTTCAGGAGCATGTGGGGTCGGAGCTGTGATCTGATCTCAGGGATAGCACACAGCAGGACGTGATTGCTCGCCTCTGCTCAGTCCGACACTAGACATCGCGCGCTTCACACTCTCTGCAACCCCAAACCTCTCCAGCTCAGCTTTGAATGTCAGAAACATACTCCAGGCTCCCGTTCAGAGCAGCACATCACAGCTTTTAGCTCAAACAAGCTGCTTGTTGCTGATCGCTCAATTCTCCCTAGGCTGCAGGTGAAAGTTTCCAGTGGCATGGAGTGCTGCAGTGTATAACTGGTATTTGGGGCTTCGTAAGGCAGATAGCTTTTAGAATACCTAAATAATGTGTTGGCACGAGAGGGCAATGCTAGAACACATGAGTTCCATTTGAGGAATGTATATTTGCTGATATTGAAAGCTAATTCTGAGCCACGTTCCATAATTTGAGGGATGCATATTTGCTGATATTGAAAGCTAATTTTGAGCCACGCTTATAATTGTGGGAACTATATTGCTGGCATTACAATGACATACGAACAAAATCAAAATCATATGCACTACTGATCGAATGTTAAGGTTGAGTAAAGGTCCTTGCACACTGTGTCCAAGATTCTCATCTGAAATTTACACACGTTAAAAAAAGAAATACAACCTCACGGTTGTCTGAATCAAGTTTACAGACTGCCTTCGAAAACTTTTGTCCATCATAGAAAAAATTCGAATCAGGTTAGATTTTAAATGTTTTGGTCATTGGAAAATCAGTTTGTGAGGTGTTTGACAATTCAGAGCCACCGAATGATGAATGCGAAAAAGAGCAGTCTCTTTTTTCAGAAATTGAACTAAAGGCCCTTGCACACCTGAGTCCAAAAATTTCGGTGTGCGTTTTTTCGTATTATGATTCAGGTGGCTCAGAACTGTCAAAACACCATGCAAACTGCTTGCTGCCGTGTGCAACCAAAACCCCACGGAGAAAGTCGAACCCGATCCAATATTTTTTACGACGTACAAAAGTTTGAGAGCAGTGTGCAGAGCGTGATTGACATAACAGTGAGGTCATATTATTTTTAAATGTGCAAAAATTTCGGACTACATGAGCAAGGGCCTTCGATCAGCAAGAACAGCTGCAGTCCACAGTTTTTCCTCTTTGTCGGCATCTCTGTTCAAAAATGTGCAATTGCAGTCATCGCAGAATATCGAACTTTATGTGAGTTGTAGTTCAACGCAACACAGCGTGGATGAACACAATGTTTGAGGAGAGTTGCAGCTTCAATAGCCACGCCAGTGTCGTGACTGGCATCCAGTATCACAGATTATTGTTTTTGGAAGTATGAGCCAATATAAATAAAATAATATAATACATTTATAAATTGATTGGCAAATTCATAAATAAATTGTCAGAAAATGCTCACTGAACAAGTAATGAGACATCCACTTTGAATCTGAGTTGACATTGAAAGATTCTGAAAATAGATAGTGTGCACTTTCAATCAGCCGCCAGTGTCGTAACTGACATTTGAATCACAGATTATTATTTTTGGAAATGTGACCAATATAAATCAAATAAATAATACATTTATAAATTGATTGGCAAATTCATAAATAAATTGTCAGAAAATGTCATCTGAACAAGTAAGAAATATCCACTTTATATCTGATATCTGTAACATTGAAGTAAATGCGCACTGATTTAATCTCAAAAATCGCTCATCATATCGCACGCAAAACTTGTGCAAATTATTTTTTCTCAAATTGTTAATGTTAATAACGTACGCATTGCGTGCAGCTAATATGGTAACGTCCTTCCATTATGTATCCTTGTTTTTGCATACTGTTGCAGTACTATTTTTTGTAGTTCCACTCCGAAGTTTCGAACAAAGTCTTTTGGATTTTACAACGGGTGAGTCTCCAGTGTGCTCACTGGTGATTGTCGTTTGAACCTTTCTGGATCAGCCATCGAATTGCTAAGTTTAATTCATATCTAGTGCTGTGAGAAAGCCTATGAATCTCCCACTTCCCAGCATCCTCACTCGCCATATACAGTAGCGTATCTAGCAGAGACTCCTTCTTTATGTGAACAGATGTGGCGTAATGATGCAAAGATGTGATCGTTGTGAACACTGGAACTAGAAACATTGTTACAAACAGTGTTGTAGTTTAGACCAGCTCACTCGAGTCTTGAGTGCAAGACCACAAGAGACTTTGAGTCCAAGAGTTGAGACCAGACCAAGGAGAGTTGGAATCTGAGTCTGGAGCCACAGAGACCAAAGACAGTCAAGTCTGAAGTTGGATAACCTAAGGTTGGGTCTCAAACCAGACTTAAAGATATCTTCAAAAATATGTGAAATATTTGGTGGTAACAATAAAATTGGCAACATGTTCAGTAAACCAAATATACCAATCATGTACACTCTGTAATGGTAAAAAGGCCACATAGTGGTGTAAGATAATTTTATAATTATGACTTACAATTATTACAATCAGTAAGGCTGCTCTTTCACATAACATTACTGCACACGAATTATTATGTGGATCTTATATGCAAACTGAATTATGGATGATAAGACACATTTTTTAGTAGTTGAGCTAGAAGCTCCACATCACATCTGACCTGGGTCCTGCTGTCTGGAACATTTCAATCAAACAACAATTTAAAGAAATATTGAAATCCAGTAATAGTCATGACATATTTTCTCCAGTGGACTGGGAATAAGTCCGAAGTCCTAATATGTTCAAGTACGAGTCAATTCCAAATCAAAATGCACACGAGTCCATGATAAGACTTGAGACCATTAAAATATGGTTTAGAGCCAAGTCTCTAAAGTACACTTTGGAATCGAGCTAAAGCAAGCAGATAGTGTTGAACACTGGCTAGCTATGTATTTTTCTCAAATGTGTATTTTGGATAATGTTTAACCCAAATAAATAACTACAGACTGCAAGCTTTAAGATATTGTTGTTATTTTTTTTTCGAAAGAAATTACTTTTATAAAAAAAATACAGTAAATAATTACATTTGTTACAATATATATATATATGTATATATATATATATATATATATCAGAAATAAATTATGTTTGATTGGTCTATTCATAAACAAAATAAAATAAAATAAAAAAATGGTCACCGATTTTCCACAAAATAGTAAGCAGCACATACATTGATAATTAGAAATGTTACTCAAACACCAAATCAGCCAAATCAGTGGCTACTGAAAATTATTATTTATTTATTATTTGTATTTTCATATATTTTAAAATGCAATTTATTCATGTGATGTCAAGCAATTAGACTTTGTAAAAAATAAATCTAATTAATATATGATGGACTGATTAACTAGTCAAATCAATAGCAAATTAATCACACATTAATTAAGGAAATTAATTAATTAATTAAGACATTAAGAAATTACCCCCTAACTGTGACTGTCGAAAGTTTATTTTCCATGCATCATTTTATAATATCCATGTATATGTCAATCATATAAAACAGTGAAATTGCCTGAACTCTTCTATCTTGACTAGCACTAAAGAACCAGTGTCGATAACTCGCAGTGAAAGTCTTATTTCCTATCTGGTTGTCGCTCTGAAAATCAATTCTCATTTGCATAAAGTTGGAATTTCCTCACTTTGTCGCCACATTCTGGCGACATTCTGGCAGAAGTCGCCAGAGCTTCATTGAAATGAATGTGGATATTGTTGCTTTTCGCTTTGTGGCTGTGTAACACTGTGTGTTGTGACGGGGCTTTAGTGACCTTTTCTTTTTAAAAAACGATCTTAATAGATACATATCAGCTTACAACTAAAAAGGACTGCTGTATGAAAAAGAGGATAAAAGCTAGAGGCGCTGTTAAAAACATGCACAGCATTAATGCCCCAAAAAGGCCTTAAATAGACTACTGCAAAATTAATATTACTTGGGGTGCCACAGTTAAACTGCTCTGGTGAAAAAATATGGGGTGTGATTGGGATACCAGGCCAGAGTGAGACACTGAACAGGGGCGGAGCTGATAGTGAGACTGACATGAACATAAGAGTGAGAATTACTGCTGAATTTCAGCATTTTTGCATCATTTGCTGCTGGCCTTCTGGTAAGACAAAAGGCTTCCATTAACATGGACGATGGTGGCATTGACAGAGCTGTCTGTGTTGCTGCGAAGAACGTCTCACTCTATCACTTTAAACCCTTTTCAAAGAAATAAAAGTGGAGTGGAGAGGAGTGCCAGGATTACACAATAGTTCAAATGCAAACAAGGGAGTCAGGCACAGGAGGTGAGGAAGAAAGACACAAGAGGGCGAGTGAAACATAGCAAATACATTTCTCCTCCACCCCTTATTTTGATGTGCCCGATTTTTTGAGCGACATAAATGTTTTGATGAAATGGGCCGAAGCCGAAGCCATATAACATTCCAGCATTCCTGAAGCTCGCTACCCCGTGAGCCATAAACATTAAAGGCATGATTGAGTGCGTTAAAGAAATGAACTCATTGGAACAGCACATTGATTACTTGATGGAGAGTCCCACTACTCTAATACAATAAATAGGGCCAGCAGAATATTGTCCATCGCGTTTGCATATGGGAAGACATGATGTGAAATGGGTGAGGGACTGGGGAGGGGGATTGGTCCAAGCTTTGTCCCTCGAATCTATCTTTTTAAATGATGTGTACATTTGGTCTCAGTGGAAGTTGGTTAGGTTCCGGAGATTGCTTCAGGTATTGTTCAGGTAATTTAAAATGTCAGGAGTACGCAGGATGTCTGCTCTGTACCCAGGCACTCTCTGTACCTCTGCAATATCAGGAGTAGCTAATTATTTTCCTTCGTTTGGTTGGGCAGATTTTGCTGGTAGAAAGAGAACAGAAAAGGAATAAGTAATTGGAAATATTAATGAGGTGGGTTTGTTGGACCCGAAAGTACCAAAAGACTAATATCTCACTGCCAGCAGAATGTTTGCACTCATGGTGAACCTCCAGATATTTTGGCTAGAATTAACTCGCGGTTGCTGTAAAAGTGTCACTGTAGTTGAATTGAATTCTACCGTCACTTGTGGAGTGGGTGTACAACAGCTATTCTACAACTTCATCCAAAATGAAAAATCTGTCAGTGCCTGCATGGATATTTTTTTAATATATAACAAAATAAGAATCTTAAGTTTTTTTTTTCTTTTTGATTTTCATGCAAAAAACGTTTATACTGATGGCAAGTTGGCAAGTTCCAAAAAAGGCACTATAAAGGTATCGTAGGAAAGTTGCAGCGCTGAAAGTTTAAGTGTAAGCAGAGATATTCGTCTTTTAAAAATCAGGAAGTATAATTGCCTACATAAACGGACTCGATATGGGAACTACAGCTAGGTTCATGGTACGTCACTGAACCTACACATTTGCATCAACCCCTCCCTCCGGAATATGCATGCAGGGAAAGGCAGCATGCGCATATTTCTGAGGCATGTCGAGTGAGTTGTGTTTGACCAGCTGTCTGATTAATGTTTGATTATATTCCTGAAAGTGACGATCGTAATTACAGCTCTCTGTGCTGCGCATTTTACGGAAGACAGCTTCCAGAATCTCCACCGAATTCAACACCGGATTTAACAAGAAACTGTTTCTAAAACATGAAGCCGTTCCAACTTTAAAACCAGAGGCAGCAGTTGTTGGGACACAACCTGTAAGTAGGCTAAGACTTAATAATTACGGGTTCAAGCACAAAGTGCTGAAACCCTATTGTAATTGTAAGGATTTTTATTATTATTTTAAATGTATTTGCAGTGTATAATTCCCGACGTAGCCTTGTGTTTTTCTATTTCTTTTCAAATGCCAGGCTTTGTAGGCTTTATGGGCTATTAGTTAGGCTATTTTGTGTCTACGGCAAACGCGTACAAACATTATGGACCTGAATTTTGTATAAGTACTAATGTTTTAAACATATTTTTCATGTATATATGCTTTATGACTTTATTTTTCGATTTGATCAAGAACGTAAACTTGCCAACGCTGTTTGTGTTTAACATTAGTAGCCAGTCAGTTGATCTATCGTTGCCAGTCAGATACTATTGTGTAAAACAAACGTGTATATGGTTAAAAAATGTAGCACATTCAGAAAACGTCTACTAGAGCCGTGTGTGGTGAGGTTTCTGCTTGACTCGATTCATAGTGGGTTTCTCTGTATTATTCTGTCTCACTGATACTGCAGTCTCGACATCATTATTTACGTGTTATCCACCGTCTATGGTATCCACCTTTGGCATGCCCGCTTCAGCCGTGAAAGGTAATGGGCGTTTAATATTCCGGACAATGTGAGCGACAGTTTAGCCAGATCACCACACACCAGCCCAAACAAACCAATCCGAGCCCACTGCGGTGATTCTTGAGGGAGAGTTTTCATACAGACTCAGGAAGTCAACCACTGATTCAGGGGACAGAGGAGAGCGTGGCTGACAATAAAGGTGAAATTTAGGAAAAATAAAACTTAAAAAAAGAACAACCACGGATACATGTTATATTGCACCCATAAACACAAAACGAAAAGAAAAAAAGCAGCTGGCTTATACAATTCAAGAGGTTGGAGTTTTTTCTTTTTTTTTTAATTATTTTAATGATCACCAAGGTTGCACTTACCTAATTAAAAACAATAATATTCGTGAAATATTATTTCATAAATTATTTAATAGTTATTTCAAATAACTATTTACTATTTTAATATACTTTAATGTTATTTATTGATGTGATGGATTTTTTAGCATCATTACTTCATTGTCACATGATCCTTCAGAAATTCTAATAAAATGATTTGGGCTCAAGAAACATTTCTCATTATCATCGAAGTTGAAAACATCTGTGCTGCTTAATATTATTGTGGAAACCAAAATAGAAAGCTTCAAAAGAACTGTATTATCAGTAAAAGTCTTTACTGTCATTTGATCAGTTTAATGCATTATTATTGAATAGAAATATGTATTTCTTAATTTAATAATAATAATGATAATTACTGAGCACAAACTTTCCAACAGTTTGTCATTAAGGTTAAAAATAAAATGCGTGAAAATAAGGCCGATTCTCTCACAAGCAGTTCTTTAATCAGATTGAACTTACACTTATTCAGATTTATGGAAACCAAAAAAAAATCGAGAAACAGAACAACCGCTTATTAGAGAAGAGATCTGACCAAGACAGAAACAAACACAGGGCTGTATATACAGAGGCTCTTTCCGGTTACTGTTGTTTGATCTCACGTTAGATGACGGCTGATGACGTAAGAAGCTGCTGGCAGTGTATCTGGATGCGTCCATGTATTCGGAGTTCAAGAATAAGGCCATGTTCTACACAAAAGCCCGGGTATCTACCCAGAAACGAGTATTTTCCCCTCTCCTCATTTTCAAAAATAACATTGTTCACACACCTGCATGAATGCGCCGTCGAGCGCCATCATAACTATGCCAAACCTGTTGGCGGTAGTGTAGGGGTCTGAGGATAAAGCCATGCAAGCCAATCAGGATCCTCAGAATCGACAGAGAGAACATAAAACGCTGTTTCTCCAGTTCACACGACAACAAATATCCAGACGTTTTCAAAAATCTCCACTTTGTCCAGAGATTTTTTAGAAATAATCGTTTTCAGTGATAAAAACTGCGTTCTTCGTGTAGATGAGAGAGGCAAAGCGATCGAAAAATATGCTGTGTTTTCCCAGTAGTGTAAACGGGGCCTAGATATGGCTGGGCAAAAATACAAGTCTTCCTCTGTGTTCGAAATTCCTTAACATGTTTGCGAAGAAACTACGTCATGTAACTACGTTAGCAGCGTCACTGAATGCAGATTGACAACTTAACAGAACCGGAAGACAATACAATACTGAATAAAGTCGAATTAGTTTTTGTTATTTTCCAAGCTAAAATGTATTGTTTGACATTTCAAATCATTCTAACTTAACCCACTGATGTCAGATGCACTATTTTGATGATGTCTTTATTTGCTTTCTGGACAAGGGACAGTATACCGTACATACATTTTTAATAGAAGAGGAACAGAGAACTCTCTGAACTTGATCTAACATTTCTTAAACTGTGTCCCAAGATGAACGGAGGTCTTACGGGGCTTGGAACGGTGTGATGATGAACCTGTAGGTTATTCACCATGTGAACATCAGCTTCAAAGTGTCTATCATGTGTGCATTGGTTTATTGTATAAATGTTATGATTGTTTTCATAGATTTTTTTGTGTGATTATGTTATTTTTTTAGATGTAAAAGCACTGACTTTGAATGTGTTTCCATGGTCATGAGAGTTAACCGAACCCTAATGTTGGTATGATTCGCTAGGGTTTGGCGAGAAATGGCCAGTACAAAAGGAGTGAGAAATAGTTGAGCCAAGAGGGGAGACGGACAAAGTGCCTGAACTAGTACAGTCTAATGCTGTATGTCGTAAATCTTCATTGTGAGAGGCTTGTCCCATCGAAGCTAGTTCTGATGCCAGTGTTTTGCTGCTTTCAGCATGTTTTATTATGTTTTGTAACATTTATCTTTATTTTTTTAATGATTTGTTTGTTTAATTTGAACTTAATTTGGAACACGTGTTCAGAGACAGCTGTCCTAAATAAATTTACCTGGATGTTGAAGGATATTTTGGTGGTAGGCTACTCAGAGTCTTTCCATCTCTTCCCGGGCCTATCGGCAAAACAATTTATAACAACTCAGAATAATGTTATACAGCAGCCATCTGACAACAAACCAGGGTGAGTTTTCCTTCACCAGGCGGCTACAGTTGTATTACCTTCCCAAACAGAATGACATTAATGACATAACTTTTCATTTTTTTGGGTGATCTAACGTTAACCCTTTACAGAATCCAGCTACATGCTAATATGATGCTCACACTCGTAAGACTTTTTTGCCCTTCAAGTCCACAGTTTTGTTTCCTTTGGTGATTCTGATTTTCATTATGTCTCACAAATAATTATCAAGGCACTGGCCTCTGTCACCAGTAAGGTGCCATGTTCAGTGTGTTGCCACCAGAAGCAGACATGAAGCTGTGGCTGGAGGATGAGCCCAGAGGCAGTGGACACTCTCAAAGACACAACAGCTCCCTCAGTTCAGCTCACACTATAGATCTGCACTTACAGAAAGTATAGATTCTGAGAAAAACTCAGATACACAAAGAGCTCTCCTTCTTTAGTCACTTTGGAATCAAAATAACTTAATTTACTATAGAAATACAATTACACATTACTCATCACAAATGTATTGTTGCAAATTCCAATCAGAAGTGAGCATCCATATGCCCTGCTCACTCCAAAGGGCAGAACAATGCCATAAATGATTGAATTACTTCTTATTACTTCATAGTAACCTTAGTTCAAAACGCTGTTGGAATAAAGAGTACATGTACTTTTAAAAATGTATGAGTAGAGAGTAAGAGTTGCTAATATCTTTGATACTCAGTAAAACGACAAAGTAGTAAAAAAATACAGAAGTACACTAATTAGGCCCTACATTTACTCAAATACTTTAAACCACTGCCAGATGACATGTTTACTAGCAAGAAGGCAGGACAGCCACATACATTCTCATCCCAAGATGTCATCTAACTGACGCTTTTGACCATACGTCAACATCTGACGTTTTAGGGTACCCTTTAACGCTCGCTTTACCTGAGCGTCAGTTAGATGACGTGGGTAGGTTTAGGTCTGGGGTAGGGTTAGGATTCAGATAGCATCATCTAACTGAGGTTAAAGGGTACCCTAAAACGTCGAATGTTGACGTATGGTCAAAAGCGTCAATTAGATGACGTCTTGGGATGAAAATGGGCTGGACAACCACATCCCAACAATAACAAACCACAACCATCCAACCAAATCCCGCCCTGCAGTTTTTCTTGTTCAAACGCCGTTTTCTACGTCAACAGTGGAAATAAAACACGATTGCAACTTTAGTTTCATGCTGACTTTAATAATCCATTTTAATTTATAATTTAAACTTTTCTAAACTATTTCTATCCTAGTAAAGTGACAAATATATAATTTATTTAATTTGAATCCAACTATGAAACACTGGAGACAATAGTCAAACGAAAAGAAAAACATTTCTTACGAGGTATATTATTTCCATAGCATTGTGTTAATAAGTGAAGCATTTATTTTTAACAATAGTGAATTATAGATCCACTGTGTGGAGTAATATACATCAACAGAACTATCATTGATAACATATCTGTCCATCATCCTGACCATATTTACTCAAATACAGCCATTTCTACACACTAAGACTCTATAATGTAACAAAACCCACATGGCCATACAGTACGTAACGTGAATGTACAATCTCCTTGTTTTAACCTCTTTTTTAGTGTCTGTATGATAATTCGGCATAACAAACAAAAGAGCAGCAGACGCTTAACTCACCCATTGTCTTCTCTGTTTAGAGAGGGGCATACCAATTTAAGCAGCACATTTTTTGATCTACAGGGAGAAAATGGCAAAGATTCTTTTATATTCAAATGAGAACATTATCATGAGGCGCCCGACAATAGAAAAGTCCCCTTCTGTTAGTGTCTCATTTGAATAGCTTATATCTTCAAGACACGTCGTCAGGAGATTCATTTGGGCTTTCGTCCCCGGCACGGGACATCTCTGTAGCTGGGACGTGTCATGTGTCCAACACTAATTCATCCAGAAAGGGCCCCGTTCCAAGATGAGCTGAGTACTGTCAAGGTGGTAATGAGTGATGTAAACACGGAAGATTAATTAGGTTAAGTAGATTCATACTTGTGAGTCAAATCACATCATCGGGGCACATAGGAGTGCCTTCTGATCTGGTTTTCGTGTCCTGAAAGGGGAAAACTGTCCATCTTTTGTCAAATATTTCAAAATGGGGCTGATCTGAGGGAAGTCTTTTAGTGGCACCTGTGGCTGTCTCTATGAGCGCGTGCGTTAGAGACAGAGACAGCCACCCCCGATTAGAGATGGAGACCAAAAGAGGATCAGACGCAAACATGTCAGCATCTTTTAATGTGTGTATCAAGTCTTTCAGGCATCTCAAGGAAGCTAAACAAAACAGAAATGACAAGCTGGTGTTTGGCAACTCAGAGTGAGGAGGCAGGGGTGGGGGGCTACACAGAAAACTTTTATTTCTCCAATCATTCTCCGCAGGGAATACATTCACTCCACTGTCATCTTCTCAGTGAATTACAATTAACCTGTCTTTCTTTTGCTTCTTTTCCTTGTACGTCCCCTCCTCCCTCTGTTTCGACAGGGGACTCGTTAAGGTGTTTCCGTTAATTTCATTGAAACACTATAATTAATAAACATGATTTAAAATCACTAATTATAGTTAAATGACAGCTGCATCTTCACAGCGTGTCTGACCTGAATACTTGACCTGCAGATTGATCATTTCCTTCAGCAGAAGGGAAAAAAACTCAGATAATGAACCAACTGAGAAGCTGCATAAAATATCCATGCATGGATACAGTTTCCTAAATTGATAAAATTTATCTTCAACATTTAGAGAACATTGGTACCAATTATATTATCAAAAATAATGCTTATGTGTTTATTAATTAAAAAAAGTAGACTCAAAGCATCATATGAATGAAATAAATGAATGTTATTGGACAAGTTTATGTGTAAGTGAAAGTTGCTAAGTTCAAAATTAATTTAAAGGGTGAATGAACTGAGAAATCAAATTGTCCTTGAGCTTTTGACATCTAAGAGGTCATCATATTATAAGAATATCCTCTAAGTTTTAGAACTGAAAACGTCCTTCTTAGTCCAATAAAAGCTTTTATTGACACCAGGCGACTCGTCTTTTTCAAAGTGGGGAACTATGATGTCAAAGAGGATAAAACACCACCCCGCAGAAGAAGATCAACGCCCACTTCAACGGCCAGTTTAGCCCCGCCCACCGATTTCACGCATTACACGCATAGATAAATAACATAGGCCTACCTCGTGATGACAAACCGAATCCAGAGTGAAACTCATTATAATATGCAAAACTGTCATCCACTCACAGCAGTGGGCGTTTACTTTCAAGTCTTCAGTGTGAGACGCCCATAAAAACCGAGCGTTTTTGAGCTGGGCTCAAAACTATGGTAGAAAATAGTCTATTGTGTATTCATTTTGATGTTTTTGAATGTAAAAACCAAGTGAACGTCATAAGTTGACCTCATACCACAATATAAAAAAAATTAAAAAGCCAGTTCATGACCCCTTTCACATCTTTCCCTTCCTCTGACATAATAAAAACACATAATATATGTCCGCAACATTTTACAAATGAAATACATTTTCACACAACTACACAATATGCTTACAAGTTTTTGTACAAATTTTTTACAATTTGAATAAACGGTGAAGTTATCCATTTTCCTAAGTCGGAAATCGCTTTTGGCCACTTATAACCCTAATTGAGTTAGGTTGCCAAACTAAGTTTATTTTCATCTGGTTTTATCAAATTAATTTTAAAGTTTGCATATTTATTTATTGACTTTGATTTCTGTTTGCCTGTGTTCCCGGCCCATGTTTACTGATTATAGGGGCTTTCGCACTGGATAGTTCTAGTAACTTAGATCTAGGAACTAACCACCAGGGTGGTCCCCAATAACTAATTGTTCCCAAATGAACATTTTCCTGTTGCATTCGCACCCCCAGTAGGAACTCTGGAGTGATGTAAGCCGCGCTTGTTGTTGTGACTTTTATTTTGATGGCGCTGAGAATGCCAGAGCCTGAGCAAACAAACAGTGCTCGCAGTGTGATATATTAGATATAACTGTTATACAAAGAAAGTAGACAGTAGTGAAAAGTAATTAGCATTTGCCATGTGGCTGATATAAATTAAATACATGTTCAAGTTTGGCTTGGTCCCCTCAAAGTTGCGTTGGATTTTCTCCTCAGCGTAAAGTTTAATAGGCCCATCTATCACTGTTTTTCATGCTCGTTGAGTTATTTTCTGGAATAAAGAAATAGGCTGTAATTTTTGTTAACATACTATAGCTTTTTTAAAAATGATGGTGTTTCGTGAGTGTTCAACACATTCTCATCCCAAGACGTCATCTAACTGACCCTTTTGATCATACGTCAACATCCAACGTTTTAGGGTACCCTTTAACGTCAGTTAAATGCCAATCCTAGGGCGTCATCCAACTGACGCTTTATCTTAGCCTCAGTTATATGACGCGGGTAGGTTTAGGTCTGGGGTAGGGTTAGGATTAGATAGCGGCATCTAACCAACGTTAAAGGGTACCCTAAAACGTCGGATGTTGACGTATGGTCAAAAGCGTCAGTTATATGAAGTCTTGAAATGAGAACGGGCTGGTGTGTCCGGCCAATCAGCGTACACTAACGTAGACGGATTGTTCCTATTGTGTTGGTTTAGACCCTACTCTGAAGTAGGAGCTAAATGGGTTCCTCCAAAAGAGTTCCTAGAGCTAAAATCATTCCTAGTTCCTGCGTAGCGAACACGTCGATATCCGGGAACTTTCGCCAGTAGTTCTACAAACTATGAAAGGTTCCTCTGTGCGAAAGTCCCTTATGTTACACACCTGTCTCTAGTTCTGTTGATTAGCCTTCAGGGTTCAGGGGCCTCATATATAAAATGTTGAAGAGAACCGTCCTACATTTGATATTACGATAACATTTACGAATCATTCAAATGTGTGTATGTGTGATTTCAGGGAACGAATGTATGCACAATAAAATATGGTGCGCCTACGGTACAGGTTGGGTATCGTTTGAATTTGAATGATTCTGATTTCGATTTTGATTTCGGTTCCTAACGATTCTCGATTTCTGATTCTTTTGAGAGACACGGTCAAAAAAGTTTAGCTAACCTTGCTAACCAATGGTCTTTCTGAAGGAATACTTCTTCTGTCACAAATACTCCTTTTGTCACAAATGCATTTTGCTGAGATTTCGTTATTTTTAGAAAAGTGAAGCCACACTTTGGAACCGCCGACGTGAGCTACTCATGTTCGACTCGCGCGGTTATGCCAACACTTCCGGTAGACGCTTCTTCGTTGGTTCGTCGGTTTCTTCTTTCTGGTTGGCGGACTGCGAATGTTGAAACTAGGAATCAAAATTTTTACTTTTGAACGATTCCAGGAAAAACTAAAAGTTAGTCCCGGTTCCAATCGATACTCTGATTCTTGATACCCAACCCTAGCCTACGGTGAGTCTCTCTTCCAGAAGTGAAAGTTATAAATAGCAGATGATCTGGAAATTGTGCGCAGCTGAATGGTTTCCGATCTCCACTTTGTAAACGTTGTCTAATTAATGTCGTTAACATATAACAGAGCACAAGAATTGCTTAGATTTCCAAAAACCAGCAGTATCTCCATCTTTCTGCCACAAGGAAAATTGCTATACTTTATTCCTGGTAATATTCTGTATATATCGAACTAATTAAATAAATTACGTATGATATATATATATATATATATATATATATATATATATATACACACACATTTCTAAAGTGTGTTCAGATTAAAGTTAATTTGAAAATGCATCTACTAGGTTATGTGTCCTTTCTTGACACTAACATAGTCCTTTATTTCCTCTGTTTCCTTCATTCCTGTTCCTTTGGTTGAGCACACCTTATCGCCCTGTCTCCCTGTTCCTAACCTGGCTGTCTCTGCCTCTGTCTGGGCTGTCCTCTCCATCAGGAAGCGGTGGGTCTGATCCAGCCTCATCAAGCCTCTCCTCCAGGGCTGCCACGGAGGGCGGGGCAGGGCACTCACACCATATGGCTGACCGAAGCCCCGCAGCCTCCCCAGGGGCGATGAGAAAGCTCACTCCTGATCAGAGCACAAACAGGGAATCAGAGAGAGAGAGAGAGAGAGAAAACAAGAAGGAAAGAGAATAAAAAACACAAACACAGACTATTCACTGAGGGTTTTTACCAAATTTTCAAACACATAATGATCTGTTTTATTATATTTCGATTTTTTTGCTCAGTTTACTAAATGCATTTATTTACTAAACATTATATTCAGAAAAATCACAAGCTCTTCTGTAATTACATTAATACACATTTGTGGTAATTGATTTATCCGCACTGATTCAAGCGGTTCCCTCAGAGAGCCATTACGAGTAAAGTTAGGAACCCTTCACCGTCTGGGAGCCACGCAACAGGCAGCGGCCCATCCCACTGGATCCAGCTGTTCAGAGATGAGACACCTTGCCAGAAAATAACCACCCTGACATTTTGAATATACTTCTGTGGGGCTTAGCAGCACACCAAATATTTGCATGCCTTTTGTCTCCAAAGGCAAAGGAGATAGGGGAGAGTCAACAGCATTCTCCTCCTGAGATGAGACACGTCTAAATGGAGCTCACCTCCCCACACCCCCGACAGGTCTCTCATCGCCCCGTGAAGCTCACCTCCTGGAGGGCCCAGTGATTGAGAGGAGCCCTTAGCCCAGCTCTTTTATCCTGGGAACGCTGCTCTGACCCCCCTTTTTGACTGCCACCACTGAGAGAGAGAGAGGAAAGAGGTGGGGACGGAAAACACATTGGATTAAGTGATCAGGATGTTATGAGCTCAGAACAAGAGAAGACTGTCAAATTAGAAGTATTATGTTAATTCATTTTTTTGAATTATTTTCATTATTTTTAAATGTTATACTTCAATATACTATTGTTATTATTACATACTACTAATACAAATGCCTATAATCTGAAAAATACTAGTAATAGTAGCATTATTATAAGTAGTAGTAGAAATCAGTTGAATTAGTTTATATATCCCATTAAGCTGTAAATATATAACAAAAGTATTATACATCATTAATAATATAATATTAATCTGAATAATAGTAGTAGTAATCAGTTTGTTTATTTATTTATTTATTTATTTATAAATGTATTATATATATATATATATATATATATATATATATATATATATATATATATATATATATATATATATAATGTGTGTGTGTGTTT
The DNA here is from genome assembly GCA_030378365.1 of Hybognathus amarus. Classification (NCBI taxonomy): domain Eukaryota; kingdom Metazoa; phylum Chordata; class Actinopteri; order Cypriniformes; family Leuciscidae; genus Hybognathus; species Hybognathus amarus. The sequence continues at coordinate 77,036 of JAQIUQ010006700.1, forward strand.
GTATATATGTGATATAGAGTACATAAATTATTTATAATATAAATCTGAAAACTAATATTATTATCAAATATGTGTGTGTGTATATATATATATATATATATATATATATATATATATATATATAGTATATGTGTGTATGTATATATGTATGTGTGTGTGTGTGTATATGCATATGTATATATATACGTTTGTGTGTGTGTACATAACAGTACATTAATTTATATATAATTTATAATTAGCTATAATATAATGATTAGACTATAAAGACAATCGTTTAATTATTATTTTGATACTTTTACTAAAACTATTACTATACTACTGAATAAATGGAAAACTAATAATAATATCATTATTAATATTATTGTAGTAATATTCAGTTTAATAAGTTAGTTAATTAGTTATAATAATAATAATAATAATTATTATTATTATTATTATTATTATTATTATTATTATTATTATTTATCAGTTTTAAATATTATTTGTACTGCTACTATTGATATTACTAACAATATATTATTAATATATTAATATATTAAACAAAACATTTAATCCAAATACATGTTGACAACTGACTGACACCAGTTCTTCATCACAGAGGTAGCGTTACCATTTTAAATCAGTGCTGGCAGTGAGTATTAGCAGGACTGAGATTGGGTGCTGGTATTTGTATGGTTTACAGGGACATCTATTGGCCAGGCTGTAGAAAAATATGACAAAGTAGACCACATGTCTGAGTCATGAGGGACCAGAGGGAGACAGCATAATACGACTGTGAGAATGTTAGACTCTATTTTGTTCAGCTCAACATGCAATCTTTATCCCTATGCCAGATCATTGAATGTTACTAGAGTTTTGGTAACCCTAGATCACGTCAAAAATACATTTGGGCAAGTCTATTGATACAAAATATCTTGCTCGTCTTTATTCAATACTGTTAATTATTCCTGTACAACTTACAAGGGACATCATCTTTATTTGTAAGGGTTTAAAATAATAATAAAAAAAATACTATTATATTTTATATCATTTCTATTTTCAGATTAATAAATAAATTAAAGGTTTGTACAATCATGCCAGTCCAGTGACATGGACATATCCCCGTAGGACATTACCAAATGGTAATAAAGATATCTTACTGTGAATTTATTAGTTAAATTACATTATGAAAAAAGCACCAGAATCATTAATAAATCTAGGTCACGCTTTAGTTTAGGTATTAATATGTGCTTTGTGAGTACCAATAAACAGCCAATAAGCAAGGTAAGGGATTGCTAAATGTTCCAAATAATCTAATTATTATCTTCAAAACTTGTATTTATTACTTCAAGGACACAGTCACCTGCAATAACAGATCATTCTATATTTTAATGTAGAAACGTGCATTTTTTGTAAAGCTGATTTGGAATGATATGTATTGTAAAAAGCTTTAAACAAATAAATGTGTATTGAATTCAATTAATGTATTATTATTATTATTATTATTTAATTGTTTTCATTAGATTTGAGTTTAAATTTAAATCTTATTTATTTTTTAAATGTTCAGTTATTACTTTTGGTAACATTTGTATGACTGAATCACAAATATATTCTCATTGAGTATGCGTAACCATTGTTTGGGGATATCGGGACTAGCTTTTTTCCAGTGAAATAGGAACAAAAGAAGCTTTCAGAGAGAGAACAAACAGGACGCTTTTTTCCAAAATTCGTTTTTTTGAGAATGTTCTGTTTCTGTTCCTGTTTTGCTCAACAGGTGTCATTTGCCACCTTATCACCCAACAAAACGACATAGACTCTCTACATGTTTCGTCTTCACCTTTCTTGGACGTGCTATACCAAAGAAAACAGTCTACAATAAATGGAATAATTCATGAGTTGTCATTAAAAATGAAACTTTCTCTCACTTTCTCTCCTTAGACTCGAGATGAGGTTTGGAATTCAACATAATGGACTCAAGATGCTCTGAAGTTTCCTTTCCTGTACCTACTCATTCCCACTAGCAATGATGGAAGTTGACAATTCATGTTTGCCTTCCTCAGAAAAAGAAGAGACCTTCACATTTAATTGCAGCAAGACATTCTTACTCGCTCTTACTTTCTCATCTTTTTAGTTTTACACTTTTGCTCTCCTTCTTCCTTGATATTAACTGACGAACAACAGTTTAGAAACCTGTAAAATAATTTTTTTCATGATTAGTAATCACAACATTTTTGCTTTTGTCAAATAATAATTTATTTAGTTCAGATAACATATAATTTTGAGTTTCTGATGATTAAATCATTCTCAAACTTAACATTTTCAGGCAACCAGGTTACTTACTTTTTCAAGTTAAACCAATAATATTTTTTTTGATTATGTAACTAAGATTTCAAAGCCAAAGAGAAAGTGAAACATCACTTTCCCATTAAATACATTAACTAACAATAAACAACACTTTGTTTTTAAGTATTTAGTCATCTTTGTTCATTCTAGTTAACAAAAAAAAACTGTTCATTGTTAGTGCATGCACTGTAAAAAGTTAACAATTTTAAGTACAATCAACTTAGATGTTTAAGTTAAGTACTTAACTTATTTTGATGATTTAAAGCAATGTAAAAACATTTGTTGTCAATGTTTTTGAACAAACATCTTTGTTCATTCTAGTTAATAAAAAAACTGTTAATTGTTAGTGCATGCACTGTAAAAAGTTACAATTTTAAGTACAATCAACGTAGATGTTTAAGTTAAGTACTTAACTTATTTTGATGAGTTAAAGCAATGTAAAAACATTTGTTGTCATAACTTATTGATCATATATATTTTTTTACAGTGTATTAGCTCAGAAAAAAATATCAACAAACACTGTAAAAAATGTTTTCATGATTTGTAATCACAACCTTTTTTCCTAGTCAAATCAACTTAAATAATTTCTGTAGTTCAGATAACATAATATTTTGAGTTTCTGATTATTAAATCAATCTCCTTCAAACTCATTTTTTTTTCATTTCAAGGAACTTAACATTTTAAGGCAACCAGGTTACTTCATTTTTTGAAGTTAAACCAACATTTTTTTTTACAGTGGCCTACAGCTTTCCTAAACTAACATAATAGTTAGTATCATGCAAATAGGCCTACAGCTTTCCTAAATCCAAAAGATTTAGATTAAACTGAATTAAAATGAGTTGAATCTTACTTATTTTGATAAGAGTTAAAGCAATGTAAAAACATTGTCATAACTTATTGATCATATAATTTTCTACAATAGCTAAAAATAATAGCTTAGAAAAATATCAACAAACAGGCAGCTTTCCTAAATGTTGAAAGTTAATATACGCTTTAGAAGTATTTCTCATTTTTATTTAATAATAATATTTGATTAATGCTAACAAATGGACCCTTATTGCAAAGTGTTAGTTTGAAAGTTTTCCAACAGCAATCCCTGTCAGTCCCAAGGACACAGACGCTATGCATTTATTGACAATCGAAAGCTTTGTAACACAACAGTGATTTAACACCAGAATTTACAGCTGGATGATTTAAATAAAGCCTGTGAGTAAAGCAATTCAAGGCACCTATATAATTAGAAAAGGTAAACATGGGACAAAAGCTCCCAGCCCTGTCGGATATTTCTGCATCTCAATTATTCATTAATGTGAAATTGTGCTCGTCTCAAGTGCAGCTTTGTCATTTTCTCTAGTGACACAGATCCTGGTCGATGTCTGCCGAGCCCCCTTTCACATGTGCCAATTTCCTCAGCAGGCAAAAGTTGTTTAGGAACCTATTTCCGCCTTGGAAACATGGAAATTCTTGATTTGTCTTTATCCTAAGACCATTTGTATTACAGAGGACTGCAATAAATAATAAATTGTGTATGATGGAAAAATACATGTGAAAAGAATGGATCTGTGTTACAAAAATACTGTATGTTGTGCTCTGGCTTTTCGGAAAATGTGACTAATAATAATAACGATAGTTAGCCTATTATTTATATTTATTTATTATGAAGCATTACTATAATTAGTTTGTGGTACACACTTTTATTTTGTAGACTGATCTAGACCTTAAATATATTATCCGCTGTTCCTTATGGTGAAGTCTAAATTATAAACTGATCCGTGGACATTATTAACAGATAATCTGCCTTTCTGGTGTCTTTTTAAGATGGCCACTAGGAGAGGCAAATGTGATGTAAAAGATATTTCATGTAAGAGTCAATGAATAAAATAAAAGGGCTATGAAAGACTCTGCAAATGACCCTCAGTGGAAGAAATCTTCTACATACTTTAACCTCTCATTTTAGCTGGCATACTTTAATAAGCTCCTTTTTAAATGTATTCATTAAACATGGTCTGAGGACTTTAATGTATTTTAAATATGGCCTGCAGTTGCTCAAATAAATGACTATTTAGACAAGAGAGTGTCATGTAACATTGTTTTTCAGCAGCATATTTCAAATAGATTATTCCATAAATTGACTGATAAATCCAGGCCATTTCTCTATTACATTAACGTGATTTCTATATTTGAATTTAAATAATTATGAAGGTGCTATTCAGGGAAGCAGTGTCTGTCGGTGATTTTACAGTAAGTAAAAAAAAAATGCATGACGTTCTACCCAACAACAATAAAGGACAGTTTAATTACAAACCCCTAATGATATTCTTTGTGGTTCCTATTGTGTACATGAAACATGAGTTATCTGAAAATGCGGTACAGTGTCAATTCATGCATAATTTGTGCTGCATATGTTGCATTCAGGTGAGTGTCTTTTAATGAGAATTCAGCAACACTCAAGGATTGCTACAAAAACAGCTCTTACGCATTTTGAAAGCTCATGCCTTGCCAGATGCTTTTTATAATTAGCTAGCAGTCAATTTTGTTCAAATATCACTCAAATTAAGACAAATATTTCATTAGGTGTCAGATAGTTTCTTTCTGATTTACTCAGTTATTTGGATCTAGTTTTAATCACAGGTTCAAAATGTGCTTATAACCAGAGCCGTCATCAAGGTGGAATGTGGTCTATGGGCCATTTCACATTTCCATAAATGTGTCCTGAGGGGGCTAAACTTAGGTCTAACTTATTTTCCTCAATGGGTTTCTATAGTATTAATTAGTCAGTTCCCCCAGTCTGCCCTGTAAAGATATTACTCTGTTAACACTGAAACATTCAATTCACTGTAAATTAAAACTGCACAAGTTCCATGCTTGTTTAATTTAAATAAATAATAACACTTAATAAGTATAAAGTACTTGCAAATCATTTGCTAACTATTAGTTTGTAGTTAATTCAGTTTATATATTATAATCTGCATTGTAAATGTTTTAATATACAAATAGTTCTTCATTTATTGTCACTTCAATAAATAAAATGATTATTGTTAAGTTAGCTCATAGTAAATGTTTTTTATGCTTTGTTAACAACCAGTAACAATTTAGCTTAGGGTCCAATTCTCACTATTAGTTGCTTATTTGCATGCATATTTCTATGATATTGGCTGTTTATTAGTACTTATAAAGAACATAGTAATGCCTGATTCCTGAATGATATTCTATCATTCAGAGTCAGGCACAAATTCCTAAACTTAACAACTACCCTAACTATTAATAAGCAGTAATTAGGTCATTTACTGAGGCAATAAGTCATAGATGATAGTGATAATTGGACCCTAATCTAAAGTGTGACCAAATTAACACTGATGTGTACGATTTTAAACCAGTAGTAAAGGAGTTGTTAATGGTTATTAGAAGTACATTGTATTCAACATAATATATACAATTTGCACATACATAGGATACACATACACTAATACATACTGTAAATAATTAGTCATGAGATCACATTCTTTAAATACATCAATTAGGATTAGGGTTAGAATACAAAGCTTAAAAACATCTCAATATTTTTATATGAGCTAATTAAACAAATAATTATTTCTAAATTACATTGACAATGAATGAACAACACACTATTTGTATAGACTATTACTAAATGAACAGTTTAGAGACTACAATACTGTACAAACTATGAATTAACTAAAAACTAATTGTTGTAAGTACTTTTCTGAAATATTATTATTATTATTATTATTATATATATATATATATATATATATATATATATATATATATATATATATATATATATATATATATATATATATATATATATATATATATATATATAACATGTTGTTTGGAACATACAACTATAGAAACAACAACAATTACAGTAAAACAATGATGTTACTGTATATAAACTGGTTAAAATTATGAATGAAAGTGAAAATAATAATAGTAATAATAAAATCAGAGGGTATAAGTTTATTCAATATAAGTAAAAAAAAAAAAAAAGAAATTAAGAAAAAAACTTTCGGTCCATGCGTGGCCAAAATGGTAATTTTCTCTCCTCCTCTTTCACTGGCATCAGCAGGAGTCAAAGAAAAGTGAATTGGGGAAGATGGGTTAAGATACGTTGATGAATAGAGATAAAAGAAAGTCATAATCGTATTCCAGTATATTTAAGACAGTATGTTGGGTTTTTTTTAAAGGAGCTGGCAACTCTTGTCCCAACGTTTATCAATTATTACTTATCTTGGAGGTTTCCATGCCCAGGGATCTAAGACAGTTCTAAAGGTTTTTTCCAGTCACTTCACCCCATTTTTTTTCTTCCTTTTTTCTTTTTTTCTTTTTGCACTAAGCTCAGCCCATTAGAGGCGCATACAGCGCCTCTGAGAAAGTGATTGTTTCTGTGACACTTCCAACCTCTCCATCTCCATTGGAAAGTGACCCGAGCATGTAGAAGTGGGCTTGTTAAAAATAATTTTTAAAAATAATAATAACTGATTTGACTTTTAAACAAATAAAAGTCAAATCATCAGTCATCTAGTACCTCAGATAAAACAATGCAAGTTCTTATTTCAAATCCCTTAAATTGTTATGATTATTTTCAGGCAATATTGAAGAGAGATGTCGTGAGTCATTCTGTAATTTACTATACATGGAATTCTTCCCAAATACACATTTAAGCTCCTTCATAAGCTTATCACACATGGATTGTGAATGGTAACAGGAACATTTATCTATTAAGACTTTATTTTTTTAATTAACCTAATTATGATTTAATTATACATTTTTTGGTTCCACTTTCGTTTTTCAATTAGGCAATGAACAGCATATTTACATGAGTACAAGATTCCTCCATAATTCATCCTAATTAAACCATTTCCCTGTGTTGAACTCTTGACCACCTGTTGGCATTCATGCTATATATTTAACAGCACTTTCCGCTCCTTTTTTCTTAGTTCTAGCTCTTTGATGTTTTGTTCCACATTCATCTCTTTTCTTGCGTGTACTCGGTGGATAAGCCAAGAAATAATCTGCGTCGTCTCTCTAGACTTGAAACTTTGCATTTTAACTTTTGTCTGGAGATCCCCTTTCCCCCTCAATATGAAATATCATCTTTAATAAAAGTGGAAGCGGGGAGAGAAACACGATAAATCGGCTCAAACCACACATAGGAGCAGGTCTCTAGGAGACTGATTATCATCGTACCTCAATGCTAGACTTCTCAATAATTAGAGGATGTGCTGCTTTGCTGCTTTGGCCTTGATTGTTCTCCCAGGCTAGGCGTCAATTACCACGGCCCTGGTCTCTCTCTGTGCCTCCTGCCTTCCGGCTGTCGGAAAGCTTTGCACATGAAAGGTCCATTAATGTCCTGCAATTGCTTCATGGGAATGGAAGGGAAGCAGATTTGGTGAGGCTTGAGATTCTGATGTGAAGCAGAATCTGTTGTGCTTGAGCTTGTGTCATCTGCTTAGCTGTGGGTAGCAATGCAAATGGAAATAAGGTGACTGTGTGTATATGTGTGTATGGCATATGGTTGCAGTAAAAACTACAGTGTACCGTCTGAGCACCATATCAGCATTAAGCTCCGTTCACACTACAAGCGACTTTGTCGCTGCAGGTCGCCAGTGGCCCTGCGTTCCCACTTCTGGTTGCTTAGTATTGTTTGTGAGTGACATTAACAGATGTTACTATGTTAGACAACAAATACGTTTTCTTGAAGCTACAAACAAATATTTTGGAAGGAAAAGTCTAAAGCCCCGTTCACACCCCCAGCGACACTGCAGCGACAAAGCGACAAGATCCCATTCATTTCAATGGAGCGCTGGCGACATCCGGTGACACGAGCGACAGTGACTGTTGGTGACAGAATGTGGGTGTCAAGTGACAAGAGACAAGCGATAAAAGTTGAGAATTTTCAACTTTATGCAAATGAGAAGTGATTTTCGCGAGCGACAATCAAAAGGAAAGAACGCCCCGTTCACACTGACACGCGACCAAGTGACGCGAGACCATTCATTATCAATGGTGAGCGGGCGACTTCCGGCGACACACGCGACAGCGACCGTTGGCGACCAGTGGGGCGTGTCCAGCAACGCAACAAAGTTGAGAAAAGTTTAACTTTATGCAAATGAAGGGCCGATTTTCACTGACTCCGTGACTGAATGGTTTTGGGAACCCAGATAGACCGGTATTTGCCCGTTTGCTGCATTTGCAACACAGTCTCATCCCAATTCGTCATATAACTGACGTTTTGGGACGTCTTTTGACCATTCGTCAATATACGACTATTTAGGGCCCCCTTAAACGTCGGTAGATGACGATCCCGGGTCGTCATACAACTGACGCTTTACCTTTAACGTCAGTTAGGTGACGAGCTGGGTTTAGGGTTAGGTTTAGGTATGGGGTAGAGTTAGGATAGCATAACATCATCTACCGACGTTTAAGGGGGCCCTAAATAGTCGTATATTGACGAATGGTCAAAAGACGTCCCAAAACGTCAGTTATATGACGAATTGGGATGAGACTGCACTGGCATTTAAATAGCCACGATGGCAAAGAGCACTCACTGTTTCTCGTTCATCTTTAATATTATCCATTTTATGTACTGATTCCATTTATATTTCGACTTTTCCTTCCAAAATATTTGTAGTGGCAATAAAGCGCATTTGTTGTCTAACATAGACTAACATCCGTGAAAGTCACTCACAAACATTACTAGGCAACCAGTAGTGGGGAACGCACCTGCAGCGACAAAGTCGCGTGTAGTGTGAACAGGGCTGAACAGATCTCAACTTTGTCGCGTCACCAGACACTGCCCTGATCCGGCGCCAACCGTCGCTGTCGCGAGTAGCCGGAAATCGCCCGCTGCCCATTGAAATGAATGGTATCGTGTCACTTTGTCGCTTGTAGTGTGAAAGGGGCTGATTTCTGAAGGATCATGTGACACTGGAGTAAATGATGATGAAAATCAGCTTTGCCAAAACCGGAATAAAATGTTGGATTTTAAAATAAATAAAAATTGTAAAACTGTAAAGATTTCCCCATTCCCAATTTGATTTATTTGACCAAAGATTGGACTGTATTTTCGAATCAAATAAAAGCAGCCTTGTCGATAAAAATTAAGAGACTTCTTTCAAAAACAACAAAAAATGTTAATGACGATACTAGACTGAAATCCTCAAGACTCAGGAGAGAGAGAGAGAGAGAGAGAGAGAGAGAGAGAGAGAGAGAGAGAGAGAGAGAGAGAGCACTGACCTAACTGTATAAGTATCTTCCCAGCTGTATGTAGACATTTCTATAAAATAAGGATTACCAAAATGTCCACCAAGCAGACCAGTCTTGAAACAATGGTTATTCTTATCCATTCAGTCACAGTCAAATACGCCCAGATTTCCAACTAATTCCAGATAATAACATTGTGTTTAATTAACATTAGACAATTAAAGCAGTAATTATTAATCATAGCTTGCTCCCCACAGGCACAAGACACAAAGACGTTTTAAACTCATTATTGGAGTTCCTCCAGCGCTCATTTTGAAGACAATTGTCCTCAAAGGCATTGAGTTCAATTACATAATAGCACTCTTGTTTATATCTTCATGGTAAATGTGTAGTGGTCAGAGTTCAAATAAGATTCTGCACAATAGTGAAAGACTTAAAAAAAAAAGATCCCAGGAGAAAACTCAGAACATCTCCATCACTGTCTTTTCAATTTCAGGACTATTTCTCATTGCAAGTTGTGTACATATAATACTTGCAATGTGATTGGCATCATATCTGTGGCTATCTCTGAATTGCTCTGTATATAAATAGAAATCATTGATTGTTCTGATGATAGCTTTGATTCTTATTAGGGGCTATTTCTTTCTGTGTTGTCATGGGAATTAGCTGAAATGCCAGTGACAGCTCTTTTTTGCCTCAGAGGCTCATTGGGGCTGGCCCAAGGTTATGTGACCTTCCTCTGCACAGCAGAGAGAAAAAGAGAATGGCCTGGTAAAAAATGTCAGTTTGAAAAGAGGCTCTGAGTTCACAACTCTACAACACCACCTGCTGTAGATCATGATTATTAAATGGGTATGTCAGTCATTCATCTGGAAGCAACATTGCTTTATACAGATTATGTTATTGTAATGAACACACAAGCTGCCTAATTGGTTTGGTCAGATCTGTAGTGAGGGCATTTATATAAATAATGATGTGACCCTTTAGAAAGATAGTCAAGTATATCAATGATTGTTGAAAAATAAAAAAATCAGAATATATTTAAATTAAAAGCAACTTGCTTATATGATATGGACAGGAAGTGCACTATATTCCAGTGAGGTTAATTAATATAATGTCAAAGTTAGTTATGGTCCTTGAATCTGTTTGGCCACACTGCATTCGAAGAATCATCCAAGATGTCCATGTCTTTCTTTCTTCAGTCTAAAAGAAATTAAAGATACAATATGTAACTTTAGTGGCCACAAGAGGGTGCTGTTTCCAACAATAACAAAGGCGAATGTATGTGACGCAGTAACGAGCTGAATGATGGGACTTTCTGTCAAGCTGATGGATCTAATAATGTTTAAGGATTGGTGAAAACACTCATGTTTTTTTAAGGCATTCTCACCCCCAAGGCGTCAACTAACTGACGCCTTGGGAAGCATTTGACCAAGCTTCAATATCTGACGCTTTGGGCGCCCTCTAGCGTCAGTACATGACGCCTCAGGATCGCGTGTAACCCTACCCTACCCCAGACCTAAACCTAACCGCGTCATCCAACTGACGCTGAAAGGAAAGCGTCAGTTAGATGACGCTGTAGGATCGCGTCATGAACTGACGCCAAAGGGCGCCCCAAAGCGTCAGATATTGAAGCTTGGTCAAAGGTGACGAGTTGGGGTGAGAATGTGTTGGTTTTTTAACATTACAGTGGTATGAAGCAGGTCGCGATTGCTAAGAAGATACATATATCACACGCGAGTCCCGCGGATATAAAGGAATAAGGAAATTTCATCCTATTGAACTACACGCAAGTGCTGGATTACTCACACAGGTCAGTTTATTAGATGAATTAAACTTGTGAGGGAAACGCAGCGCTGTTTCACTTGGAATAAGCGTTACACTATCACACTAAACGGCATTTAAATGTGTGTTGAAAGTTATAATATTATACGTGTTAGTTCGTTTGCTATACGAACTAGCAGCTAGACCAACATAAGAATAATATACTGACCATATTCTAACATTTCATCATGTCAAGCTAACGTTATAACATTGATTTGTTTTATATACTTTTGCTCAGGATAGCCAAGGATAGCGCGGATATTGCGTCATTTACAGGCGACATTTTTTTCCGGGACGGCCACTTATTTAAAATTGGAATTTCTCTGAAATAAAAGAACTTTGGAGACTTTTGGGATATTGTAAGTACACAACTGCAGGAAATATATCACACTGTGTAAGTGATTTTTGGATATTTTTTTTTTTACAAAATCCTTACATATTGGACCTTTAAGGTTTTTGATGAAAACATTCCTGAATTTTCTTCATATAATGCACTTCAGTGGGAACCAAATGGTTAAAGGTCCAAATTAAAGTTTCAGTGCAGCTTCAAAGGGCTTTAAACGACACCAGACGATGAATAAGAGTCTTATCTAGCGAATTGATGTCATTTAAAAAATAAATAAAAACGTTTAAGTTTGATAAGCACAAATGCTCGCCTTGCTCTGTTCTGTTATGCACGTTCGTCACTCGCGTTCGAACCGTTAATCAGAAATGAACGAATCTTTTTTCTAGTCATTTCAAACCAAATGCACTGAAACTGTCATTTGGACCTTGAACTGTTTGGTGCCCAGTGAAGTACATTTTATGGAGAAAAATCCTGGAATGTTTTCATCAAAAACCTTAGATTCTTTTCGGGTGAAGACAGACAGACATGGACATCTTGGATGACACGGGGTGAGTAAATGATCAGCAAAAGTTTTTTTGTTTTTTTTTTTAATAGTGAACTACTTCTTTAATTTTTCAGTGAACTGTTTCTGCAGGTTACATTGACACGCCAGTAAGTGAGACGGCGACACATGACTGCCTTTATTACTGAGTGTTCTGAATCATTCATTCAACAGATTTGTTCAAACAAGTTGATTCATTCAGGAATGAAACATGTGACTCACTGTGTCCGAGCATGCCTACTTTCCTACTAGTATGTGAAAGACTTTATGTATTTTTTTTTTATATACTTTATGTATTTTATGTATACTTTTATGTATTCATAAAACTGTAGGCAAAAGTTCCGGCAGGACTTCCATGGAATACCTACTGTACCTATCCTATCCATGATAACCTACTATTTCCACTGAGATTCTGAAGTGTGCATTAATTTGATGGACAGTTCACTATCGCATTTTGCCACATGAGAGAGTTGTGAACAGCATGAATCAACACAACAAATGCCGTGAGTCACGGATGTATATTTTGTTCATATTTCTCACTACATATTCATATTTTATAGAACTCTGTACACTTTCATAGATTCATAGTTAACATTAGTTAATGTATTTACTAACATGAACTAACCATGAGCAATACATGTTATTACTGCATTTGTTCATCTTTGTTAATGTTAGCTTCATGAAAATACAGCTGTTCATTGTTTGTTCATGTTAGTTCACAGTGCATTAACTAATGTTAACAAGATTTTAATCAAGTATTAGTAAATGTACATAACACTGAAAAATAACATTAACAAAGATTAACAAAATGCTGTATACGTGCTATTCATTATTAGTTCATATAAACTAATGAAGTTAACTAATGTTAACTAACGAACCTTATTGTAAAGTGTTACCGAACATTTTTTAATCTCGGCACATAATTATTTGCAAATTTAGTGCCTACTAAGTGTACACAATTAGTATCACTAATTATGACTGGGATGAGCATGTGCTGTCTGTTTTTAAGATTGAGTGTCATTGAATCATTCACTTAAGAGATTCATCCAAAAGCACTGAAGCATTCCGAAAAAAAAAAAAAAAAAAATCGAATCTTTTAAAGTGCCGATGTTCAAAACTAATTTGTGTTGAGATGCACAGCGTTGATTTTGCTGTGGCTTTGTACACTTTTCTATGATAACTTAAGAATTAAAAACAACATCATTCTCGTAATAATGTGATTTGTGTTAGAATTACACATAAATCTTAGAAAAGCAGCACTCTTGCTTGTGTGATATTGCTTAAACATCCCAATGTTTTTATTAATATAAAAAATAATTGAATACATATTTATTTCAAGCTCACATTTTAAACAATTCAGGTTCATCCATGTAATGAAAGATCAGCCATATCTACAGAATACTAAAATTTCCCCATATCCTACATCAAAATTAATAATCGTCAGCATCAATAATTTAGATTTCATTCTTTAAGTACATGCCAAGTTGAAGCTCCATTAATATGAAAACCCAATAACCATGCACAGTGTTTAATACACTCCCCAATTAAAGCACAGTCCTGATCAGCTACATGACAGCCCATCAATGCAGAAGCCCAAGAGCATGAATCTTTCCAGTGTATAAGAACACCACGGCCTTCTTCTCTCCCTCCCCCACCTTTTTTTTTCTTTTTGAGGTGATCAATTTCATGGCCATTGAGATGTTGAGAACACCCCATCTGAATATTTTCCCGCACTAATAGATGATGATGATGCTGCCCGTCAGGCGCTAATGAGGATGGTGGTAAGTCGTAATGCATGTTTTGGGTCTTGGCCTCAGCGAACGTGCTCTTGTTGCCGTCTGCATGCTCCACGGAACTGTTGAAACCTACACAGATCAACCCCGAAACAATGCCTTTTTAGTCAGAATGAGTGTCTGGAATATCAAATGCTGTTGCATGTAATGGGCACGTCCTAATTAAACGCCTTTCAACATCTAAATGCAGATCACACAAATCAGTTCCATTTTTTTTAAAAGCAAAAATGCATTTTGTTAAAATATTTTATTTGATTTATAGGTAACACTTTACAATAACTTATTGTTTACTTTACATTAAGTATATTGCTAATGCACTAATCCAATACAATTAGATACAATTTTAGATTTTAATAATATATTAGTAAATGCAGAAATAAATATCAACTAAGATTAATACACTCAAAAACTTTACATAATATATTTATATATAGTTTACGTATAATAATTGTGTTTTTTGACTTTACATGTTTTTTTTTTGTTTTTTCTATTAAGGTCTATGTAATTGTGTCTCAACTTGACAGTACAAAATCCTAATGTGTTGTCTAAACACAAACCATTTATGTTAAGTAAAAAAAAGTGTACATCCAGAGGGTGGCAGTATAGTGCGAGCCGACTGCCATTTTGCCCGAACTTAATTTTATTGTGTTCAATCTGCTTAAATCTACGAACAACTTAAGTTTACTTAATCCGTTTGTGTTGGATTACATGATTGATTTGTGTTGCCTTAACTGAAACTGGGCAGTGCTTTTAGTTCCCAGCATGCTTTGCATATGGTTGAATTAAGAGAGAATAAATGGTAAAATTAAGTGTTATTTTATGTTTTTTTGAGAAATTTAGAAAAGGGGAAGACTTGATAGTGTGTAATAGTGTTTAATGTTAAATTATATTGGAATTATTAAATCATTTAAATTACAGTGGGTTACCATTGTGGAGAAGAGTGGAGCATTTTGTTTGGCTGCAGGAAGCTTATAAAAATTCACAATGAGGCTACTTAAATTGGGTAATTTAAAATTACATAATTCTATTATGTTGAAGTTACATGAACAAATTATGTTTGTTTAACGTAATCCACTTGTGTGGAACCTGTTGACAAATTAAAATGAATTGAAGCCAACATATAATTTTTTTAGTGTAGTATTTTTCATTGTTAGTTCATATTTTAATCTTATTGTGAAGATGTACTTAGGCTAATGTAAAAACGTGTTGGTTTCTCTTGGTTTGTCGGTATAAGAACATTATTTAAAGATGGCAACAAGTCTCAATTTACCCTAGCGTCCTCCTGTCACGATGTGCGCCTGATGCCCACGGACTGACAAAAGTCGCAGCCGTCCGTCTGAAACACCAGCGGCCCAGTACACCGTCTGAACCATGCAAGACGAACTACTCTCAGTTTCCATAACATTTCTTGTTTCATTATACTCTCTGGAGCTTGTCAGGGGAAAAAGAGAAAAGATCTGAACCTTTTTCCTTTCTGCGTTCGAATTTACATCTTTTGCTCATTTCTCAGAGTCTGCCCCTCACCAAGAGGATTCTAATGATGGGGAGAGTGAGGGCTCTGCTGGGATCCCAGAGAACCTGGAGACAGGAGAAATGCAGGCCGGTGACGGCACGGCAGCCACGATTTACATCCGAAGTACAATCAGTTTGCCGACTTTTAAAGTGAATGTTTAAGTAGCCTAAAGAGATAGGGCTTTGATTTGGCCTCTGATCAAGCCCGAGAAGTCTCATTCAGAGAATAATGCATTTCCCCCACCTAATTTCACTGTTTCCTTCTTATCTCTGAGCTTACAGGTAGCGTAAAACCCAGTGGTATTGTCTTCTCATGAGTTCTGGGGGTGAGAAGGGCCTTTCTTCTAACAGATTAGAGATGGATGTTCGTGGAGGAGAGGGAGATGAGAGAAAGAATTGCAAATGGAGATCGGGGTAGTCATTAGACGCTGGACAGGTTTTCAGGGAGGAGGGCCGAAACCTTTGCTTGCATGCGCCTCACCACCATGGATTAAAAAAGGTCAGTTTTTAAGGTTTTCTGATTCGATATTTACATTAAATAAAAATAATAAAAATAGCATTTATTGTAAGTGGATGAAGAAAGCTGCAGGTGAAGTGAGCCTCATACATGTGTGAATGTTGGTGTGAGGAAGAAAAGTGACATTATTAATAAATATTTCCATCTAGTGGACTTTTAAACCAGCAAAGGTAAAACATAAAAATGTCAGAGACAAAAAGTGTAACAGTCTTTAGCCTTTTCAGGACTGTTGTGCAGAGTGTTGTGCTTTCAACTTATAATATTTGTGTAATTCTTTACAATAAGGTTCTTTATTTAACATTAGTTAACATGAACTATAAGAACAATACTTCTAAAGCATTTATTAATCTTAGTTACTATTAATTTCTACATTTACTGTGAATTAACATGAACAAAAAATGAACAGCTGTATTTTAATTAACTTACATGAACAAAGATTATTAAATACTGTATTGATCATTGTTAGTTCATGTTAATACATTTACAAACTAACCTTATTTTAAAGTGTTACCAATATCATTATATTTGCACAGTATTGCATACAGTTATGATGTTTACATTGCAAAGCTTTTAAAGGATTAGTTCACCCAAAAAATGAAAATGATCTAAGCGTAAGATCTCCGTTCATCTTCGGAACACAGTTTAAGATATTTTGGATTTAGCCCTTAAAGTTTTATTGTCTCCTCCATTGGAAATGTATGTACGGTATACTGTCCTTGTCCAGAAAGGAAATAAAGACATCATTAAAGTAGTCCATGTGACATCAGTGGGTAGTTACAAACTTTTGAAGCATCAAAAATACATTTTGGTGAAATATTGTGAAATATTCACTATAATATAAATAGTGAAATATGCTGCTGATCTTTACGTCCTTTAGCCTTGGTTAAAGTTAACAGGCATATTAATTTATTTTTTTTCTCTCAAAATAACTTGAAGACCCCTGATTTAGCATCTACATACAGTACAACACTTGAAATAGACGTCAGACAATGAATAAGACTTTACAGTGGTCGAATCCGCTAATGCTAACAGTATCATGAACTAACAATGAAAAACATTTAATAATATGTTCATTTATAAATATACAATTGTTCAATCATTGTCTATAAAACATTAATTAATGTTCATATATACATCTTGAAATGTATTACAATTTTTAGAAAAAGTGTTGGTATGCACACTGTAAAAAATAAACTGTAAATTATACGGTAAAAAAACGGCAGCTGTGGTTGCCAGAACTTTACCGTTAAAAATACGGTAGGAACGTTAATGGTTTTACAGACTTAACTTAAAATGTAACTGTAAATTATTTTCTGATGTGGATTTACCAACAAAATAAATGTGGATTTACCAACTTTTTGACGTATTGGTATCTATTTTAGACCATTGTAATACACTGACAACCAACAATCATCACAGCAGTGATGAGAGTTACATGAGCAATCACAGCTCATTACAAGTGAATACTTGTATTAAGCAATACTTATGTAAAGAAGCTGCACAGTGTTATTCACACAAACATTAAGCACCATCATGGTAACACACATACAATAAAATAAAAAATATAATTATATATATTAAAACATTACTTTAACAACATTAAATGTAACATAAAACCCTAATGTACATAATTGATTAGAAAACAAAAACAAAAAAAACAATAAAACTATGAGGAACCATAGTTATTTCAACAAAAAATTATAAAATGTGAAGTGTCACACAGGGAATTGTAAATTATACAACGATTTGTTCTTTTTCACTTTCAAAAACTGTAAATTTAACGGTTTTACTGTAAAATTATTTCACAGTTATTTACCGTGTATAGTACGGAAACTTTCTGTTTACCAATTAACAGTTTTGCACTGTAGCATTTTTCCAGTATTTTACCGTTAAAATCACAGATATTTTTTACAGTGCAGAGATCAATATTAAATTAACTTAAGATTAATTGATCAATTTTAATCAGAATTTAGTTGGACCTTATTGGAAAATGTTTCTGATTTAAAAAGACGACAGATAAAAATGTCAATAATCACCCTTAGTTGACACTTTCCGGACCTTACATTTTTGAGATCTGCAGTTAATCATTTAAGTCACAAGGAACTTTTGCCAAAACTTTGGCTGGAGAAACAACCTTCACCGACTCAGTGTATCAGAGTTGAACCAACAGACCTGTGCATTTTTGCTGCAAGCTATTACTCTTTCATACCCCCTTCTCTTTTTCTGTGGAAAGGTGCCTCACCAATTATTTTGAGATGGATGCAGGGATGCAGAATGACTAGAAGCATCAGGTTCTCTTATATTTTTTCCAGCGGTCCATGCCTTAGGTAAGGGCAGAATGGCCAGAGGCTACAGTAGCTCTCAGGGGACATGTGGGGCTCATAAACTGTGAAACTGACAACTCTCATCTATTACCTCTGCTAACTAGACCTTTAAGAACCTTGACAGCCTGTGCTACGTGCCTCTTCCACCCTACCTGATATTTTTCCGCAAATATGGATCTTAGGAAGTTGTTCGGTTTCCAGTACAGACTCATAACAGTCCACATACTCTTGAAAAACATCCTCTATCAAAGACGTGCCGTGATATTTGACGCACTTTTCTTACTTTATACAGCATCGTGAAATTAATAGCTCAATGAAATGTGCCTCCATTTATGGATATTTTTGTTCTTTAGTTTATTATTGAACTTCTGTCTCTGTCAGGTCACTTCCAGCGTGCCGGTGGCTGTTCGCGAGAGGCTAACACCTTAAAGCCTGGGGTAGCCGCGGCTGCTGTTCCCCTGGTGACGGTGCTCTGAATCCTTCAAGCCTTGCAGGACGCCTGCAGGAATGTTCCTTCAATCACAGGGAGTCTCATCACTCTCCTGCGCGGGAGGAAGCTGCTCAGAAACACTGTCACCTTCACTTAGCCCCACGCACAGACAAGTCCCATCGCGGTCTCTGCTTGTAGATTCTCAGACAGCAGACACAAACACACATGTACACACAAACACTCTGTCACACAATACACATACACATTCTTTTCACTGGAACAGTAGTAGTAGGATATAAAGAAACAACCTGACAAACACCCACACACACTCATGTCAAGGGGCTTTTTGTGCAACAACTGACTTTAATGCCCTGTTTATACCTGGCATTCGTTTTTGGTTGATCAGATACACAATAAGATGAGGAAAACACATTCCCGTTTACACCTGGTGTTTTAATCCGTCTCTTTTGTCCACTTTCGACCACTTCTGATTAGTTATATTTAAAACAACTACTAAAGTCAATGCAAACTGCCATTTGTAACACAGTCTCATACCAATTCGTCATATAACTGACATTTTGGGACGTCTTTGACCATTCGTCAATATACGACTTTTTAGGGCCCCCTTAAACGTCGGTAGATGACGATGCCAGGTCGTCATACAACTGACGCTTTAACCTTTAACGTCAGTTAGGTGACGAGTTGGGTTTAGGGTTAGGTTTAGGTCTGGGGTAGAGTAAGGATCCCATAACGTCATCTACCGACGTGCAACTGGATATTCGACGAGAATGGGATTTATTGTATCACAAACTTATTGGGTTGCGAAAAGTGGCCATTACATGCCAAAATGTAGCGAGTTAACTAAAACAATTTGCTAATATATAAAACAAATGTATGGTGCGTTCACACTGGACGCGAATAGCACATCGGGCACGAATGATTTCAATGTTAAGTCAATGCAAAGACGCGTTACCCGCGTAAAAAAATCCTGCGGCATGAATGAAGCGTAGAGCGTGGTGCGGAAGACGCGAATACACCTTGTTCGAGCAAATGGCGCGAATTGAGCATCTGGCGCGTTAAGCGCGAATGATTTAGTTAATGACATTTGTGCATTCACGCATTTGACGTAATTCTGCATCCTGCCGCCTCGAGTTGAAAAATCAGAACTTTGGCGTCAATTCGCACCACGTCTACCAATCAGGAGCCTGCTGCTTGCTCATGTGGTAAAGGATCTGGATGCTTCAGTAAATTATTTTGTAATATGACTAAATGCCTGGTGTGGTTCTAATGCACAACAAAGTAAATATTTTATATTTCCGATGCAGGACAACAGGTCATCAAACTTGCCAAACGGTTCGCCTTTCGAAGGGTCCGGTGGACACAAATACAGCGACGATGATCCCCACGGCGCTGTTCTAGCTCTCCAGAGCAAATAAAGTGTGGTCAATCTCTCGATGAATGCTCAATCAACATAAAAAAAGATGGCCGCCAACAGGTTTCGATTTTTGTAAATTTCGCTTCAAACTTTTGATTTTACGTGCGTCAGTTTCGCTCTTGACATGTGAATTAACACAAAGTGGTCAAGCATCAAACTAGAAGCGGTAGACGCAAATTTAACACGCTATTCACGTCCGGTGTGAACGTAGCATAAGTCTCCATCGCCTAAGCAATGAAGAGCAAGTTTTTTACATTTACATTGTACACTAAACAATTAAAGATTACTAATAAAAAACAAAGAATCATTCACAATAAGACCAGAAACATGAAAGAGGGGGTCAATTTTGATGTCATACTGACTTTTAGCTTTACAAGTACTTCAAGTACTTACAACCGAACAGTGATCAGGAGCTGATCTTGTTCAGTACAACTAAACACTCTTAAAAACACTCTTTCCCGCTGTTGATGGAATTTTCCGGAAATCCATGATTTCACTATAAACACTACACATCTTCTGAAATAGTACAGAATCTCTGGATCCAAAAACAAGTGAAGAAGCAGAAGATCAAACCCACAAAGAGCCTCAAGAGTACTGTGCAAGCTCTAAAGGACTTGATAATCAATCTATATTAGGAGAGCATAGTTTTGAACCCTTTGACAAATTGTAATTAAAAAAAAACACACACAATTTTCTTAGCTTTTTGTTCAATATGTTGCTTTTAAAAAACGTCCCCCCATTCAAACGATGACATAAAAAAAAAAAAAAAAATACATGAAGAACATTTGTCCTCTGTTCTTTCTTTTAATATAATGTATTTTCAGATATTCATCAATAAAATATTCTGGGGGACATTAAAGTGGCAAAAAAAAAAGATTCAGAGGTGAAATCAAAAAATTTTAATGAAAAATGTAATGCAAATTTACCTGAACTCTTTTCTAAATGCATGTTATAGATCTTATTGTGAATGATTAGTCAGTGTACCAGGGGCGTAGCCAGTATTGGGGCAAGTTTGATAAAAAATAAATTAGTTTATTTTTATTATTCAAATGTATTTAAGAAAATATATTAATACCTGATGTATTGTTGACTGCGGTGTGTGTTTAATTCGTTTCCCAAATAAAATGGAACTGTCGAAGCAAGTTATAGAAAGCCTTCTTCTGGAACTTTATTGGTTGCTATGGTTGCTGGGGGTTCCGAACTTCCGACAGGAAAACTCTCACTGGCACCGGCGACACAATAATGGCTAAACAACTTTCTTTAATGTGCTATTTGTAAAAAGCGAGAGTTGAGGAAGAAGACACGCCACTGCCTTCATCTACCGAGTCCACACAGCCCAGTTCTTCAGACTCATTAACCCACAAGAAGGTTAGTCAGGTGCTGCTGACGGCGGCCGCTTCTCTCTCCCTCTCTCCCCAACGCGGATTTACCCGCCGATCTAATCTGCGATATTATTAATATTATTTTAGCTTACTTTACTTTCGGGTGAACTGTCTTTACACTGCTGATTAGCCTGAATAAAATAGACAGGTTATTGTCTACTGGTTTGTCCAGCCTTTATAAAGCTCTGTTGGTTGAACATGATGATTTGCTGAATACAAATACAACATTGCAGCGTAATGTTACTTACTTACTTAAAATACGTTTTGCAGTTTGTCTATTCATTTTTCTACTTTCTAAGGTTAATTATTATTGAAGTCATTTTTTTTTCTATGAAAAACTATAGGCCCACTCACATTTTCACTGGTCCACCCAAAATTAAATTTCTGCCTACGCCACTGCTGTGTACAGTATGTTTCTTTTTATCTTTGACCTCAAATGATTAATCAAAATGTCATAACTGGAGCTTCTGGTGAAATGACAGACTTTTCAGTGGTGATGCAGGATTTCTCCAATCATTAAGTCCGCTTAACTGCAAGCTTATGTCCACGTCTCAAGTTTTGCATGCATCTCAAAATACAGTCAACAGCTGATACATCCAAGCAATTCTGTGCGTCACTTTTTTCTATTTTCAATAATCCATTTCACTAGGATGTCCATCGCTATGCAGAGGTAAAATATATCACTCACTACTACCATTTCATTGCAACTTTAAATCTAAAGTCTTACAAAAGACCCATAGCTACCCCAAATCAGTATGTAACACCTACATAGGACAGGACATGCATTTATTTTACTAAACAACTTACCAGAAAGAATATACAGCATGGAATCATAATGATACTCATGCAAGTTTACGCTGCAATGTTGTCAGCAGTAATTCTGCAATTCAAACAACAGCATGAAATCAATAAGGCCGAGTGAAATGAAAAGGTGGAGAATAATTGGCTGGTGATCGATGGCGTTTTGAATACAAGTCTGAATTTTGCCATATCAAGAGCGTCCAAATGAGAGTTTATTGGTGTATTCTTGGAAGATCAATGCTTACAAGGTCATGGTTTTATCTGGCACTACTCATGTCATTAGAGGCATTTTTAATAATTCATGCTGCCCAGAGGTACTGAAAGAAAACAAAACAAATGAAGATTAACCAAACCAGGACAATGTCAGTCCCTGAAATACTAGTGCAGACGAATCTGTTTGTCATGTTGTCTCGAGATGGTGCAGAATCGATATCATCACTTCCTACACATTTCGTTATAGGATATTTATAGGATATCCTATATGCTATGGTATTCCGAGATGTTGTGACTCACACATTAGGGGAAAATACAAGTACACTTGCCTAAGGAGAGTGATGAGGTCATGAAGAGATTATCGTGATTGCTGAGAATTAAATGTGGAAGGTCTCTCTGCACTTCATTAGAAAACATTGACTACCGTAAGTATCTAATTAGTTGAGCTAATCCACAAAATCAATACAAATTTAGACCAAAAAAAAGTTTAGTATTTTTGCTCCGTGTCTTGGAATAAGATGGACAACAGGGGACATGTCAGGAACATTGATAATACTCCGTTCCAAGTGCACAGGGAGGGAGTGAAAATAAAAATGGATGAGGGAGATGAAAAGACGGAGAACTAGGAAAAATACAGATTGCCGTTTCAGAGAGCCGCACATTAGAAAGTGACAAAATGACACAGATAATGAATAAAGAAATAGTCCTACAATTGAATGTGAAGACTAAGAGATAGAGTAACATTGAGCTTTATTGATAAAAGGCTGAATTATTTAATAGAGCAAGAATTTATTAAAGACAGGAGCTGTGACAAGTGCTCTGAAAATGGGGACAAGTAGGAACTGGATACAAGACTCATGTTTCCATTCATTGTAATTACAGGCACTGCATGCAAAGTCCTTGGATATTCAAATAGTTATATTTTGAATTACTCAGTTCTTCCCATTAAATATAATATTGTTTTTTATATGCTCAGTGTTGAATTTGCCTGTATAAAGTATATTTTTTAGTGTTCATATAAATGACTTTGGTTTGATTTAAGTTATAAAGAATTCTCTATAACTTTACAGTGTCCTTGTTACACATAATTACTGTAGTAATAACTAAATTATGCATAATTACATGCAATTAAACCAAATCCTGACCCCATAGTAAGTACATGCAGTTAATTAAAATCACTCAGTACTTAAATGCATAATTACACTGTAACAACCTTAAAATAAAGCGTAACGGAACACATTATCGTGAATGGTTAGACACTGTTTGAGGAACCAGGATGGCACATGGTCAAAATCTGGGGTACGTGTTAAATATTCATTGAAAAGCAGATGTACAAAGATGTACTTTTCTGTGTCGCACACCCTTTCTTTTAATACGTCCAAGGCGATTAACAATCAAGGCAGAAGCCTCATTAAAAAAACGTCATTTCAAATAAAATATTTGCGTGAATAATGGGCTGTTTAATTGGCCTGAGCCATATTAAAAGAAATGAAGGTTTTTGGTAATTAACGCTCTTTTGAGGAACGAGATTTAAAGGAATCATGGGATTACACCAGAGACCTGCAAAGTGAGTTCCCACGTGGCGCACGAGGCTATACGGCAGGATGTTACATTTTATATGAAGACAAACACACAGCTCTGAACAGGAAGCTTTGTCATGTTCTGCAGTGCGTCGCTACAGTAAGACGTGTGTGTTGCATTAATGCAGTTTTTTCTTCTTTTTTTAAATTGACATTTGTGCATTCGCTTTAACTTCCCTCGCTTTCATCAGTTTTTGTAAGATTTAAAAGTCAAAAGTAAAGAAAGTAGTGAAGAATAGTACATGAGAAAATATGACTAATGTTTCTTTAATGGACTGCTACTTGGTTTCACCTTATTGCAAATTCCGCTCATAATTTTATAAGGAACTTTATGATGTAATTCAACATTTTTTCATTTGAATTTATTTGACACCTTAATAAAATACTGTTATGCAGACCATTTTCAATTAAATCTCCATAAAAAGTTATCAAAGAAGTGCAAAGTATTTTTCCAACTTAGAAGCACTGTTGTTTCTAGAGGACAAATATAATGATACACCCTGTATTTAGAACACAGTCCTAAAATAGTTAGTTTGGCTGGAGCAAAACAAAAATAAGTTTTGAAAGAGTTCAGTGGACCAGCTTGTCCACTATTTGAGTTTCACAAAGTTAGTTGGCACGCCATCTTTATGATAACCCCAGTGCTCTGCCAGTCCAGTACAGTCTTGTTTGTAGGTTTAACCATGTACGTTGGCAACTCTATCAATATTTAGACCCACAACTCTATGCACACACACGTATAAGTCAGTGGATGAAGTTGGAGTTGTTGCCACCACTCCCAGTGTTGCCAATTACCACAGTTTGCTTTGTGCAAAGCCTGGCTGCTATTCTGATTGGATTTGCTTGACAAATAAATAAGTGATCATCATGAAAACATAATGGCAACCCCATAACCTTTTTCAGAAGTTTGGTCTGCAAGCAATGGAGGACCCAGCAGACATTACCAGAATCCTTTTGTTCTTCCTTTTGCGTTTAACCTGGCTTGGCTCATGCCAGATCCCATCGTGACATCACCTATGCTCTCTTATCAACTCTTAGCTGCTTTCCTATATAACTTTTTTTGTGTCTCTTTTATGTGCTGAGTGTTGTTCATTCATGGTTATGCCTGATCTCGGTCATTACTCTCTGTTAATTTAATTCAAAGCTGATTAATTGCATTGAAAACATTTTTACTGAACCCTTTTGCGGTCGAAAGCTTTAGAGATCATTAAAGGCGGTTAAAATTGTCTAATTGCCTTTATCTACTAAATTGAAAATCAATATACACTGAAAAGATAGTTCAGCTAAGAGGGATAGTTCACCCAAAATATTACAATTTTGTCATCATTTACTCACCCTCATGTTGATTCAAACCTGTTTTGTCTACTGAAGATAAAGAGTTACGCCACCTTCACACTGGCAGTTGAAATCAGCTCCGTAATACGCAATACATTCCCATCGGACGTCGTACTACACAGTGAAAAGCATCAGACGCGGGTAGAACAAAAATGGAGGAGAGATTATGAAAGGTTGATTCTGTCACTTCTGTATGATCTCTCGATGAGGGTTATAGAGATATTAATGGGAAGGCTGCTGTATGAGGAAAGTTGCTAAGGACGTTGACATGTCAGGTCGACTAAAAAATGTGATATGGTGGTCAATAGTTAAATGTCTGCCTACAATTTAATTGTATTAACTGCCCTAATAACGTTAGAAAGTCAACCAAAAAACTGACAACCTGAAAAAAAAAACGAAAAAAAAACGTATCGTTATAAAAATCATTATTTATTTTAACCATTAAGAATTCAGGTTTGTTTATCATTACCATAGCAACGCGCAAACTTCCGCTGGAATTGTCGGATAGGAACCGTCGATAGCTTTTCGCAAGAGTTAAATTTTTTGACCCATTTCTGACCCATTTCGGACCCATTCGCATGCGGTCTGCGAATCTCCATAAGAAATGAATGACTTCCTGTCGTTTTGGGTCCAGCAGAAGAGTGGGTTCCACTTTATATTAAGTGGCTTTAATTACTATGTACTTAAATTGAAAAATAAGTACAATGTATTATTGTGCTCATGTTGTATTGTAAAACACTTTTGCTGCTATTGAGGTGGGATACGGGTAGTTTTAGGGACAGGTGTGGTGGTATGGGTAGGTTTAGGGGTGGGTTTAAGTATAAGGATGGGTCAGCTTTGTAATTACAGATGCAATTACACAAATTAGTTACAGCTGTAATTACATTCTGTTATTTTTAAAATATAAGTACAATGTAAAAACATGTATGTACACAATAAGTCCATTGTATCAAATGATTCGTTTCAATGTAAGTGCATAGTACTTAAAGCTACTTAATATTAAGTGGGACCGAAGAGTGACCTCTGACCCGCTGTATGACATACTGACGAATGCAAAATATGCAGGATAGAGAAAAACAAAACACCAGACACAAATTAAAGGTCTAAACAGAGAATTTTTAAAGAGAAATGTTAAAGGAGCTTGAGTTTGTTGATCAGCCCTATTTGTTCGAACCGCGAGAGGCGTCTACTCTCACCTACTCTTTATTCTACATTGGTAGTTTCTTACTGTTGCAGAACACAAAATAAACTTCTTTTTTTTTGCCTCAAAAAGAAAAAAACTGTTGATGGCTGTACATTACAATTAAAATGGGTCCAAACCCACACCGGACCCCATTGAATATCATAGAGTGGACATTTTTCAAAATATTATGTTAATTAATAGTATATTATAATCATAGTACTACTTGATTTGTTTATTTTGCAATTCGATTTGCTGATACTGTCAGTCAGTGATTTTAATAATGCTGAGAACATGATCTGAGCACTGCCTTTTGTTCACTGAAGCAAATATTTTGGATAACGTTTTATTCTTATTTTTTATGCACCTCTAAGTATGTCAGTGAAGCTCTCTCCCTTGTCAAGTGTGAGCGATATGGAACAGCTTGTGTTAGCATGTCGTTAGCATCGCGGCTTCTGTACTTTCAGGTACTTTGAGCCTGTACCTCTCCAAGCCATTTGGACTCTTGAAGGAAACCTCCTGTCAGTGGCTCATCACTCTCAGAAGCTCCCTCAATTGTCTCTGTCGGTCTTCCTGCCACTAGTTACTACCGGTTACTCCGGTGACCCCTTTGCAGGACCCTGACAGTCAGCCGACGAGCGTGTGGGCAAGTGAGGAACGCGTCTATTCCTTCAGCTCCTCCATGACTTTCTGGACTCGCTCGCTCCACTAATTAGCTCTTTGGAGAGTTCTCCTCATGGAAGCGGGAAAGGAAAGAGAGAGCGAGAGAGTGAGTGAGGGAGGGCAGGGGGGGGACTGTGGCAGCCGTGATGGAGGTACTACATGTCAGAGAAGAAGGGAAGAGATGAAAAACTTTGAGGACGATAGATGTAACTCGGCCCGTGCTCGCCATTTTTTTCTGTTTGCTCTCTTGCCGCTCTTGCACTCGCAAAGAGCTGTTCAATTATAAACGGGATAGGTTTAGGCAAATCAAGATGGGAACAAAGTCTTCCGACATACCAGGCGGTTCCATCCTTGGCACGGGATTGGAATGGTGCGCGACAGCGAGGCACAGCCGGAGGTTACCTGTCCCTGATATCTGATGAGCCTGGCCAGGTAATGAAGCCGAAACGTGGCCAGATGATTGGTTCTTTCTGAAGGGCCCTGGCCAGCATGAAAGATTCACCCCGGCTTTGTCTTCTGGAGTGTAAATATTGTGCTAGCGGAATATGAAAGTAGCGCAACACTAAGGTACAAAAAACATAGGGAAAGAAGATCAAGAGCGGGTCTTACATCAAGGAGGACCCCGAGGATGTCTTTGTTGTCAACTTCAGAAGGGAAGAGAGGAGCAGAGGAGGAAGCTGGCAGAAGGGGAAAAGATGCCAGAGAAAGGCTCAAAGGAGCATCTCTGGCCAAGGTGATCGATATCTCCTCGGCAGTCTGCCTCCTGGCTCTGAAGTGGGGAAAGAAGCTGGCAGCCAAGCCAGAGGGCATAACAGCACAAACACCTTCAGCTCTGCGAACTCGCGGACATACACACAAATGCGCTATCTCCCGCAATCGCTCACAAACATTAACACTAGATGTGACTCTCTACTGACTGTGCATATTCATAAAACTCACTTGCATGCACTGTAGACCCCAGGCCATGCCCAAAACAGCAGGGTTATAGTTTTTCAGTTTCATATTCACACACGGGTGTTTTGTATTTTCATCCTTTCCTTTTTCTTGCAGTCGGTTTTGTCATAGTAAATAGTTGTAATAGTTGTAAATAGTTACTCTATTTATTTTCCTGATTCATGTGCTTGGAGTTGATCACACTTGTTGTGTGCATATTTCACCAACCAAGTTCTTTCTGTTATTCCATGTTCTCTAAGAAAATGTTATTCTGAAATAAGGCAAAAGGTAGTAAATGCATATTCACCGACGCAATTGTAGCCTTGGGATTTGCGTGGGTATAGATATCAGATAACTTAAGGCGAACTGAATGCATTTGTGTTGTTTTTAATTCAAATCTCTTGATGCATAATATCATAATTATTATTCCATCTCATCTTTAATGTGGTTTTGAGTTTTGTCAATATAATTGCATCTTGTGCCGTCTTCAACAAGCACCTGTGAGACCACTCAGTAAACTTGGAAACATTCAAGGCTGGGACGAAATTCAATATCTCGAACAGACGTCAGAGAAGAATCGTTACGGCAACTCAAACTTGGCTCGAATTGACATTCTGTTTAAGCAGCCGAGCCTCAAAGTGCAAACGGCACAAAATATCTGCCATTTTAAAGTAGAATCCGAACGCCTGCATTCCACATCTGCATTCCAAACTCTGCCCAAGTCCTCGACTCAAGGTTAACGCGTACGCATTAGTACGGAATTGAATTAAAATAAATAAAAAAGAGGCGCAAACAATTAGTAATGCATCAATAGGCCGATCAATAGTGATGGGTAATTATCACTTCAGGGAGAAGGGATATGGCCTTTCCTTATTGATGCTTCAGAGGCGGAGGTAGATTAGAAATACATGACAGCGATTTCAATACATTACACCTGAAAAATAACAGCTTCTGTAGTGGAGCTAAAGTTTGGGTTCTCTTAGCTCCACTGAAAAAAAAAGTATAAAGTATTTATTTGAATTGAGAAAACATTGATATTGTAGGAGAAGGTTTCAGCATTGCAGTTTGTTGACTTTGAGTTGTGTCTTTAATTAATTTTACTGCATCATAATAAAAGTAATTAGAACACCTGCAAAACAAAATGGTTTGTGTCAATAGTCATACTAAAATTAACATAGGCTACTGAAACTTGTACACACTACCTTACTTACTAAAAACCGTATAAACTTACTATCATAAATGGTAACTATTAGGTAATTGTGTATCTTCTGGCCAGACAGAACATTTTAAATCATCTGCAAGTGATGCATCCGACTTCTTCCAAAGACCTTCACCTGTATCTCACACCTCAAGTAGAATGGGCACAGCCATTGTGCCTTTGCTTGGGCTATCTGAGATGAATTTTAGATCCATTTTATGCTCATTACAAGTTGTTGCACACACTTCTTTCACACTAATTGAAAAAAATAACAGGGATGGAAAATGTAAAAGGCCATGTAACCAAATCCCAAAGCACTCAACCATTCACTGGACTGCTGTCTGCATAGCCTTTAATTGACAGTCTGTGTTATTGAGCTTTAATTAAACATTATGAGAGGATTGTCTAGAAGAACTGAGGATGTATAATTCATATTTTTTTGTTGCACAATGTAAAAAAAAATTGTATTAGGTAAATGTCAATTTTTCTGAGATGACTGTCACGAGAACAACACGCATTATAGCTTTTTAGTCTAAATTTACAATAACTCAAAAGTTTTACAACTCACTCACTTATTATGATAAAAAGCTAAGGGTTACTTAAAGTTGCAGTAAGGAGTTTTGAGAAAACATTGACTTAGCCTGGAAATTTGAACCAGCACAACTTACAGGTCCCACCCCCTTGCTCTCTGCTGCAGCTCCTCCCCCAGAGAGGAGCCTGCCGTGAATGCGCAGGCTAGTAACCACCGATGACGGCGACAAACAGTTAGGGCACATTCACTAGTAGGAACGAAACATCAACAATATGCTTTACATATTTGGCCCTCAAATCATTATGTATTTTGCAATAGATGTAATGTAACTTTATAACGTTGGCCCTTTCTATAAGTTAGTAAGTAAATAGCTAATAAATAGCTAGTAAGATAATATAACGGTAACTGAACGTAACAGAATGTAAGTAATTATTCTAGCAATATGTAGGCCTAATGCTTGATAAGGTTTCCTAGTATTATTTCAGCAACATGACAAGCCAGTGAATTAGCAGGTTTTAACTGTTGCTTTGCACAGTGCATCTACATGTTACGCAGCTGGAGTTTTGACACAGAGTCAACGGGCTCTGTCTAATTCTTTCTTTTTCCTTAAACATCTTGTTTATGAGCAGGTGCCACTCAAGAAATTGCCAATTTAGGTTGTTTCTCTGCCATTAGCACAGCTGCAGCACACCAACAATCTTGAGTTTGAACGACGCTACGCACTGTGCAAGAGAAGGGTGTGATCACCGCGTACACGAGCATGATTGACACGGCTAAGACATTTCTCCTGGCTCTGATTGGTTGTTTCTGACTGGGATATGTATTTCTGTAAATGGCAATAGGACCACTGGGAGGAGCCAGAGGAGTTTGATTTTTTTTCACAGATTATTTGTCTCATACTGTCAAGACATAATGACAGTTTTAACAAATAGATACTTTTTTTAAAATTAAAGTTACCAAGAGCAGCTTTAATGTTTAAGCTTTATTTCACAAAATTCAATTGTCAAAAAAAGCTACATAGCACAACAAAAGTAAAATATGAAAGACAAGGGGTGAGACGTAACATTCAACATAACAAAACGTTCATGAACAATATAAGTTATTACTTTGTATAGGACCCGTTTGAGCCCTAGAGCAGACCGGAGATCTCTCCATTTGTTGAAAGCCTTCCCGATGTTGACTCTCGTCTTATTTAGACGCCTAGACAGAAGTTTTATTTTCTTTGTCTTACTTGGAGTTTGTGTTGGGGTTTGGAATGAACTACAAGATTTTCTCTTTAGCCCCTTTTCCACCAAAGCATTTTGAGAGCCGGTTCGGAGCCGGTGCCTGCGAGCGAACCAGTTATTTGTGTTTCGACAGCCAAAGAACCGGTTCTCGGCCAGGAGAACTGGTTCCAAAGCGGCACCAACTCTTTGCTGGACTAGAACCGTCTTCTACCACGTCATGCTTACGTCGGGGGCTGGGGCGGTTTAGATGTGTTCTAAACATCTTTTCTGACCATAATAAAGGATTGCAAAGCCAAGAGAAACATTTGCAGAAACACGACTGAGTCCTCCTTTGTAATTGTTATGCTTGAAGTTAACGCAAGCGTTTCTATTTTCTTTTTTCCTAATTTTTTTTATTGAAGACATTATAGACACAAGACAGGGGTGCATAACTTATCTGAAAAGATTACATATCAAACGAAAATATTAAAAGACTTACACATTTAGATTGTTTTTAAAGCCTTCTTGATACACGAGTTAGAGATAATCCCAAAGTAATGTTGTACTTGCAAGCATTTCTAGCTAAGACGTATGGCGACGTGACGTAACGACGTCGTTCCTGGGCGCTCTAGTCAGTGGAAAAACAAACAGGTTATGAAGCGGTTTACAAGTTGAACCAACTCCAAACCAACTTCTGAACCAGCACCAGTTCCGAAACAGTTCTTTTTTTGGTGGAAAGGGGTATTTGAATCCATTTTCTACTTTTGTGGAAAGTTGACTAAAGTTCGTATTCACTCGAGTTGTTTTCTCTGGCAAGTTGTTTACGGAGAATGGCGGCGAATACACAAACCTGCCAGACAGAGCCAATGCGAGCGTGAACACACATGACGTCACGCCCAGTCTTCAAATTCGAGCCCCGAATCCCTCTTAATTATTTTACTGTACAGGATTATAGAAGCAATCGCAGTGATCAGAGAAGGGCTCATTCAGCCCATCAGGCAATTGTTTAAGCATGTATGGGTTCAGAAAAACGGCTGTTTTTAACTTGAAATGTTGCATAAAGCACCTTTAAAAATTAGAAATGAGATAAAGACTTGAAATCGTCATTACATTTCACCACCACCCTCCTTTTTTTCAAGTAGCGGAAAAAAACAACAACTAAATAAATAAATACTGTGTTTCAGAAATTTCTCATTTTAGTTCAACCTGTCTTCATATTTTAGTCCCATTAAAACCTAAACTCCTTATAAGAAAACACAGCAAACATGTGTGTAACGTTATTTGAATGGCAAAAATGTCTTATTGCGAGGCATTGACACCTGACCGGCAACAATACATTGCAAAATTCACTGCAATAGGGTATGATTGCCTTTATTTAATTACAAACTGGGTCAATTACCCTGCTGTTCTTAAGAACTACAGGCACATCCCTAACTTACCTTTTATCTCAAAAGTTCTTGAAAAGTTGTATCATGTCAACTTCACTCTTATTTCGATCTATATTCTATCTATGGGTAGTATCATGTCAGCTTCACTCTTACTTAAAGTTCTATCTATGAGAAGTTTCAGTGTGGTTTCGAGCCCTTCACAGTAATGAATCCGCTTTACTGAAGGCCCTCAATTGATATTTACAGTACCAGACAACTGATGCTGGAGATTTTTGGCATATTAATGCTATTAGATCATAGCTCAGCTTTTGACATGGTGGGTCATGAATATTCTCATATCTGGGGTTGAAAGGATCTGTCCTAAATTGGTTTAGTTCCTATTTGAAAGATTGAAAATTCTCGAAAGTTTGTTTCGGTTCCTCTGTGACTAAAGCTGCCCACCTCCACTGAGGGGTCCCTCAGGGCTCCATTTTGGCACCTACTCTTTTTTTCCTTGTACATACATGATCCCATTGAGATAAACTATTAGAAAATATGATATGTCATTTCATTGTTACGCAGATGACACTCAGATTTTCGTCCCTCTTAAACATTCTGGCACTCGAGACTCCAGTTGGCATGCCTAGATGACATTAAAAAATGGATGTCTGCTAATTTTAATATATATATATATATATATATATATATATATATTGTTTTATTTTATTTTTTTAAATAAAAACAAAACTGAGCTAATACTCTTTGGTCTTCCTGATGTAGTCTAAGGCATCTTCCTCAACTGCACATATTACTGTACATCATCACTATTGTGTTACAAATTTGGGTTTTCAACAGTGATTTGAAACTTGACAGAAGTACATTTGATTGTCAGATCCTGTGTTTTCCACCTTCGTCTGACTAAAGTTATGCCTTTGAATGGGTGATCTATGCATTTTTATCATCTCGCTTTGATTATTGTAACTCTACTAGCTTCAGTATGCCTCCAGGTAGTCCAAAATTAATAAAGAGAAGAGACTTTTAAAAGGTTTTGGCAAACGTCGACCATTTTCAGCCTGGTCTCATCCCAAGGTGTCATCTAACTGACGCTTTTGACCATGCATCAACATCCGACGCACATGGCACCCTTTAACGTCAATATGAGACGCAGATATATATGAGCCAGAAGGCGCCTCCTAGTGGTCTAGTACCCTACCCCAGACTTAAACCTACCCATAATGGACGCTAAAGGGTGCCATGTGCATCGGATGTTGATGCATGGTCGAAAGCGTCAGTTAGATGACGCCCTAGGATGAGAATGCGTTGCCATTTTACACTAATCTCAGCATCGAATTGATTTCAAAATCCTTTTATTTGTTTATAGGAGCTTGAACAACCTGGCTATCTCTCTCAGCATTGAGTACAACACAATCCTTCCAGAGGCCTAAGATCAAGGACACAGCGACTTCTATCTATTTCACGGTTCAGGCTAAAAGAAAGATGTCATTAGTGCCTTTGCAATTGTGAGTCCTGAAACTATGGAATAGTTTGCCATTCAGGTTAGATTTTTTCCTTGGTTACACATTATCAAGTCACTGCTGAAAATGTTTCAAGTAAATTAATTTTATTCACTTGCTAAGGAGAAATTTGTGTCATGTATTTTTAGGGTTGTTGTCTGTTTTTTTTTATTCTCTCTTCTCTGTGTGTTTGTTTTATGATGCTTTGTAAAGCACATTGGTTAGCTGTGGCTGTATAAATAGTGCTATACAAATACACTTTTTCAAAAAGTCAAACTGCTTTTTAAGCAGAAACATATCTGAATCTGTTTTATATTTTCTGTGCTGTATATTCAAACAAACTTGCATTTCAGCACACACAGTTGTCTAAATTCCAGGACTCCATTTTCAGGAGTAAGATAAACACACACACACACTTGAAAGCTAACGACATACAGCATGAGAAATCGTTCCATCAGTACTGTAGTTTGTCCATACGTCACCATTTTCGTATTGTAAATCTTAACTAGATGCATTTATGTATCCAATATTGTCCATTCTTTCCTCTATGAAACTAATTTAAAATGATGGGAAGCAGTACAGACGTCTCACACAGGATATCATCAAATTTAGCTACATAATTTGCACACTAGTTGATCTGGAAGCAAAGACTAACCTTAATCCACCAATATGATGAAATCAAAGTGCAACAGGATGGACAGGAGCTCTCAATGAAGCACTCAGTTCAGTGCTTTGAATTTTAATATGCACATGATCTGAGCAGGAGCACACAGGGGTAGAATAGATTCATTTTCACTCCTACCCAAAAGGTTCACTAGATGGAGCAAAGACACCTCTTAAAAAGGACCATTGCCTCTTTCGGTGGATTAGCACCAGCAGTGAACAGTTCTGCTTTCAAGGTACTCTTTCAGTGTGCTGTGATTTGAAATGTTTATTCTTCAGCATGTTGTCTTTCTGTGTATCGTGAAAGTTCAAGACACACGGGTAGAAATACACATGTCCTCGAATGCTCAATAGACCCATTTTGAAGGGGTTTTTCAGTGTTCACAAAGGCATATCACTGGATTGGAGAAACTGTCAAAACAGGGTAACATAGAAAACTTTTAAATGAACACCGGCTCCGATAACACTGCACATTGAAATCATTTCAAATTTGTGCAGGCCTTTTTGATTTGATGTTGAGTTTTTGACATTTGTTTGTCCCTCATCTTGCACATTTCGATAAAGTAAAAATACATATGAAAAGTTTATATGCAAAAGCCTCATTTAGTGCCATTTGAAATTTTCTTTGAAATGGCCATTTTTAACAAGCTGTGATATTCAAGTTCAGTGATTTCACTGAAGTGGCAATGAAATATTACCTATTAATTGTCATTTAAGTGAAATTACTGAACTTAAATATACAAGCTTGATAAAAATTGTCATTTTAGAAGAAAATTTCAAATGGCATTTAGAGGCTTTTGCATTCTGAACTCTTCATATATTAATCATGTAAAAATATTTTTAAGTATTATCATGAAGGGACACAATTTCTGCTCGTATGCAATCAGATGACAGCTCTTGTAATGTCCTGCCAGCTCATCGCAACTCATCGCTGATGTGCCGTTGATTGGCTCAAACATCAAACGTACCAATAGATTATCAAGAGTGACCTCACTTACTTCTGTGATTTGTTTTATATAGGTTTTCTTTTCATTTTGAGTGTTCTTACATAAAATGGATAGTCCACTCTGGTCAAGCTTGCAGAACTTAAATATACCTGTCAAGTGATTGAAAGTTTGTTCATTGTCTGCTGCTGAAAAAGTACAATTCTCAAAAGGCTTTAATTAAAGTGTATGGCAGTGTGAAACTGTGTGTGTGTGCTCAAAACGACTGCAGTAAATCAAGGGTCTTGCTCGGGGAGCCCATGCATGTACTTTCATCATGTCTACTAGTGCTATTGATGATGGAGAGAATGAGTGAGAAGAAGAGAGAAGAGAGAAGAAGAGAGAGAGAGAGAGAGAGAGAGAGAGAGAGAGAGAGAGAGAGAGAGAGAGAGAGAGAGAGAGAGAGAGAGAGGGCTGACAGAGATGTCATTTACTACTGTTGATTTTAACACTGACAAAGTATTACTGAAAAAAAGGAAAATAACGATTTGACCATACGACTTGTCCAAGTAACTGTATTATTATTGTTATAAAAACTATTAAACTAGTAGATATCCTTTTAAATTTATGTCTTTTTTATATTTCTCAATTTTATATATTTCATATTTTTAACACCAATAAAACTTGTAACTTACCTTGAAATACCTTAATCATTACTATATTACAGATATACTTAATTATAAAATGTAATTGACATTATTAATCATTGTAATAATGTTTTGTTACCCTTTAGCATGCACACACACACACACACACACACACACATATATATATATATATCTATATATATATATATATATATATATATATATCTATCTGTATATATATATATAGAGTTCAAATCTTATAATACATCTGCTTGGGAAAGAACTGAAAGAGAACTGCAAATGGTACTTTTTCAGCATTCAGAATCTTTCCTGAATTGCTCTTAAAGCAGGCAACTGTGACACCAGGTAATCACGCTGTCAAGTCAACTCATTATGTTGAGAGAGCACTGCATTAGCCGTCCAAGCTGTTCCACTGTTCTGTCTGTGTGTTGGTAATATGTAGCACTTTCAAACTGAGCAACTTAATATAGAGGAAAAAATATATTATTTGATGCAAAGTAACTTTGAGAACTTTAGACTGTTCAATATAAATTGGAAGAAGACTCCTCAAATATTTTTTTTTTTTTTTTTTTTTGTGGAAACTACTCAGATGCTAAAATATGCAGGGCTGAAACATCCAGGCAAACTGCCAAATACAAAGACAGACTTGAACTCTTCCATAAAGGTTAAGATGTTCACATGCTTTTCTGTTTTTCTAATTTAAGTTAGATTTCTCAGAAAATGGAAATGTAGAAGGTTATCATGCCCTTTTTCAAAACGTATTAATTCTTTACATAATACATTAAGAATTTTGTACACAATATATTTGTATATAATGCATTAATAATACACATAATTTGCCACCAGCCGGTTGTATATATTGTAAATATATATATATATATATATATATATATATATATATATATATATATATATATATATATATATATATATATATATATATATATATATATATATTTACCCTTTCTTTTTAGATACATTTTTTTAAACAAATATTGATGCAAACATTGTTTTAATGGTAAACTATTTCATTTTATATAATGTGTAGGTAAGTGCCACTTTTAAACTGATTGATCACTGACTGCATTTAACTCTGAAATACAATCAAAGATAATTCAGTAATTTAATCACATATTTTCTGTGGCAAGTGAGGTCTTAAAAATGAATGAACTACTTCAAGGTTAGTATGTCTTAAATAGTATTTTATTATATTAAATAATCTGTATATTCACTGTAATAAATAAAACATTTTCTTTTAAATATATAAGACCAATAAGTTAGTACAACAAAATAAGATAAGCAATTAAGATTGGCGATTGGGAATTAAGAAATATGAGGCTTGGGATTTAAACAGCAGTGCACAAAGTGTCTGCTTGGCCTATATGAAATTCAGCGTGATATGCAATGTGTTTTCATAAACATCCATATATCCACATATTTATTGTTAATAACTAAAGATTTAAAATGTTTATTTTTTAATAGAAGAAAACAGAAAAAAAATTAATGCCCACTTTATTGACAGTGCATAAGTGCCATACGATACACAATGATTCATATCGTTCTTAAGCTCTATAAAGAGCTTTAGAATGTAAGCAGTAAAGTTTTACATATGTAGTGTATCTTTCAGAGCCATACACTCCAGTAAAAAGATCTCTGATTCTTAATGCTAACTGTTATGCTCAATTAGAACCTTCATGTCAACCACTTAAAACCTTGAGAGATTTTACAGCACTAATGCAATTTTGAAGTCATCAATAGATGGATAACAGGCAGATAATATAAAACACCTTTCTTTAAGCTAAATTTGAAAGTACTTGATTCTTTAGAAAGAAATAACAAACATTATGTTATCGGCACAATAAAACGTTGCTCTTCCATTGAAAACGACACCATGAGCCGCTTATTTGAGTGACTTGATATTCAGGTAGGACTCAGTTTTGGGACACTCTTGAATGAGCAGCGAGATATGTAAACAAGGCTTGTTGGACATTTATGGTAATGTTAGTAGAGATTTTATGGCATAATACGTGATTGCTTTTGGCCCGACTAGCCCTTTGAGACCGCATTTGTAATGACAGACAGTACTTGAGAAATCTAAACATTAACAATATTTACATATCATCAAAAATGTATTACTATAATAAGTCTGCCACACAAACGGGGTCACGTGTGAATGTTTTATCAAGAGGAGCAAATTAAGTAGCAATTACAGGCATGCTAGTGATTAGTTTACATGTATGTCTTGTATAAACATTGTTATTATTATTTCAATGTCTTTAAAACTCTTCCAGCCATTGTGAATAATTCAGCTACATTTCATTAGACTGGATAAGTGATTATAAATCAGATTAATCAAACTGATTTCAGTCTAGAGAAACAATGAACAGGTTATGAAAGAATATATCTTTACTACCTCAAACCACCCTCAAACCAAATCTTCACCACCCCAAACTTTTAACCCTTAATCACTGTTAGAAAAGGACAACACTTAAGGATTTTTAAAAGAGTGATTGCATAAGGAAATATACATTTATATGGAAAACTATATATCATTTTTTA
This sequence comes from Hybognathus amarus, assembly GCA_030378365.1. NCBI lineage: Eukaryota > Metazoa > Chordata > Actinopteri > Cypriniformes > Leuciscidae > Hybognathus > Hybognathus amarus. The sequence continues at coordinate 116,023 of JAQIUQ010006700.1, forward strand.
AATTCACTTCTCAACTAATCATTTATGCTGTTTTTTTTCTACCTATTTACTGCACAATTACATAACTAGGCCATACATTGTTATATGAAAAATTATTTTTTTAAAGAAAAAACACTTAAATGATGATGATAATTAACTCTAAACAGTTTTTGGAACATTGATCTATGTGTTAGGGATAGAATACTACCAGTTTTTTCTTATAGTTAAGGAATTAAAGTGCAATGACCACATCTATTAAATAGGGCCCCATAGAGACTCATTCATTTTCACTTCATTTTTCTTGATGCTTAAATTCTCCTCACAACTATATATATATATATATATATATATATATATATGTATATATATATATATATATATATATATATATATATATATATATGTGTATATATATATGTATATATATATATTGTGAATTGCACAAAATATTTTGTCAAAATTAGAGTTGTTGTTGTTGTCTGATATATTTTGAATTATTTGTTTATCCAAATTATTATACATACATTTGCATAAATATTACAAAGCAGCACTATGACATGACTGTATTCACACACTTCATTTTAGAAAATTATTTATCAACAATTTTTTTTTTTAAACATGACATTTTAGAACAAAATAAATTTAATAAACCAAGTAAATAAACCAATATAATACAAAACAACAGCACTAATAAACTGTAATGAACAGGATGCATACATGTGTGTGTGTGTGTGTGTGTGTGTGTGTGTGTGTGTGTGTGTGTGTGTGTGTGTGTGTGTGTGTGTGTGTGTGTGTGTGTGTGTGTGTGTGTGTGTGTGTGTGTGTGTGTGTGTGTGTGTGTGTGTGTGTGTGTGTGTGTGTGTGTGTGTGTGTGTGTGTGTGTGTGTGTGTGTGTGTGTGTGTGTGTGTGTGTGTGTGTGTGTGTGTGTGTGTGTGTGTGTGTGTGTGTGTGTGTGTGTGTGTGTGCGTGGTGTGTGTGTGCGTGTGTGTGTGTTGTGTGAGAGAGATAGGAAGCTCATTCCACTTTTGTGTTTATGCTTTAGGAACAGACCTTGATTTAAATGTATTTTTTTAGATTTATGCCAGTTTTGTTTGTTTTATTTGCCAATTTCTGTAAAAATGCTCTCTGTTGCAGTCATGACAGTGTGTGTTTGTGTGTGTGTCTATGTGTGTGTGTATGAGATAGAAAGATTGTTCTACTTTCTATTTATGCTCTAGGACCAGACCTTGGTTTATATGTGGAACATTTTAGATCTATAATGGATTTCACTTTGTATTTTTTTGACAATCAAAATGAAAAAAAGCATTTTTTCTTCATTTTCCCATTCATTTTCAAAGTGGGGTAAATGTTTAATTTTTTTTTTTTTTTTACACACCTTTCAGAACAACCAAATCAAGCCCAGTTGTTTTGTGCATGTTTAGCCAGATTATGTCAACGCAGTCTCATCCCAATTCGTCATATAACTGATGTTTTGGGACAAATTATGACATATCAGACTCTTTAGGGCCCCTGAACGCGGGTAGATGAACATTATGGGATCCTAACTCTATCCCAGACCTAAACCTTAACCCTAAACCCAACTCGTCACCTAACTGACGTTAAAGGTACAGCGTCAGTTGTATGACGACCCGGGATCGTCATCTTAAGTGGGCCCTAAAACGTCGTTTAAGTGGGCCCTGAAAACATCGTATGTTGACGTAATGGTCAAAAACGTTCCCAAAACGTCAGTTATATGACGAATTGGGATGAGAATGTGTTGATTATGTAGGAAAGTCACAGAGTTTCCATGTCCCCTAGATGAAGGGAACATTTTGAAAAAATCAAGGAAATGTCCAGTGGGTCATATTTACCCAAACAGTGATTAAGGGTTCAAATAATAATGTATATTGAAAAGAAAAAAGTGTCTTATATTTCGCTGTGGTGTCTATGTTGTGGTAAGCAGAACAAAAGCCCTCCTCAGGTTAATAAAAACCATACATGTGGGCTTTTGGCTCATTCGCTTCTCAGAAGTCACAGACAGAAGCGAATGGTTCTGCCTTGCTCCATTTTGACTGTTTTCTTTTGTAACATCAGTCACCAGGTGGAGCTCTTCGGACCCACGGCTCCAGGGCATTGCCCCCAGCTTCGCTGGGTCAGAGGGGCCACTGTTTCCTTGGAAGTCTTTGTGGGATTCTGCATCCATGCTGGGATTTCAGCCTTGTGGAAAACAACTCCAACCCTGTACACTTCATATAGATGTTGTATGTCTCAAATTACTGAGTTGATTTGCCCAAAGTCATCCCACACATACGCACACACACACACAAATATATATGCATGAGCAGCTAAGGGTAGACAGCCATTTTAACAAGAACCTTTAGGCCACCATGGAGGGAACTTCTAACTAGAACAGAAAGGACCCCAACTTGTGTTTACACCGGCCGCTCCCATGTGCTTCAGCCTCTACAAGCCCCTTCTGATGAAGGACTTTTTTGATGTTTTCTTTCTCATGTCTTTGTTGTAATAATGTGGGGGGTGTGATTAGTTTGTCTGACCAGTGATCTCCAGGGGGACTTGGTATTTGTAGTTCGAATGGACACACAGGGTTCAGATATCAGAAAAACGAAAGGACAAAAATGAGAATTTCTGACCAATGTTTTCGAAGTAATATGAATTAAATAATAATAATAATAAAACATGTTTTTGCAACATATGCTCATTAGAAGAACATGCCTTAATCCACATTGTTGCAAAAATGTACCTATACATCCTGTAGGCCAACTCATTTTCTGCAGTTTCCAACTGAAATGAACACTTGTGGCAGAAACACTTATCTCAACAACTTTATTCCTTTTTGCAAAGCATTGATAACAGGGCATATATTATGGATTACTTAAAGGCTTATTTTTTGCAGTTTGAAAAATAATATGTTATCAACTTAAGAACGCTCGATACTTGGAGCACATGCTTTGCACACTAACATGTTGATATTTGCATTCTGCAGCAGTAAGCAGCAGGCTGTGTCTCTCAGAATACTGAGATTCATGTCAAATTGGCTCCAGCCAACATGCACTCAAGAGATGTTGAGAGCTCAGGGTGAAATACAAGTGATGTTTAGTGTAAATGTCATGTCATTTTCAACAGTCGTTAGAGTTTAAACCTTTTTAAAGGGTTCAGTTCACCTAAATGGAATTCTGTCAGCCTTTTCTCACCCTCATGTTGTTCCAACTTTTTAAATATTTTTTTAATATTATTATATTGTTGTCTGAGGTCAACTTATGACGTTTCGCTCGGTTTTTGCATTCAAAACATCAAAATGAAATAAGCTAATTAGCTATTTCCTACCCTAGTTTTGAGCCTAGCTGAAAAACGCTCGGTTTTAATGGACGTCTCACACTGAGACTAGGAGTAAACGCCCACTGCTGTGAGTGGAGAACAGTTTTGCATATTAAGAATTTCAACATGCAAGTTTCAATCTCACCCTGTCGATGCACTTGGGAAAATTGTTTGAAACGTCCAATGTTGTAAAATGGTAGACCGGAGTGATATCGCCCATAGATGTTCGAACCCAGAGCTCCATGTGCTGCACAATTCCTGTGAGAGTCCACAGTAGCACGGCACAGCACCGTCCTTTTAACCTCTAATCGCTCTGGCAAATCCAAGTCTTTACAAAACCATCCTCGGTGAAATGAGGCGAGGACAGACGGATAAAGTTGACCCTCATCGGCTGGAACGTCATTAAAAAAAGTTTGATCCATGCAGTCCCATCGGGAATCGAGAGGAAAACATATGCAGCCACTGTCTTCTTCCACAACCAGGCAGTGCAAAGATTTTTCTGCATTGCTCGTGGAGCTCGACCCCTGTCCGGTCATCACAAGGTAGTGGGATCTATGCGATTCAGCTATGCGTGCAATGCGTCGACTTCGGTGGGCGGTGTTCTTGAACCGGGCGTGTTGAAGTAGGTCGTTGCTATCTTCTGTGGGGTGGTGTTTTCTCCTCCATCGCCACAGCTCCCCACTTTGAAAACGAGTTGTTTGCTGGGGCTGGTGTCACATAAAAGCTTCTACTGGACTTACAAGGACATTTTCTCAAGGAAAGCTCAAGAAAAATTTGTATTTCTCAGTTCATCACCCCTTAAAAAAGACATTTAATAAAATAGGTCCAAGTGACTACAGCTGCTTCAATCTTAAATTCACAAAGTATGAGTACACTCTTTTGTGCACAAAAAGCCCAAAGTAACGACTTCATTTCAACTATTTATTTTCTCTTCTCTCGCCTCAAGTCAGGTTACCAGTTTAACAGCGAATGATTTCTGTTGTTGTACGTCACACACATCACACACACATGACCAGTGTCGGCTAATAGTGAGCCTACGTGCTGCACGTTTGCTCTACGCTGATCACACTAGTTTAACTGACTAGAGGCCCAAAGAGACTGGAAAGTTAGAAGTAAAGTTATTTTAATGTTTGTTTTTGCGCACAAACAGTATTCTTGTCCGCTTGATAAACTTAAGTATTCGAGTAACACAGTCTCATCCCAAAGACATCATACAACTGACGCTTTTGACCATACGTCAACATCCGCCTTTTATGGTACCCTTAACGTCTGGTTATACGACGACCTGGGCGTCATACAGCTTACGCTTTACCTTTAATGTCAGTCAAGTGACGGGTAGGTCTGGTAGGGTTAGGATTAGATAACGTCATCTAACTGACATTAAAGGGTACATATGGACTATTTAATGATGTCTTTAATAACTTTTCGAGGCCGGCGAGTTTCGATCTCTACAAGAAGCCGATGGACTGAGTATGGAGGAGTGATCCAGCTCTTTCATCAAAAATATCTTAATTCATGTTCGGAAGATGAACAAAGGTCTTACGGTGATGGAACAACATGAGGGTGAGTAAATACTGACAGAATTTTAATTTTTGGTGAACCATCCAGCGCAGTCTCATCCCGAATTCGTCATATAACTGACGTTTTCGGACGTCCCTCTGCCATTGTCACATATGCCTTTTTAGGGCCCCTTAAACGTTAGTACAATGACGTTATGGGATCCTAACTCTACCCCAGACCTAAACCTAACCCTAAACCCAACTCGTCACCTAACTGACATTAAAGGTAAAGCGTCAGTTGTATGACGACCCGGGATCGTCATCTACTGACGTTTAAGGGGGCCCTGAAAAGGCATATATTGACGAATGGTCGAAAGACGTCCCAAGATGTCAGTTATATGACAAATTGGGATGAGACTGTGTTAAACTATCCCTTTAACGCCACTCACTTGAAAATTTGCTGTGAAACATACAACTATAGCAAAATCAAAGTTTTAAGATTCATGTTGATCTGTTCCTGGCTAAACTAAAAGCACTTTTACCGGCACTCTTTTTCACGAAAGTGAAGATCGCAATGTAATAGATATCTTTCGCAATAATGTCATCAAAGGCACATTTTGCCGAGCTGATCCTGTGTTGATTTTATTAAATAAGCCAATTTTTATTGGGTGTTTATTTACTTTTATCTGCACATTGCAGACAATCATAATTTATTATGATACATAATACAAATGCTGGGTTGTTTTAACACAACTTTGGGTCAAATATGGACAAACCCGAAACGTTGGGTTAAAAATGTAACTAAAAAAAATAACCCAATGGTTGGGTTTGTTTCAATTTAACCTAAAGTTGTGTTAAAACAACCCAGCAATTTTTAGGGTGTACAATCACTATCATAACAATTAAGAATGATGTTAATGCTATGTGTTTGAGTCAGAATATCAATTCATGTGAAAAAAAAAAGTTCGGAAAAACCTTTACCCGACTGTGAAGAAATCCCAGGGCTCATTTGAATGTGACAGGTTCCCATGCTCAGCCCAGCCCCGCATACAGCGAGAGATGAACGATGGTGGCCCCCATTGAACAGTATACACACAGGCAGTGAAAGAGGCTTTACAATTTCATCACACAGGCTGAGACGAAGAGAGACTAATTGTTCCAACTTTAACATAAATCTAATACAGACGAGAATCTCCGGCAGTCAGACGCGCACACACTTGATCCGATTTCCCTTTCTGCCCATTATAAAACAACCACAAACACACATTCAGCATCTAAAATGACTTATCTGCAATAGCACTACACACTTTCAACAGCTCTGACATCGATCTTTATTTATTTTATAAACAGACTCCTGTCAGTTTGGCGTGCTCTGTATATGGTCACTTATCACCGACAGCTTTCAGAAAAGGGTCATGAGCTTTAGCCTGACTCTGTCCAGCCCTCCCTGAATTGGCCGTTGGCACTGAGGGCCAAAGAAACAGCAAATGCTATACTGTGCAGCAGAGAGGCACGAAGAATACTGATTTGGATCTGAAAATGTTAAGGGGAGTGTGAAGTCCGTGATCAGTGGTATGATGAACCGTTGGAAATGGCTGCGGTGAGAGACTGGGCAACGGCCAACAGCTAAGGCCATCCAGAGGTCAACATCGGAGCTCTAATAGCGTAGCCGCCGTCACTCATGTCTGTATCCGAGAGAACACGTTCAGACAACCTGCCACAACTGTGTAAATACATTTATTCATGTTAGCCAGCCAGCTGTGATATAGCCTACAGAAGACTGCAGATTTTTAGATTAAATCAAAGAGTTTTGCAAAAAAGGGAAGCAATGAGAGCAGTTCAAAATAACATATGACTCGCTTTTGAAAAAATACAGCTCTTCTTACCAACTGTCAAATTAAGATAGCAATAAAATGGCTGATGGATAGCAATAAATAAGAATATCTTATCTGCATGAGCTGATCTTAACCCTCAGGTGCTCTTCGTTTCGGAGTCACACTTGTTATCTTCCCGTTGTCAAAAGTGACCGGACACCTAAAAATGAAATTTTCTCCATCCCAGTAAAACCAATGCAATTTATTTTTGTTCAAAAATATTTATTCTTTTTAATTTAGTATTTGAGAAAATTTGATTGAATTTATTAATATTTATGCAATATTTATGGTCTATTTTTGCCATGGAAAAATATATATATTTATATATATATATATATATATATATATATATATATATATATATATATATATATATATATATACTTTTTTTTTTTTTTTTTCAAAAAATTATTAATGCATATTTTAGTATAATATAGAGTCTAGACCTTCAGAAAAAAAAATATATTTTTTAAAAGAAAATTAGCACCATCTGGTTAACAGTATAGAGAAAAAGCGTAGAATTATGGTGTAACCACTAGCCCTCCAAGTGCTCTTCGTTTTGGAGTCACACTTGTTATCTTCCCGGTCAAAAGTGACTGTGACACCTAAAAATTAAACTTTCTCCATCCAGTAAAACCAATGCAATTTATTTTTGTTCAATAATATTTTTTTTCTTTTTAATTTTGTATTCTGAGCCAATTTGATGTTACTTATTAATATTTATGCAATATTTATGGTCCATTTTTGCCATAGAAAAAATTTAACTGTTAATTTGTTATGGAAATAATTTAAACGTTTTACCGCTTAATTGCTTCGAATTATGACCTCAATTGTTTTGTGTGTTCACATACCTATTGCCATAAAAGTCACCAAGTTTCGGTAATTTCCTGACTGAACCTGTGATTTTTAGGCCACGTTTACACAAAGCCGGGTATTTAGCAAAACGAATATCTCCCCTCTCCGTTTTTTAAAATACATCGTTTACACCCCCGCATAAACGCCGTCGAGCGCTATCATAACTATGCTAAACCTAAGGCGGCAGTGTAGGGGTTAAGATAAAGCCATGCAAGCCAATCAGAATCCTGGAATCCAACAAGAGAAGACCTGAAACGCCGTTTCTCCCAGTTTACATGACAACAATATCGGCGTTTTCAAAATCTCCCACTTTGCCCTGGAGTTTTTAGAGATATCGCTTTCAGTGATAAAAACGGCGTTTTTGTAGAATGCAGAGGGCAAATGCAGAGAAATATCTGCGTTTTCCCATCGCGTAAATCAGGGCCTTAAATATTGAAACAGATTTCTTAATCACAATTTATTGGTGTTTTTGTGTATAAAAGTGTGTGTGTGTGTGTGGGTGTGGGTGTGGGTGGGTGGGTGGGTATGTCTGTTTTGCACTCTTGATGTTTTAGAGTGTCACCCCTTCAATGCCTGCACGCACTTTGTTTCTGCATCGTGGCCGATTCTGTAGATATGCAACACACAAAGATTCTCAAAGTTTCTGTGTTTCTGTCAATTTCCTCATTCATTTCCTATGGTCGGTCACTTTCTGAACGAAGTGCACAAGTGGTGACTATCTCTTTACGACCACTTAAGCTGCTTGTATCATGGTGACCTCAATTTGTTTTGTGTGTTCATAGTACCCAATGCGATAAAAGTCACCAGGTTTCGGAACATTTGATGAAGCTGTGATTTTTAAAATTTCAAAACAGAAAAATTTAAAAGTTACAGTAAAGTAAGTAAAAGGTAAGAAAGGACAAAGGGGCTTGTGGCAAAAATGAAATTTAGAGTGAGTGTTAATTACAAGCATTTAATCTTCACAGTTCAACCATCAGATTAAAAATCTAGATTATTATTATCTTTTTCAAATGTATTATCTTTTAATATCAAATATTTACTCAAAAGGTTTGGATTAGTCAAAAAAACAGTAATATTGTAAATATAAAATGCAATTTTAATAGCAATATGTAACTGAACCAAGTATTTGA